>OY992533.1:71449787-72049787 GCA_963921185.1 Dasysyrphus tricinctus
CAGGTCTCATCTGGTTTTATTATTATTTTTTTTTTTCGTTTTTAAATGTTTCTGAAACTTTAGAGTCGTGACTTGATACAAGCTGTCAGTGTTGTGTGTTTTAGACAACTGGGGCTATGGAGAGCTATAAAGGTTGAAAAGTAGCATTGACAATAATCATTGTAATATGTTGGAAGGTTCTTATCTAAAGTTAAATATAATTAATGTCTAAGTTGCAAAAAATATCTATGTATGCTCTTTTTGAATCTTTTCAATGCCTTCTTCCTTCCTCAAGTAATGGTAAGTTTGGTGTTATTCTTCACTTAACCATACACGATTCCGAAATTCTCGCATTATTATTTAAAATAAATCATGCATTTCAACCAAGATTTCTCCAAGGAGAATAGTTTAGTATTAAAAAATACAACTGCGTTTTCGGATCAGATCAGATTAAATTTTCAAAAGTAGAAAATTACCTTGAAAATCTGACAGGGACAGAAGGAAAAACTACTTACTGCTCACTTTGAAAGCTATAAAAGTTACAAGAAACCAAAGTTTCCTGCGCTTCCAATTTAGCCAAAACTAAGGGGTTAAAGTGACAGGGAAATTGCGATGGTAGTGGTACCTGGAAAAAAATCTTTTAATTTTTCAAAGGGCAGGCACTCAACAAAAACATAATTTTAAATTTTAGTTTAAATGAAAGGTACATAACAAGAAATGCCACACTCACCGAATAAAAAACATAATAAAGAAGATTAAGTTCAATAAAGCTCCAGGGTATGTGTTAATAACGGGATAAATTCTATATTTTTTCTCTCCTTCATATAATAAATACCGCACTATTGTAAGATAATGTTCCGACCGAGCCAATTGAAAATTGCGGAAGTCATAATGGTTGTGAAAACTGCAAATTATCTCGTGAAAAGAAGTCTTACAGGATGATCAAAAAGTTTTTCAAAGAAAACTACATATATATTGGTTCTCGGAAACGATTCCTACGATTTCGATGAAATTTTCAGAGTTTATTCCTGTGAACTAGAAACAAATATAAAATGAGATTAAGTAAAATCTGGCCACTGCCACACCCAATTTTTTATTTCTTAGTTTCTCGAAACGCTATATTTCTCGGAAACGATTTAAATGACTTGGATGATATTTTCAGTATTTATTATAATAAGCAAGATAAAACTTGAAAATGTTTTCAATAAAATCCACCTATTGCCACGCCCATTTTTATTATTTATTGTTTTTTTGGGAAATGCTCGTATGCATTTGATGGAATTTTCAGAAATAATTTAAAAATTCATATTTGGAAATTATGTCCAATGCCACGCCCACTTTTCTTATTACTTGATATCTCAGAGATGGCCCTTATTTTTCTTATTTTGTCCTTATAAGCGAAACAATCTTAGAAATTGGTGTTAGTAAAAGTCACCCACTGACACCACAATTTTTAGTATTTTAAGGTCTCTCGAAAATGGCTCTAACGATTTGGATTAAATATTCAGAGCCAGAGCTTGTCTGTTTGAAGATGAAAAACATTGGGAAAGTAATTTTGTTAAAATCCACCTATTTATGTGAACTTTTTTATATGCTGATTTCTGGAAAACGGCCTTATTAACTGTACTTGTACGTAACGACTCAGATGAATTGGAGGATATTGTAATATTTTCTCAGGTTCGTTAATAAAACTTATTTACTTTATTCAAAACGTCCACTTATTTATTTCGCAAAATAAAACACTTTACTTTTCTTACTACAAACAAAACGATTTATTATTCACCACTGAATTAGTTCACAAACTTTACTTTTCACTTTTATTACAACCAACTTTATTCATTCACGATTAAAAACAAACTGTATTGCTGCCGTTCAAACATGTGCCTTTTATACTTGTTTTCCAAACTCTGGAAATAAGGAGAACGTTCTAGTCTCTGCTTCCAGAGCTTTCCATAGGGGAAATTTCCCAATAATTTCCCTTCCAAAAGCTTTCATTTGACAGCTGGCAAATCTGCTATAATCCGGCAGATGGCGCTTCCTTCGTTTGAGAGTTGCTATAATTATTGATAATAAGGGTATGTTTGCACTGCGACCGTAAGCTTTATTGTGTCCGTTTGCTTACATTTCGGAGTCGTTATAGTTCAAATATGGAAAGTTATTACACTGCCCCCCTCTTAGGATTGATCGTCCCGAGCAAATCCATCACTTCCATCACCATTATAATGATGCAAACGGTCGCTGTGAACTACTTTTAGTTTGCCTCTTAATCCTCTCTGAATGCGGTAGACAACATCGTTTATTCGTGTTACGACAGTATAAGGGCCTTCCCAATTTTGTTGAAGCTTCGGTGAGAGTCCCTTCCGACGGTGGGGATTATAAAACCACACAAGGTCTCCCACTTGGAATCCTGTCGTTGTGGCTTTTGCGTCGTATCTTGTTTTCATCCGATCACTCGACAGCTTTATATTTGCCCTCGTCCTTTCGTGAATGTCAACTAGCTTTTCTTTGAGGTTGTCCACGTAGTCATCTATTCCTTGTGGCTCTCTTGTATAACATCCAAATTTGATTTCGCTTGGTAGTCGTATTGAGCTCCCGAGCAGGATTTCTGATGGTGTATGTCCTGTTGAGCTATGTACCGCACTTCGATAGGCCATCAAGAATAATGGAATATGCCGATCCCAGTCTCGTTGGTTGTCGCTTACAACTTTGGAAAGGTGTTCTTTAAGGGTTCGGTTGAATCGTTCAACCATCCCATCAGATTGTGGGTGAAGCGGTGTTGTCCTCGTCTTCTTAATGCCAAGGAGTGTACAAACTTCCTGAAAGATCTTGGACTCGAAGTTCCTCCCTTGATCTGAATGGAGTTCCATAGGTACACCAAACCTGCTTACCCAGTTGAAAACAATCTGATCCACAACTGTTTTGGTTTCCTGGTTTGGGATGGCAAATGCCTCAGGCCACTTGCTGAAGTAGTCCATTACTACCAGGATGTATCGGTTTCCGTTTTCGGTTTCTGGAAAAGGGCCTGCAACGTCTATTGCAATCCTCTCAAAAGGCGTTCCCACATTATACTGCTGCATTCTACTCTGGACTTTTCTGCCTGGTCCCCTACTTGCAGCACAAGTATCACATTTTCGGCACCATTTTTCGACGTCTTCCCTTGCATGTAGCCAGTAGAATCGCTGCCTTACCTTTTCCAGTGTCTTATTCACCCCCAAATGTCCTCCGGAAGCTCCTTCATGCATCTCTTGAAGAACATCATTAACCTTGGAACGAGGTACGACTAGCTGCATCACATAAGATTTGCCGTCTGTGGATTCCCACTTTCGTCTTAGTACTCCTTCTTGTACATGAAGTGAGTCCCATTGTGCCCAATACGCTTTAAGAGCTGGACTTCTATCGGAGATGTCACCCCATTCTGGTTTCTCTTGGTGTTCCTTCCACGCAAGAATAGGCTCGATATCCGAGTCTTCTTGTTGGGCAGTCCTCAGTTCTTCGTTACTCCAACCGTAAATGGGATCAGCTCTTAATCGCTGGATAGCAGCAGCTTCCTTTTCTTCCTGACGTGTGCAGTGCTTGCAGTCCGGTTTGCATGGTCTCCGAGATAAGGCATCTGCATTTGAGTGCAACCTTCCTCTTCGATGTTGGATCTGGTAGTCGTATGTCTGCAATCTCTCGATCCACCTCGCTACTTGACCTTCTGGATTTTTGAAGTTCAAAAGCCAATTGAGTGCGCCATGGTCTGTTCGAAGAAGGAACTTCTGTCCATAGATGTACTTATGGAAGTGTTTTGTAGCCGATATTAGAGCTAGAAGTTCTCTTCTGGTCACACAGTAGTTTCTTTCTGGCTTTGAGAGTACCTTGCTGTAGTAGGCGACAACCTTCTCTTCTCCTTCGTGAACTTGTGAGAGTACGGCTCCAATTCCCACGTTACTCGCGTCAGCGTCAATGATGAAAGGTTTCCCTGGTGTCGGATAGGCCAAAACTGGCGTATTGCATAGGCGCTGCTTAAGTTCCCGGAAGCTTTTCTCGCACTCGCTTGACCATTTGAATGGTTTGCCTTTCTCTGTTAGCTGGTGCAAACTTTTCGCGATTCCAGCAAAATCCTTCACAAATCGTCGATAGTACGTGGCTAGACCAAGAAAGCTTCGGAGTTGATGTTTATCCTGTGGTGTTGGCCAATTCTTTACAGTGTCAACTTTTTCAGGATCAGTCTTCACTCCTTGGGAAGAGATGATATGTCCCAAGTATTTTACCTCAGACTTAAAAAATTCGCACTTGTCTGGATTCAATTTCAAGTTTGCTTCTCGAAGCCTCTGGAAGACGGCCTTAAGGTTTCCACAATGCTCATCAAATGTCTTACCATAAACGATGACATCGTCCAAATAGACTAGGCAAGATTTCCAAGTAAGTCCTTGTAAAACGCACTCCATCAAACGCTCAAATGTTGCCGGAGCGTTGCATAGTCCGAAAGGCATCACTTTAAATTGCCACAGACCATTTCCTGTGGAGAAAGCCGTCTTTTCTCGATCTTCTGGATGGATTTCTACCTGCCAGTAGCCACTCTTTAAGTCCAATGTTGAGAACCATTCAGCTCCTTCCATCGCATCCAGAGTATCGCTAATTCTTGGCAGAGGGTAGCTGTCTTTCTTTGTCACATCGTTCAGCCTCCGATAGTCCACACAAAATCGAGTACTTCCGTCCTTCTTTTTGACAAGAACAACTGGGGATGCCCAAGGACTTTTAGAGTTTTCGATTAGCCCATCTCTCTTCATTGTCGATATCATCTCTGCAACTTCGGTTTGTTTGGCTAATGGGAGACGTCTTGCTGGTTGTCGAATAGGTCTCGCGTCTCCTGTGTCGATTCGATGCTGCACCAGTTTTGTTCGACCATACTGCCCACTGGGTGACGATAGTATATCAGCGTACTCGTGAAGGAGGCTTCCAGCAACACTTAGCTGACGTTCATTTAATTTGGATGACTTCAGAATTTTTGCCTTCATAGAGTTCACTTTCCCAGGGTCCACAGATTTGTGTGTGTCAGCTTCTATAATTTTAGTTATTGCGGATACGGATTCACACCTTCCAACAACTTCTCCTTTTCTAAGCTTGACTTCGTACGGTTTGATGTTGAGTATGCGTACAGGCACCATGTTGTTCTTTGGTTCCACAAGAGTCTTCCCAAGGATGATGTTTTGGAAAGACTGCTCAGAGTCTGGTTCCACCATTAGATATCGATGGCTACCCAAATCACCCTTTATTTTCGTCCAAACGAACACTTCTGAAGAAGGTGGCAGGCAAATATCTTCCTTAATGACGGTCCTTAGTGTTGATGAGTTTTCGTTGCCATAAACCATAGGAATTTCCACATTTTGGTACTTAAGAACTTGCTTCCCGATATCAAGAATTACTCCATGCTCTTTCATGAAGTCGATTCCAACGATGCACTCGTCACATATATCTGCTACCAGAAACAGATGTGAAAACTCTAGTTCTGCCAAACGGATCGTTAGACGAACCTCCCCGTACACTCTGGCTGCCTCTCCTGTTGCTGTTTTCAGACGGTAGGCGTTGGTGTTATGCAGCCACGTCATCTTCACCAAGTCCTTTCGAACAATGGAGGCAGTGGCACCGGTGTCGATCGTAGCCACTTGCTTCTTGCCGTTTAGTGTTGCCTCCACAGTCAGACTTTTGTTGTTTCGTTTCGTCTGTGAGACCTGGATGGTGGTTCTGGGGCCATCGATACCAGAAACCAGCTTCTGCCCCTCGAAGTTGGTTCTTACTCGTTTCCCGGTTGAGAAACGGGGCGAGTAGGAGTATTGACATTGTTGTAAGTTTCTGCTTCCACAATGTTGACATGTAGGTCTTCTAGGTGGCAATCTGCACTGGCGTTGAAGATGTCCGGTCTTGTTACAATTCCAGCATCGAGCAGGTCCATCTCGCTGGTTCCTTTGGAATGCAGTTCTCTGGCAAGAACACTCCTCAATTTCTAGTTCTCTTACCCGATGAACTCCTTGAGAAGCCTGTTCTGCTGCTTCCATAGTCAGGGCGAACGCCAATGCTTCAGGGAGTGTGCGTTTTCCAGCCGTTCGAATTGCTCGCTGAAGGTTGATGTCAGATACAGCACGGACAAAGGCTTCTGTTGCGAATTGGTTGATGATTTCATCTCCTGCAGCTGGATATGCCAGATGTGCCAATCGTTCGATGTCTGCTTGAAGCTGTTGCAGAGTTTCTCCCCTCTTTTGGATTCTAGTATTGAGTTGAACACGGAAGACTTCTTGCATATGGCCATCTCCAAAGCGTTTGTCAATGGCCTGAACAAGAGCACTGAAGTTGCCACTCTTATCTGCTGGTATGGTTTGCAGCAGTTCAGCAGCAGTTCCTCTGAGGGCAAGCGTCAGAGCTATGTATTTGTCCTCCTCATCCCAGCCATTTGTTGCTGCGGCTGCTTCAAACTGCTTCTTGTAGATTGACCAAGAAGTTTGTCCATCGAAGGTTGGGGGATGCATCTCCTTTCTCCTAGGACAGTCACCAGAACTTTCTCGAACCTTCATTTTTCTTACTTTGTCCAATTCCTTAGTAATGGATTCGATTTTATCTTCCACTTTTTCGAACTTTGATTCTACTGTCGACAATTGCTTATCGACATTAGACAATTGTTGATCGACAGTTAACAATTGTTTATCGATAGAAGAAAATTGTTTATCGACACGCTCGTCAAGGGCAATAATTCTATTGTCAAAGGCATCTAACTTACATTCTAGCATATTTGTCTGTTTTTCCAGTAGACACTTTTGTTCTTGGCTTTGTTGTTCTAGAAGATTCTTCTGCTCTTGACTTTGTTGTTCGAAACGTTCGAGAAGATTCTTTTGTTCATTACGTTGTTCTTGGCTTTGCTGTTCTAGAAGATTCTTCTGCTCTTGACTTTGTTGTTCGAAACGTTCGAGAAGATTCTTTTGTTCATTACGTTGTTCTTGGCTTTGCTGTTCTAGAAGATTCTTTTGTTCTTCAAATTTTGCGAGCAGCTGAGAAAGCATATTGGTCATGCCCGATGTACTTACTTGTTCTTGCTGTTCTTCCATTTCAATATCGAATATAAACGTGTCCGGGTTTTTTCCACATCTTCTTAAATCTTCTTGCAGACGAATTATAAGATCATTCTTTGTTCCAGCAGTAGGAAGATCTCGCTTATTCAGTTCTGCCTTGAGTTCCACTACATTTAAATCATTCAAAGATTTACCCATTGTCTTTTTTTTTTGTTTTTTTTTTTTACTTTTCACACAATAAATTTACTGAGTGCACAGATAAATTAAGTTTTATCCCACTTCTGACACCAATGTAATCTTTTCTCAGGTTCGTTAATAAAACTTATTTACTTTATTCAAAACGTCCACTTATTTATTTCGCAAAATAAAACACTTTACTTTTCTTACTACAAACAAAACGATTTATTATTCACCACTGAATTAGTTCACAAACTTTACTTTTCACTTTTATTACAACCAACTTTATTCATTCACGATTAAAAACAAACTGTATTGCTGCCGTTCAAACATGTGCCTTTTATACTTGTTTTCCAAACTCTGGAAATAAGGAGAACGTTCTAGTCTCTGCTTCCAGAGCTTTCCATAGGGGAAATTTCCCAATAATTTCCCTTCCAAAAGCTTTCATTTGACAGCTGGCAAATCTGCTATAATCCGGCAGATGGCGCTTCCTTCGTTTGAGAGTTGCTATAATTATTGATAATAAGGGTATGTTTGCACTGCGACCGTAAGCTTTATTGTGTCCGTTTGCTTACATTTCGGAGTCGTTATAGTTCAAATATGGAAAGTTATTACAATATATATTTTGAGAATTTACTAAAAAAAAAAGAATATGAACCCACTTTTATTAATTATTAATTTCTCAGAAATGGTTTAAGTATTTGGATGACATTTTCATAGCTTGGTCTTATAAAAGTGCAAATTATAAAAAAAAAAAAATAGTTTTTGTAAAAATTGGGTTTTTGTAAAATTGGGCTTATTTCTTTAATTTTTCGAAAATTGCTCTGCATATATCGTCGTTGTTCTTTCAAACTAACTCCATTTCTTTTGAAGCCGAGAAACCTTTCGTGAATAACATATATTTTTTAATATATGATAACATTTTAGTTCTGTAAAAGGTCTCTAAATCTTATGTTTGTATATTTATGAATTAAAAAATTCCCAAAATGAAACATTTTCAAATTCTGGTTTGTATAAATCCATAAAAAGTACCAGTTTCTTAAAAAATAATGAAAATGGACTTAGTGAGTTTTCGCTCAACGACGACGATATGTTCAAAATCTTGGTAATGATAATGATAATGAATTAAAGTGATTTGGATAATATTTTCAGAATTTATTTTCAAGAAAAAGGCAAACAAACACAAAAATTGATAACATCTACGTGAACGTTTGTCAACAAAGCAAATTTAAAGACGATGTGCAGTTCAGGCTCATGTCAAGAACACCTTGATGTAAATTATTCAAAACAGTTTTGAAGAGAAAATGTTTTAACTACATACCTTTGTTAAAGTTGCATATAAATAAAGGAATTTATTGGTGACCTCTTCGATTTGTACAAATAGAAGTTCTTTAGTAGGCTCCAGGTCAATAAAAAACGGTGTTACTTAATAAGCGACGTTTCGAGTATGAATACACTCTTCATCAGGCCTTTATTATTGAAAAAATATAACAATATAAATTTCATGTATAAAATTCTTATACAAATGTCAATAAAACTTACAGCACAATTTAATAAATTAATGTATCACAGGATTTACACATTTTGAGAAAGGAGATTAAAGAGAAAAACTAGAAAAATATATAATTATATAATTATTTAAATATTTAGAATTTTAACTAACGAAACAGGTTTTTAAAAAATTATTGTTGTTGTTGTTGTTCTATTTATCTCTCTTAATAAACTGGTTATAGACGATGCTTAGATTATCACAATCAGGGGGCTATTTCTCAGATCATACATCACATACATTGTATGATTTTGACAGTTCTGTTGTATGATTTCTGTTTCTCAGATTTGTTGTATGATCCACTATCATACAACAATGTATGACTGGAGATTACACTGGAAATATTGGAATATTGTATGATTCTGTTTCTCAGAATTTTTTCATACACATCATACATCAAATTAACCTCAAATGTATCATACATTTCATACAGCAAATCAAATTGCTGTTTTCCCTTCACAACATTATAAAACCACATTTGTTTTTCATTTTGTCTATTTATTCTTTTTATTTGGCATCAAGTTACTGCATTATTACAATGTATTAATATAGTTTTTGTATTCACAAATATTTTTTTTAAATTTAGCTTGAGGTGAAAGTCGATACTATTTGTAATTAATTAACGCTAATTTTGTTAAGCAATTCAGAGAACGAAGCCAAACTTTATTTTACTATACAAAGTCAAAAAACTCAAAGAACACGAACTATAAAAATAAAAACCTTCGAATCACTCTTTCATTTTATTTTCACATTCTAAAAGAAAACAAAAATCACAAACAAATTGAATGACAATGAAATGTCAAAGTCATTGATTTCATACAACAAACAGAAGTATCATACAACACTTCCAATGAAATCTGAGAAACAGAAAATTGTATGATGTGTATGATGTATGAAGATGTTGTATGTTGTATGAAATGTATGTGATGTATGATCTGAGAAATAGGCCCCAGATCGTCTGTTGATTGCGCTCTTTGTGTTGTTTATGTGCAGCATTTCCAGTAGCATTCTCTTATTCTGGTTTCTCTCTACTTCTAATATTGTGACGTTGTCCAGAACAGGTTTATGGTCATGCTCTATGCAATGGAGCGCAAGCGCAGTTTTTTGAGATCCCCCGTTTTTGATATCAGAGCGATGGCCTGAAAGACGGTTGCGGAGCTTTTGTTTGGAAGTACCTACATATACCGAAGAACAAGCCGTCTCTCTTCCCCCCAAACAGTTGATCTTATAAACAACGTCAGACTTATCCAGTTTTTCGATGTTTCCCTTTGTGTTGGTGAACAATAAAGACTTGAGTGTGTGTTAGCAGATCTAAAAGCTATCCTCGTGTTTTCTTTATTTCGTATGGGTGCTGCTTTCATACGCGTTGAAAGTGATGGTATGTACAAAGCACTACGATATATGACAGGTGGTGGGTCATTTTTATGGGTATCATCGTTTTTGTTGCGAAGATGGTTATTAAATAATTTGTTGATGACATGCGCGGGGAAAGAATTGGAACACAGGGTGTCTCTTATAATATTGATATTCTTGTGACGAAAATTAAGGTGGCTATAGTCCAACACTCTATTAATGAAATTTTGTGCGGTATTAAATATGACTTGTTTTGGCTGCTTTGAGAAGAAGTTAATAAGTCGTCCAGAAGAAGTGGGTTTCCTAAACCAGTCGAAAATTATTTTTCCATTATGTCTCACGGCTTTGACATCAAGGTAGGGCAATTCTCTTTCTTTGTCTGTTTCCATTGTGAATTGGATCCGTCTATGAAAAGAATCAAGCAGAAGAAAGCATCAAGTGTGGTTCCAATATGATCGGTCTTCACAATGGTAAAAAGGTCATCGACGTATTTAGTAACGATTTTTGGTTTTTGTATCAATTTATTAATTACGTCCTCCAGTAACACTTCCATAGCTATATCTGCCAATATTGGTGAAATTGGACTACCCATAAGAACTCCTTGTTTTTGTTGATATATGCTCGATCTAAACTCTACATAATTGATATCGATGATGCAAAAACGCAGTATTTCTATAAGCAGAGACTTTTTTATAGTTATTAGTGTGCTGTTTTACATCATTCCATTTTTTCTCGATTATTTGAAGCACCAACTGAACAGGAACGTTGGTGAATAAGGAAACGACATCAAACGATACTAAAACTTGGTCATCTTCAATGTTCAATGGTGAAACTACCTTGATGAAATGTTTTGCATTATTGACGTTAAAATTAGATTTTTCAGTCAGTTTTTTTCAGAATTTTGACCATGAATTTTGACAGTTCGTAGCAAGGAACAGATGTAGGAGCACATATTGGTCTAAGAGGCAAGTTTTCCTAATGGATCTTAGGTAACCCATATATTCGAGGACTATTTGCAGTGTACGTTGTCATCCGTTTCTTTTCAAATTCATTAATAATATTTTCGTTAAATAAAGTTTTAACAAATCCATTATTTAAACTTTGGAGTGTGAGTGTTGGGTTGCTTCTCAGAATTCTATATGTGCTCCTATCTGCCATTATATCTTTCATCTTTTGTAGATAATCTTTTTTATAGATGGCTACTGTAACATTACCTTTATCTGCATTGACAATGAAAACTTCTTTATGGTTTTTTAAAAATTTTACAGCACCACGGGAGATTTTATTGATAAATTTATCAAAAGAAGGTAATTTAGATGAACGAAGATGATTTTGTAAAATTTGTGTGAAATTAGCACGCGCAATTTTCTGGTCACCCTGACCCTGTTCCAATGTCTTTATCATCTCTTCTCCATCCACTATAATTTTAAAGAGAGGTAAATTTGGTTTAGTTATCGGCATTGCAAATTTTTGTCCTAATGACAGAAGCCATTTGATGTCATCTGGGAAGGCAACATCGGTCTTGTTGACAAACCATTTATCATTGAATTGAATGCCCATTTTAAGTTGAAGACTTTTCTTTAGTTTTTCCAATTTGTTCTTTTGAATGTTTTTCGTTTCTATGTTAATTTTGTGGTGTGTTCTATTTTGGCTTTCAAAAAAGCTTAAGCTTTCGTGTTGTGTCAATTGGCGTTTTTCTTTTTTAACTCTGAGCAGATCACGGAACTGTCAAACAAAAATTCTATGTTTTTTTTTTAGCTCAGACATATCAGAGCATAAAAAGTGTGTTTCTTTTTTCCATCAGAGCTAGCTCAGAGTTTGCTCAATTAGCTCAGGATTAAAAGACCGAGCGAATCGAGCGAAACGCTGAGCGAAGCCAACTTCACTTATTTTTTTAGTGATACATAATTTAAAATGGATTACCTGGAAAGTCCTCGGACAGTCGCCCGTCAACTGTAAAATAATTGCAAGAAATTTTACGAAATTTACCAAAAACACATGAAATGACAGTTCAATGCTCAAGTGTGTTTCATAATTAAATCTGAGGAATCTGATCATAATCTGCTCGGAGCTCTGCTCTGATCGCTCAGCCTCTGCTCAGAGCTTTCCTCAGAGCCAAAAAAGAAAAACGCCAAATGTATTGGAAATAAATTCTTCGGACTTTAATAGGAACAGTTTTTGTTTTTTGGTTTGTGTATGTTTGAGTGATATGGCTATATTAAGCAGCTTGGCTTGAAAGTTTTCTATGTGTGTGTACCTAAAGTTTTTTCTCTATGATCTTCTCTGATCCCTCATTTGAGAACTCAAATATCTGATTGATATTAACCGATGAGTTATGTATGAAGTTGAGTATTAAACCAAGCTTTCTACATTTCATGAGGAATACCAATGAATTGAAGCTTTTTATGTGTGAAATACTGAGTCTACTAAATTTCTTAAGTGTGCTGCAAGCGTCGTTACCACATGCTCAAAACGTCGCTTATTAAGTAACACCGTTTTTTTTTTTTTTTGTTTTTTGTTTTTATTGACCTGGAGCCTACTAAAGAACTTCTAAAAGTTGCATATATTTATTTTCAAAAAGATTTAATTTGTATGCATAACTAGCTTACCCGTGCTCGTCTTGCTCCGCTATTTTTTATTTTCTTAATTACCATATCCTTCAATGAAAGGTGCAACGGAAAAGTAAAATTTTCAAATTTGTATCCTCCACTTGAACACCTGCATTCACTACTTTCGGGCAACTGAGTCGAAAAAAATATTACATTTTTGTTTTCAATTTATTTTTTTTTCTTAAAATAGTCCAGTCATATTGTATTTTTACCATGCAAATTGTGGGGTAGTTTTGATTTGTTAGCTCCTTTATGTTTTTGGGGGTACTGAGTCCGAATCTGAGGGTTGCCAACAAAATTTCCTGGCGCAACATGCAAAAAAAATGTCAAAATTGATGCAAAAATGCATTTTTTGGGAGTTTTTCACTATTAGCTCGAAAATTACCAGTTAGTCGAAAATTATATCAAAGTACAATTTAAAGTATACACAATTTCCAATAAATTCCTATTCAAGGTTTTATTCTGCGACAGCCCATTTGGACTCAGGCGCCAGTCGAAAATTGACGTATTTTCACTGTTTTCGAAAATTCACTCGAAAGCACTAAGAAATTACTTTGTGTGACAAAATTTGAATTTTTGTCTGTAACATGAACCAAGATGTACTTTTCTGATGGTCTTTGATGCGGTGAGTTTGAATCTCATTGGATTGGAAATTGTGTATACTAATTGTACCTACTTCGAGGTAATTTTCGAATGGTTAGTAGTTTTCGAGCCATTCATGAAAAACTCCCAAGTAATTGATTTTTCCTGCAGAGCTATAGCAGTTTTGTTGATCTTCTCGAGAATGTCTGCAAGAAAAGCTAATTTCGTAATCCATTGCTCATCATGCAATACATCAAAGAGGTTTGCGGTTGAAGACATATTTTATTCCAGTTTGAACACATAAAACTCATCACAAAGTTGAAATAACCTCGATAAAGCTTTCCCTCTGGAAAGCCATCGGATTTCAGCATGAAGACGAAAAAGCGATTCGTACTAACTGCCCATATCTTTACACATTAATTTACGCAATCTCGATTGGAGAGGATGACTCTTTACAAAATTTACTATTTTCACAGCTTCACTGAGACCTTTTTTTTAAATCAGTTGGCATTCTTTTCATAACAAGTGCATAACGATGGAAAATACAATGACTACTGGTACTTCTAGGAGCAAAGTTTTTAATTTTTGAAAGAACCCCTTTAACCTTTCCCACCATTGCTGCGGCTCCGTCGCTACATAATCAATACATTTTCCCAAATTAATGATGTGTTTACTTATAAAACAGTTAATGACCTTGAAGTTCACACTTCGATTACAAAATATAACCTTAAAAAAAAATTGTCCAAAAATTTTTTTTTTGTGGAATTTTTTCTTTTTTTTTTTCTTTTATCGTTTATTTGTATTTTACTGTTTATACTTCAACAAATTTGTGGAACCCTGAAAACTCTCCCGTGGGACCGCAGGGTATCTCTGATTTAGACTATGCCGATGACATCTGTCTATACTGGCAAATAACATCAGTGAGCTGAACGGGATGTGCCAAACACTGCAAGTGAAGGGAGAGTCGAGTGGTCTAAGAATAATTAGCAAAAAGACAAAAATAGTGCTCACAGGCCGCTCCACACAGCAGCGTATTATTCTACTGGAGACGCCAGTTGAAGAAATAGAACAGTTCAACTACCTTGGCAGTCCTGTTTCTGCAAACGGTGGTACGGATCTGGGCGTTAAAAGTAGAATAAATAAAGCTCGTGCTGCCTTCGGTACTCTGTCCCCAATTTGGAAATCCAGTCAAATCTCCTTACGCACTAAGTTGAGATTCTTCGAATCCAATGACAAATCAGTGCTGTTATATGCTTGTGAAACCTGGAAAGTCACGTCTACCATTTCGAAGAAATTGCAGGCTTTTGTGAATCGCTATCATCGCCACATCCTAAAGATTCGCTGGCCACAAATAATATCAAATGAGGAATTGTGGCGCAGGACAAGTCAAGAGCGGCTGGACGTCGACATAAGAAATAAATGGCGTTGGATTGGTCACACACTGAGGAAACCAAACGATGAAATTGCAAAGCCGTTCTTTGAATGGAATCCTCAGGGTGCACGGCGGAGCGGGTTGGAAAACCAAGAACAACATGGAAATCAACTGTCTTAGCGGAAGCAGAATCCCAGAGAAAGACGTGGCCACAGCTTAAGTACCTTGCAGTTGACCGTGGAGGATGGAGACGTTTTGTTGGCGTCTTATGCCCCAGCCGGGGTTACAAGACACGATGATGATGATAAATGAACATCAGTTATTCAGCTTTTAATTCCTGAACTCGTTGCAATACCTTTCCTTTTGACAACCATCTGAGTTCTGTGTGATAGAGGAAATTTTGATGGGTTCAATTTTTTTAAAAACACTGATAAAGTATTAATATGAATGTATAAGGGTCACCAGAATGCCTTTATTAACAAATGGGTTGGATCAGACAACTACGGTCTGGAACGCGTCATGGGAAAAAATGGCTTGGGGTCGCGAAATGAAAATGGCGATTTGCTGGTCGATTTTTGTAACGCTAATCGTCTTGTACTGGGTGGGACTGTGTTTAAACATAAGACTTGCAACAAAATCACCTGGGTACATCCGGATGTTCAAACTGAAAACCAAATTGACCACATCATGATTCAGCAGCGATGGAGGAAGTCAATGTGCGATGTTCGAAGCATTAGAAATGCCGACATGGGAAGCAACCAACATTTGGTTCTCATGAGTCTCAAGCTACGAACTGCAGCTGTACAACGTCAATCACAGGGTGTAGCAAGGAATTCGAAGTTCAATACAAATGCTTTAAGTGATCCCAACATATGTCGTAACTATGTCACCAACCTTAACGACAGAGCTTCGTCATTAAACGGAATACAACATTCAACAATTGATGAGATGTGGGGTGATATAAAAAGTGTTTTTATGGATGCTGGATCCGAAACTGTACCCAAGCAATCGAGAGTTGGAGACTCTTTGATATCCCAAGACACCTGGGATAAAATCGAGCTTCGCAAATCGTTGAAGATGCAAATGAATGCCGAAGCGGATGCTCAACGAAAGGCTGAATTGCGAAGAGAGTATCGCTTAGCACATAAGATGGTCTATCACTGTGTGAGACGTGACAAGAGGGTGAGGTTAGACGGTCTCGCAGAAAATGCGGAAAACGCTGCAAGAAGAGGAGATATGAGGGAATTGTACCAAATATCCAAGGAAGTTGTCGGGAAGAAAAGCAACACCAATCATCCTGTAATGGATGTGAATGGTACACTCTTGGTATCAATCGAGGATCAGCTGCGCAGGTGGAAGGATCACTTTTGTGCCTTGCTCAATGAGGATTCTGTCGAGCAGAGTGCTGAAGTGCCCCAGCTTAACGAGATGCGTAGATCATATAGGGGTATTGACATCGAACCCCCTACAGTACTGGAAATTCAATCTTTGATAAATCTTCTCAAAAACAACAAAGCAGCTAGACTTGACGGTATACCAGCCGAGTTCCTGAAAGCTGACCCTGTCAGAACGGCTAGTATTCTACACCCGTTGATACAAGCTGTGCGGGAAAACGATATCTATCCCAGCGACTGGAAAGATGGTGTAATTGTTAAGTTGCCAAAGAAAGGTGATCTTAAGAATTGCAACAATTGGCGAGGTATTACAGTTTTGTCCGTTTTTCCAAAATTAATGGCAACCATCATTCTGGAGCGGATAAAGGTTAGAATCGAGTCTACACTCAAGAGGCATCAAGCTGGTTTCCGCAGTGGGCGGTCTTGTGTCGACCATATCAACACTCTGCGTATCGTTCTTGAGCAGTCTGCGGAGTTTCAATCACCGCTTTACCTCATGTTCGTGGATTTTGAGAAGGCCTTTGACCGAGTCAACCGTGAATGTATATGTAGATCACTTCTTGGTAGAGGAATTCCTTCAAAAATTGTTGCCATTATAAGAGAGTCCTATAACAACGCAAGATGCTTTGTTTTACACAATGGGCAGCTATCCGACTCTTTCGAAGTGCGGCAGGGTGTGAGACAGGGAGATGTTCTATCGCCAATTCTCTTTCTACTGGCGATTGACGATGTTTTGACGGCCAGCGTTGGAACAGCAGAGAGGCAGGGCATTCAATGGAGACCTTTTGAAAGGCTTAGCCACTTAGACTATGCCGATGATATATGTCTCTTGGCAAATAACATTAGCGGGCTGAACGGGATGTGTCAAGCTCTGAAGGTAAAAGGAGAGGCAAGTGGTCTTAAAATAAATAGCAAAAAGACAAAAATAATGCTCACAGGCCGCTCCACACATTAGCGTATTTTAATACAGGAGACGCCATCAGTTGAAGAGGTTGAACAATTTAACTACCTTGGAAGTATTGTTTCAGCAAATGGTGGTACTGATCTGGACGTTCAAAGTAGAATAAATAAAGCTCGCGCAGCCTTCGGTTCTCTCTCCCAAATTTGGAAATCATGTCAAATCTCCTTGTGCACAAAGTTGAGATTCTTCGAATCCAATGTCAAATCCGTGCTGTTATATGCTTCCGAAACCTGGAAAGTCACGACTACCATCTCAAAGAAATTGCAGGCTTTTGTGAACCGTTGTCTATGCCATATTCTAAAAATTCGCTAGCCACAAATTTTATCAAACGAGGAATTGTGGCGCAGGACAAGTCAAGAGCGGCTGGACGTTGACATAAGAAAGCGTAAATGGCAATGGATTGGTCACACACTGAGGAAACCAAACGATGAAATTGCAAAGCAGTCATTTGAATGAAATCCTCGGGGTGCACGGCGGGTTGGAAGACCAAGAACAACATGGAAATCAACAGTTCTAGCAGAAGCAGACTCCCAGAGAAAGACGTGGCAACAGTTAAAATATCTATCTGCAGACGGTGAAGGATGGAAACGATTTGTTGGCGCCCTATGCCCCAACCGGGGTTACAGGACTTGATGATGAACAAATGGGTAACGTACTCAAAAAAAAAAAAACAAGTAAAAATTGAAAAAAACTGATCTAATCTATTCGCTCTGATTTATGTTTGCGTGGTGTAAGAATCTTAACTAACTTAATGTAAAAAGCAGGAGACGAAAGGAGTGAATAAAAAAATTTAAAAAGATAGGAAATTTTGTTTCTATTCAGAGCCATTTGATACCTAACTTTGAGTTTAAAAAATATAAGGACTTCCCTAAGCTATACAAATGTACATTTACAATTTTTTTGCTTAAACGAAATTACACATTTTATAAAACCATTACTTAAAAATATATTAAACAATAAATATTCTTACTTGTTGTGAAAAATTTGTTAATTAAATCAGCATCTTACCTGTAAATAGAAAGTAAAATAAGTTGTTAAAAACATCTATTTTCAAGAAAAGCAAAATTTAATTACTTTTCAAAATTTTGAACAAAACAAAATCTTCCCAAAAAAAAACACAATTTTTGAAATACTCACAAGAATTTCTATTTTTGAAAAAAAAAAAAATTAACTATACATCTCAAAAATGTTCAAAGTATCCAATTGACTTAAACTCAATAAACAACACGTCTCAAAGATAAATATTAAATGAGGACTTTTCAAAGAGAAGATAAATTTATTCTCAAATCGGAATTCCTTTCGTCGGCTTTTCATAGAATGTTTTCAGTTTTTTTTTTGTTTTAAATTAATTTTTCAATGTTCATTTCAATATAAGTGAATTCTTGTAGCTTTATAAAATGTGTGAATATTTTTACTTTGTTGAATTGTTCATTTTAATTCACTTTTTGTTCATAATTTTTTCTACCTTGTTATTTTATTTTCAGTTAAAAGAATTTTTTCCGACCAGAACTCAGTTGATTGACATGAATGATTGATCATTGGTGTAGTTAAGAGTGGCATAATGAAACGAATTACGATGGCATCATAATCTAGTCCTTACACCTCACCTCACATCACACTTCAATGTGCTTTTTTTTTTAAACATTTATTGCTCGGATGCTGATGCATTAATTGACAATAATTAAAATCACATTGAAGTGTGGAATTTTTATAACAAGCAGTAGTGGCAGTGTGCAAGTGCAGCAAGAAATTTTGTAATTAAAATGCTGTACCACGTTTAGGTTTTAATAAACTTTGACGTGACAAAAATTTAATAGATATTTTGTATAGACACAGCGGACACATTAAAGGAATTTTCAATTCAAGGAATTCTTATACATAAATGTGTTTATTTTTAATATTTATAAAAATCGATTTAGGTACTTGCACGAAGTCTAAAAAAGTTTTTTTTTTTTATTTTGAGAACTTTTGCAGATGTGTGAAAACTTGAAACTGAATCATACTTTATGGACAATATGGCACAGAAAGAATAGGTAGCTATGTACTTTTATTAGTGTTTAGTTAAATTTGGTAAGGTGCCAAATTTGTCATTAATTTAGCTCTAAGAAAGTTTGAAGATATTTAAGTAGTTATAGCATTCCAACTTCTCCCTTTTAGTTATATTCAAGCGTTTATCGATGAAATTTTCTAAAAGGTTTCGTAATCGTAATAATTTTAGACCAAACACCAATTTTAGACGTTGATATTAGATATAGGTAAACATAATCATATTATTAAGAGTTAAACTTGTTTGATAAACACTTTGCTATAAATTAATTCATCTAGTATGTTTATAAAAAATCATCAAATTAAAACTAATTTAATTTTATATTCTCCTCCACTTGTTTCTTGAATCTCGTTAAATACATATCTTGTTTGTTTTTATAAATAGTTCGCAGTTTTATTTCGATTCTATCAGGTTATGGGCCCAGGCGTTCTTCAATAGAAAGTTCAAGAATATTAATTCAATTTTCTTTCCTAGCATACATTTTTTTTATCATTGAAGATAATAATGGCTGGATCAATGTTGAGCATTGATAAACTTGATGCGAGCAATTATGGAAGTTGGAAAATTCAAATGAGGAGCATTCTGATTTTTCAAGATTTGTGGCAATACGTATCTGGAAGAAAATTGAAGCCTGAGGAAGAGGATGAAAATGAAGCAGCAGCGTGGTGTGTTGAAGATGAGAAGGCGCTTGCGATGATTTTCTTGAGCGTGAAATCGACGGAGCTGATTCACGTGAAGAATTGCAAGACTTCTAATGAAGCATGGATTCGCCTCAATGAGATTTTTCAGCCTACAGGACCTGCGAGCAAGATTAGTCTTTTCAAGAAATTGTTGACATGCAAAATGACCGGGACTATTTCGATGTCATGCTATTTAAATGAATTTTATAGCATTTCTGAAAAGTTGAGAGAGATACAAGTGGAGATTCCGGAGGAGCTTTTAGCTATTATTTTGCTGTGCAGTCTACCAGATCGTTTCGAAAATTTTGTTGTAGCAATGGAAAGTCGGGATGTAATGCCACCACTTTCTGTGCTAAAGGCAAAATTGCTTCAGGAGGATGCAAGAAAATTTGAAAAGGATTGTGGAAATGGTGAATATCATGTTCTGGCAGCAAATAATCAACGTTCTATCAAGACGGGAAAAGGTAAGAAGATGCTGAAGTGCTTTTCATGTGGGAAAGTTGGGCATTTTGCTTCGAAGTGTCTCGAAAAACACAAGGAACGTCAAAAAACAGCTTATTCATATAGTTTGTTCCATGTCCAGGAATCTAGAATTGTTAATTTTGGAGAATGGTGCTTGGATAGTGGAGCAACGTCCCATATGTGTTCTGAGAAAAGGTTGTTCACCGATTTTAAGGAAGATTCTCAGCAGAGGATCCATTTTGCGGATGATAAATTTCTGTTGGCCAGTGGCATAGGAGCTGTTATGCTGGAATTGGAATTTGGATGGGTTGAACTGAAAAATGTGTACTATGTTCCAGAGCTGAAAGGAAACTTTTTATCGGTGAGTAAGATAACACGAAAGCAACACACTGTCGAGTTTTCTTGAAGAAACGCTTTTATAAAGGATACAAAAGGAAATGTAGTCATGAAAGCTATTTTAAGCGGTGATGTGTATGTTGTCAAACCAAAGTCTATATGGTAGCAGCGTTGACCGTAAATCAAATTTCATCAGTAAAGTGGCACGAACGGTTTGGTCATCTCAATATTGCAAGTCTTAAACAGATGTCGTCCAACCAAATAGTTTTGGGACTTGATAAAATAAACGTCAGTAAGGACCTAGATTGTGTTGTCTGTGCTAAAGGAAAGATAACAACAAAACCGTTTCCTCAACAGTCGTCATCAAGGAGCAAGGATATTTTGGATATTATACACAGCGACATTTGTGGTCCAATGCAGGTAACTTCTTCTGGAGGAGCAAGATATTTCGTCACATTTATTGATGATAAAAGCCGAAGAATATTTGTTTACTTCATGAGGACCAGAGATGAGGTGTTTGATGTATTTCAAAAATTTAAATTGATGGTGGAATGTCAAACGTCAAAGAAAATCAAAGTTTTACGCAGCGATAATGGCAGTGAGTATTTGAGTAATAAATTTTCGTCATTTTTAGAAGCCAATGGTATCCTGAGACAACTGACAGTACAGTATTCACCACAGCAAAATGGAGTTGCTGAGAGAGCTAACCGTACCTTGGTTGAAATGGCGAGGTGCTTGCTGATGAACGCAAATCTTCCTAAATATCTCTGGGCTGAAGCAATCAATACGGCTGCGTATCTGAGGAACAGATCAACCACCAAAAGTCTTCAAGATGAAACCCCATTTGAAAGTTGGTATGGAAGAAAACCTAATGTATCACATTTAAGAATTTTTGGAACGAAAGCGGTGATCCTTAATAAGAAACCAGGTAAATCTAAATTTGACTCAAAGGGTGAGGAATTTGTTTTTTTGGGTTATTCTGAAGAGTCGAAGGCATACAGACTCTTCGATCCAAAGACAAGGAAAGTGGTAAAGGATCGAAATGTAATATTTCTTGAAAATTCAGTTGATGTGACTGATAATTACAAGATTGAAACACTGACCATTTTTCCCTTCAAAAAAGTATCTTCTTCTACAGATAATGTGCCTCTGCAAAATTTGAATCAAGAAATTGTAGAAATCCAAGAATCCGGAAATGATGTTTCTGAACAACCAACAAATTCTGAACCAGCTGTAAGAACTAGACGTGGTCGCCCAAAAGTAATCAAGACTGGAAAACGTGGAAAACCAAGAAAAGAATCCAACGTGATAGAAACTCTCAACTCAATACAAGTTCCAACTACCATCACTGAAGTACACGAAAGTCAAGATGTAGACCAATGGAAATCTGCAATAGAGGCGGAAATAGATTCGCTAGCGTCAAATGATACCTGGGAATTGGTAGATCTTCCACATAAGTGCAAGGCGATAGGAAATAGATGGCTTTTTAGTGTCAAAAGGAAACCAGATGGCAGTATCGAAAGGTATAAATGTAGACTAGTCGCTAAGGGTTGTTCGCAAAAATATCAAGTAGATTATTTCGAAACATTTGCACCAGTAATAAGACATTCAACAATTCGTTTGATAATTACACTTGCTGTAGAATATAAACTTTTGCTTCACCACGTGGACGTTACCACAGCATACCTTCATGGTGTTTTGGAGGAGGAGGTTTACATGAAACAGCCTGAAGGTTTTGAGGACGTGAATAATCCAACCAAAGTATGTAAGCTCAAGAAATCCATCTATGGGCTTAAGCAGTCTGGAAGAGAATGGAACAAACGGCTAAATCAAGTTTTGGTAAAAATAGGTTTTAAAAGATGTGTCGCTGACAGTTGCGTCTATGTTAAAAATGAAAAAGATGACATTAATATAATTGGAGTTTATGTAGATGATATCATTTTAGCATGCAGTTCAAAGAAATCCATGGATTCAATTAAAGGACAAATTGATTATGAATTCGACACTGTGGATAAAGGACCTTTGAAATATTATCTTGGCATGGAAATTGAAAGAGATGGAGAAAGAGGCTCGATAAAAATCTGTCAAGAAAGCTATATTCGGGAACTGTTAAGGGAAATGGATATGGAAACCGCTCGTTAGTGTTACACACCTTTGGATCCTGGGATGAAACTTAACAAGACAACACAAATTAACACCAAGCAAATTGACCAAAAGCTTTACCAGTCACTCATCGGAACCTTGATGTATTTGTCCATTTCAACCAGACCAGACATAACGCATTCGGTGAGTAAATTGGCTCAGTTTAATTCAAATCCCAACATGGACCATTTAAGTGCACTAAAGCATTTAGTGCGTTATCCTTCAACTACAATTTCGTCGAAATTATGTTATGAGAAAACTTCAACAAATCTACTTGCTTATGCTGATGCCGATTGGGCTAGCAATGTAGATGACAGGAAATCGTATACCGGCTTTGCTTTTATTCTTGCCGGAGGAACGGTATCATGGCAATCGAAGAAACAAACATCCGTGGCGCTAAGCAGTACCGAAGCAGAATATATTGCAATATCGCAATGCAGTAAGGAAGCTCTTTACTTAAGATCATTAATCTCGGAGCTAAATTTTGCTGAGTTGGTGAAAAATCCAACATTAATTTTTAATGACAACTTGGGAGCCCAACAACTAGTTAAGAACCCTATTCATCACCCAAGGACGAAACATATAGACATATCTTATCATTTTGTTCGAGTCGAGGTTTGTTTGAAGATGAAAAAATAACTCTACAATATACCAACACCGAAGAAATGACAGCAGATATCCTAACAAAGAATTTGGGACGAACCAAACATATGAAGTTTTCAAATATGTTAGGACTTTCTGTTACTTAAAATTAGTATTAATTTGAGGGGAAGTATTAAGAGTTAAACTTGTTTGATAAACACTTTGCTATAAATTAATTCATCTAGTATGTTTATAAAAAATCATCAAATTAAAACTAATTTAATTTTATTTTCTTCTTCACTTGTTTCTTGAATCTCGTTAAATACATATCTTGTTTGTTTTTATAAATAGTTCGCAGTTTTATTTCGATTCTATCACATATGAAGTTCCAGAAAAAAATACTTTTCTTGTTTCAATTCTATGAACCATCATAAACATGTGCGTGGAGTTTTGACACTATTTAATTTGTTCTATCCTCACGAATGCCTTTTTCAAAAATTATATTAAAATCCTACCTATTCATATGGACATACATATATGTATGTATGATACATTGTACACATGGATTATGGTTTATGGATATGTAGTTATTATAGAGCTTAAGGATTTTAAATAACTTTTTCATTTCACTAAAAGTTACTTTCCTATCACATGCCACATGGTAAATTAACCGTTTTTAAATGTGATGAGAAAAATATAAGTAAAAGGGCTTTAAATACAGCAAGCATGAATTAACCATTATATAAATTCTATACGAAAAGTGAAACAATGCAGATGAAGCTCTAACAATGGCCACTTGCTTAAGTTTTTTGTTTCAATTACAAACTTTTTACCAATGGTGGTGGTGGCGGCGGCGTGGCAGCCGTCAGGATAGAATAACTTTTTCCAGAGTTATTTAGTGCACTCATATACATAAAACTACTTTTAATATAGCGAAACAATAAATAAAATTAAAAGTGTGGCGTTTTAAAGTTTTTAACTGGGCTTAAGAGCTTATAGTGATGAATTTATATTTCCTATTTTAAGTTCTTGAATAAAATAAATAATGTTTATTTAAACTAAAAAAAAATTACACACGGAAAGAATTGAAAAATCACCAATTGAAAAAGTTGCAATTTACGAATCATGTTTAATTCGTAAATCAAGACATTTTAATCCCAAATTAATACAAAAACTGGTAATTTAACAGTCAAAACGTAGCAATTTACAAAATTTGTTTCTTCGTGATTTGCAATTAAAATCCATGATTCAAGTTTGTACTTTTCATAGCAAAATACAACTGTTTTGGCGTAATTTAGTCTCTAAAAGCATAATTTCACAAACAGCATTTAAAAATATTGATTTGCGATAAATATTTAGTAATTAACATTGCACAATCACTGAATTACGTTTTTTTTGTCGTAATTTGCAACTTCATGAGAATAGTTGCAAATCACCAACAAAAAATTCCTAAATCACGACTTTCTTGTCGCAATTAACTTCTCGAAGAAATAAAGCACCACGACATGGCAGGTATCTAATCATCAATGATCTGTAATGCAAATTGGCTTGGTGGTTGCATGCTCGCTCCGCAACTGGAGGGTTGCGAGTTCAAATCCAAGTAGAGTCAAGCGTAAAGTATTTATTTCAAATTAAATAAATTAAATGTGTATACCTGCAAAATGAAGGGGGTATAGAGCAGGGATTGATCTTTCCAAGCTGCAATATCACGAAATAAAAGTGGTGATCACAAATCTTTTTTGCAAATTTTCAAATTGTGCAATCGAGGAATATTTGGATCAAATTGCGATTTGTTGTTCGCAATTTTTGGTTTCTCTCGATAGCATAATTAATACTTAAAGAGGGTTGATTTACGATTTTTGAGTATCAATATCTTCATTTTGCTCAGTTTTGCAAATTGCAAACAAATAGTCGTAATTTACGAAGTCCGGAGCCAAGGTATAAATCGGGATTCATTTTTCGTAATTTGCTCATTTTTCGTGATATGATCCAAGAATTCTTTCCGTGCAAAAAACCTTAATATGCAATATTTAAAAAGAGACACATGAGTGCTCATAGATTTTAAGGGTTGCAGATTTATAAAATATTTTCGTTTAAAACCGATAAAAATCCCCACATCAAAATTTAAGTTTCTTTCATGTTACAGATTTTATTTTTATTTTATACTTAAAAATAAAAATCAAAAAAGAAAATTAAACTAATGATTAAATCTTGTAGATTTTGATGAATACCATCCATAGGCGCCCGCAAGATTTTGTCCAGAGGGTTGCAGCCACCAAACCAAATTTGAGATACATATCGAATTTTCGAATGGGTATTCAAAAAATTTTTTTTTTATTTTAATATAGGTATGTAATATAATTTAAGCTTTTTGGAAATTTTTATAAATAATTTCATTTAATTCCTTCAGTCAATAATGAAAAAATCCAAAATAACGTTCTATCTTCTAGGAGAGCGGTTCCCAAACTTTTTAAGCTGTGGAACCCTAAACAATGCCCAAACATATTTCGGAACCCCAACTCCTGACAATAGCAAAATATGAAAAACAACACATTTCAAAATCAATTTTTTTATTTAGTGTCAAGAATGAATCTGTTTCATTGTTTGATTTATAATTATTTTAAAATTAACTTCTATGTCCGAAAGTTGTATTCGCATTTCTGAGACAGCGTCAAGCCTCGTTCTGTACCTATTTAGTTTTTGTGTAAGTATACGCTGAAAAGCCTACTTCACAGCGGTACGTTGTAACAAAAGGTAGCAATTTCTTGGCAAGTTCAGGGTATTCATTCTTAATAGCAATCCAAAATTCGTTTAATGATATCGAATCAAATACAAATTTGGATGAAGAGGAGCTCTGCAGATCTATCAGGGACTCATATTCTTGTAAACTCAGTGTCATAGGCTTGATGGTTTTCATTAGAAATGGTTTTCGTACCCACTCGATGTCAGTTTTTTTAACCAAATGGAGAGCAATCACATTGCTAATATCTGCTCTGAGTTCTAGCATGTGTCCTTGCAAAAAATCATGTAAAACCGGAAAACATTCAACGTTATTCTCTTGTACACATGAGAACCAGAAATTAATTTTTCTTTTCAAAGCTGCCAGTTTTTCTCTCGAAAAAAATACTGTAATAGAATACTGCAGAGTTGTAGCAGTTTCGTTGATCTTCTCAAAAATGTCTGAAAGATGAGCTAATTTCGTAATCCATTGCTCATCATCATCATGCAATACATCAAAGAGATTTGCAGTTGAGGACATAGTTTTTTTCCAGCTGGAACGCATTCAACTCATTACGAAGTTGAAATAACCTGGATAAGGCTTTCCCTCTGGAAAGCCATCGGATTTCAGTATGAAGAAAAGAAGCGATTCGTACTGACTGCCCATATGTTTACACACTAATTTAAACAATCTCGATTGGAGAGGACGACTCTTTACAAAATTTACTATTTTCACAGCTTCATCGAGTACTTTTTTTAAATCAGTTGGCATTCCTCTCATAACAAGTGCATAACGATGCTAAATACAATGACTGCTGGTACTGCTAGAGGCAATGTTTTTAATTTTTGATACAACCCCTTTAACCTTTCCCACCATTGCTGCGGCTCCTTCACTGCATATATCAATACATTTTTCCCAATTATTATTGTGTTTACTCATGAAACAGTTTATGACGTTGAAGACTTTTTCGCCAGTTGTATTTGTTTCCAAAGGTGTACACATGAGCAAATCTTCTTGAATATTTATCGAAGGGATACCTCACGAATACAAGAAGTATTGAAAGGCCAGCAACATCCGTGCTTTCATCGAGTTGCATAGCAAACATTCCCGAAAAATACGGAAGTAAACACCCATGAAGAGAAAAACATTCCCTAATTTTTTCAGATTTTTATTTTCACCCCCTTTAGTTGCTGTAGGGGTAAATTAAATTTCCCCCTTTTTTCATACTAGAAAATTCGCTTAAGATCTGCCAAAAAATTCAGAGCATGTAGGTAGGAACTATACAAGAAAAAAATCATACAGAAGGGGGGTAGTATCTCCCCCCGCTTAGATGGGAGGGGCAATTTAATAAAATATTTGCATAAAATAGAAAAAAATAATTAAAAAACAACGGTAATACTTACAGTAATGTTTTGTAGCTTTTTGGAAAGCCAGAAGTCCATTCTTAAATTAAGTTTTTTGATAAACAGTTTTGGCAAAAAATTGTTTCAAATTCAATATTTTGAAGAAAAATTATTATTATTTTATTTTAATTATAGGTTTGAAAATAGATTTTGCTGAAATTGTTTATTCAAAGAACTTTATTTAGTAATCAACTATTAAAATGGACTTCTGGCTTTCCAAAAACTACAAAACATTACCGCAAGTGTTGCCGTTGGTTTTTAATTAATTTTTTTCTATTTTATGCAAATATTTTATTTAATTGCTTCTCCCGTCCAAACGGTGGGAGATATTACTCCCCTCCGGTAGGATTTTTTCTTGTCTACTTTTCACCTACATGCTCTGAATTTTTCGGCAGATTTTACGTGAAATTCCAAAAAAAGGGGAATTTAATTTACCCCTACAGCGACTATAGGGGATGAAAATAAGAACTTGAAAAAATTAGGGAATTTTTTTTCTTCATTTAGAGCTGATTTAGGCCCATCCATATATTAAAACTTAAAAAAAAACGAATTATAACGACCACCCTAATGTACATACACATAATTATAATCTTTGTGAGATATATGCAGAAATTGTATAACAGTTGTGCTTCAACGATAAACACACGCATGCATTTTTGAGTCAAATGTTCATTCTTTATGAGAGTATGTAGAACTTTTTGAGTGCTACGCGCAAACTATACTCACACGCATGCATACTTCATGAAAGTTGTGGCTCGTAGCTTTCTTTGGAAAGTGGATGCTATTGTATCATTTTAGTTTGCTTTTTTTTAAATTATAGTTAGTTCACACTTCAATTAAAAATATAAACTTAAAAAAAAAATTTCAAACTTTTTTCCGTGGAAATTTTAATTTTTTTTTATCTTAACGTTTGTATTTTACTCTTTATACTTAGAAAAATTTGTGGAACCCTGAAAACTCTCCCGCGGAACCCCAGGGTTCCACGGAGCACACTTTGGGAACCGCTGTTCTAGGAGGTACTGTTAATAGTTATCCAGCGTAAAATTATTTTATATTTAATAGTATACCGCACTTATTTAATCACACAGGCATTTTTTTTGGAAGTTTTTGTATAAAAAGCAAAGTTCATAGAACGATAAAATATCATTCGTTCACTCGTGAAAAAATCAAAAGGGAATGTTATTTTTGATTCGATTAAAACAAAATTCATTTTCACGATCGAACCAAAAATGCTAGGATGTGGATCTATAAAATATGGTTCGTTCCGCATTTATTATGCGAGAGTTATTGAAGATCCATTCACGAATCTTTATAATAAGAAATAAAAATGTAATTTTACAAAAAGGAAAAAGGACAGTTTCAAAAAAAGTTTCGAAATCCTTTGATCTTGATAGATTTCAATGAAATCGAATTGAGTGATTTCAATGAAATTGCCACATGTCATGGTGATGATGGTGCCATTTTTTGAAACATCGTTTTGAAAATATTCGTTTCTGTTATAATTCTGTCTCAGCTATCCTGTCAATTTTATTGAAATCACTCAAGGAACATTGAAGTTGACATTTTTTAAAGCACCCTGTTTTGAAAATATTTTTTCTTTTTTAATTCTGTATAAGCCATCACCTGGTGTCAATTTCATTGAAATATTTCAACACAACACAACAACGAAGATATCGTAGATACTTTTTCATTTTCTTGAGAAAAAATGGGTATTCATACATCTGTCAAAACTTGTATGGAAAATTTGACAGATTTACGTAGTTAACAACTTTACTACGTTTATGAATAACCTTAATATTCTACTCATTTTCATCCATATTTGCGTTTGCTTAAAACATTTACCCGGAGACAAGTACTGGCAAGCAAGTTAGCTACATACACTGATTGCCAAATTCGTAATTCGCATTCCACTTGCCGCCCACTTGCTTTCCACTTGCATTCCACTTGCTTGTCTCCCAAGTCCCAACTTGCTTCTCAACTTGCTTCACTACTGGCTTCAAAAATTCCATGCCAGTTGATGAGCAAGTTGCTTAAGTTTGTATGTGTTGAGGAACAAATGAGTATGTATGAGTACTTGCCCGTGTGGCCTCGGGGTTAAAAAATAAAAATTATAAAAAAAAAAATAATAAATTCTCCGGCACTATAGGCCCCTTTCACACGAGGAAACTGAGTTGCTAGCAACTTTCAGTTCAAGGGTGAGAAGCAGAGACTATCAAATAGGTAAAGAAGCCAATCCTTCGTACGTTTCACCCTCCAAAACCCATTTGTGTACATTGTTGTATTTGTAATTTCATTTCGTGTCGAAGAATAGATGTGAATTGCAACAAAAACCGTTTTCCTTTGGAGGTGGCAAAGTACTTGTGAGTAGGTGAAAAACCTAATCTAGTACTATCAACTGCTCATGCTCTAATGTGTGAGTAGATACATTTTACATAGGAAAGCAATTTGATGTGTTTTTTGACGAGAAGGGCAGAAGAAAGGATGGGTGAACAAAATCTCCCCGGTATTTGAAGAAATTTTTTGACATTTCCTTTCGCACCTAGGTTAGTTGAGTACAATCAATAGGCTTTCAAAGGAAATTTCAAAAATTTCCTACTTACTTACTACTTACATTTGCTGTCAAAAACTATAGAAGCAAAAAGCTTAAGTTTGGGAAACTTGGTGAAAATTTCACATTACCAAACAGGTATAATATATATCGTCGCCGTTCTGTCAAAACTCCCTAAGTCCATTTCTCTCAAAAACGAGAAACCTCTATTGAATACGATATATTCATTAAAATATAAACATTTAAGGCCTGTTATAGGTATCTAAATCTTATGTTGGTCTTTTATAAATTAAAAAACTCCCAAAATCTAACATTTTCAAATTATTCTGGTTAGTACAAATCCATAAAAAGTACCGATGTCTCAAAATAAATAAAAATGGACTTAGGGAGTTTTGACTGAACGACGACGATATTATTATCTCTGTCTTTTTCATTTCTTAAAGAAACGGGGTTTATTTTTTCTTTTGGAATGGCAGTGAGATAGAATGTTAAATTTGTCTCAAAAAATGAAGAACTGCTTCATTCAGTTCAGTGGTTAATTTGATTTGTGAAACTATTTTTCATAGGAAGATTTAACAAGATTAATTTCGAATCTTCAAGATTTGAGACATACATTTGTATGGTAAAGAAGATTTGAGGTAAATCTTATTAAATCCCGGTTTAGTGTTCGGTGTAAACGTTAACGTAGAATAAACGTCAAACTCATGAGTTAGGCTCTTTTGACATTAAAGTAACTCACAATTGTTTCTATTTTGGAGGCAAATACACTCCACTCTAACTTCAAGCTGTGAAGAAAATATCCATATTTCCAACAATATCAAAACTAATGATATTTTCACACACATTTGGCCTGATCCAGAGCCAGGGGGGGGGGAGGGGGGCAGATCATGAACCATGATAAAATTCATAGTAAAAAAATGCATGCAAAAATGTGGAAATGCCAGGGGGGGGGGGGGGGGGGGGCAAACCATGAACTCAATGAAGAAGCTCCAAAAAAAATATCCATATTTTCCAACAATATCGAAACAAAGGATATTTTAAGGTACATTTGGTATGATTCTGAGCCAGGGGGGGCAAATCATGGAGAAAAGGCAAATTATTTGTTAAAATTCAAAGAAAAATTTCTTAGTTAAGTGGTATTGTCTAGAGCCAGGGGGGGGGGGGGGAAACTCACAGAGAATGTCAGACTGATCATATACACATACAACACAAATAGAAAAGAAATATACCTGTTTGGTTTGTCGTACGTGTATACAGATTCCAACTGGCAGTGCAGAAAGGATAAAAACATTAAAACTTCCTTAAAAGTAATTTTACAAAAATTTTCGGAACATGGTCATTCGTTGATTCAGGAAGTGGACGGTGTCCATAGCTCCATCGACAGGTACCTTCGAAATCTGGAAGTATTTAGTCAGCTTTCGCTTTTGCGACATCTAAAAAGGATGCAATTTAGAAGCGTAACACAAAAAATAATCCAAATACTCCCAATAGACTTTAAAGCATTTTCTGTAAGAGCAGGCCAATTAAATTTCTCTGCTTTTCCAATCAGTAAAATTAAATTTCTGAAATATAATAATACTGATCTCTTTACATTGTTTTACAAAACGACTGGTAGAGAAATGGAATTTCGAAATGCCTCAATATTTAAGAAATCAACCAAATCTAATCTGAAAACTCCAAAAAATTTGTTCAGCCTATATCTTCAAGTCACAAGCAACTCGAAACCTATATTAAAAGAGAAACTTAGTGATCTTAAAAGTCTCTTTATTTTTATGCTTAAGGCGCCAGTTATAGCTATCATTGAAACTCATCATTGAAAATTTTAATGATTGATTTTGAGGCGTTTAGAAAGCAAAATCATCTATTATTTTGATGGACGATTAATGCCTGTGATTTCCGGCCTGTGAAAATTATTGTATTTTCAAACAGTATTTTGAAAATCTAGAGATCTGAATAAAAAGCAAAAAACCGTTTCCAGTTATCATGTTGGGTTCGTTCAGAAAACAATTTCAAATAAAGAATTCGAAAACGTTAAAATTCCTTTCGACTCATATCAGCGAATCAGGCAGAATGTTCATGATGTAAAAATCTTTTCCTTTGTGCTCGACAAAAAAGTTCGTTACTTCGATAAATTTTCTTTTTTAGTAATAAACTTTTAGTAATTTTAGTAATAAACTTACAATTTAATTTTTCACGGAACCAACTCAAGTGGAATTAAGCCGCGTTTTTCCCCTGGACCCTTCATTTAGTTTCAAAAACAATAACATCTAGCTGCAATAAAGTGTGACAAAGTGCGCTGGGTTGCAATGAGTTATGCCTTCTCCTTTACACTTACAGTGTTTCGAATTGTATAGAGAGGCGGTCATAGGTTCATAGAATCTGAACCATTGTAAATATTTTGATAAAATTTCAGGGACTTGGCATGTGAAACTGGAGACAGTTTGCTAGAAACCGAGCCAGCTGGAAGAAACTTGTTGGTTAAGGTCCTGATCCACCCCGGACTGTAGCGCCACCTAAAGTAAGGAAGTATTATCCCAAGTCCGCGCTTTACGAAATTTGTGAGATGTACACACCCCCGATATTTTTTCTAATTTCACTGTACTACTACCACTTTTACTATTTATTTTCTTTTTTATTGCCAAGAGCCTTGGTACACGAAAGGTTTTAAATTGAAATTTGTTGCAGGGGGCCTCAGCACTTTAATTAATTCAAATAAATATCAACTATAAAAAAATCGATGAAAATTCCAACTAAATTCAACATCGGTTTCTTCTTCAACTCATCCTTCATTAAGAGTTTAGCTGTCAGTTGGAATTCTCTTGTAATTTATATGCCAAACAGTCGCAAAATTTCATTTACAAGCTATTTCAGCGATTTGTCAGAAATTTTGACATTTTTTTAGATAACAATAGGCGAGTTCAGGAAAATGAGATCTCAGAGCCCTCAGCAATCTCAGTCTCGTGAACAGGATTCCTCAGAAATTTTGCTGTCAAATAACTGAGGAAAGAAAATATTGGATTCGCTTGCTCAGTTTTTGACACTGAGCCGTCTGAGATCTCATTTTCCTGAACACGCCTAATATCTCTTTTTTTTTTTCTTTAATTATTCTACTCTAAATATTTTCATCAAAAATATTAAAAAAAAAAAAATCTTCTGTATTTCGTACAGTTTCTCTGTTTATTGCTGTCAGAATGTGAAATAAAAACACTTCAACCTCAAACCATTGAATTAAAAGAAAAAAAAAAGAAAGAAATAATTTATATTCCATTCACGAAAGTTTTATGCTTCAAACCTTCAAGCTACCAAAGATGGTTGAAATAGATTAAATTGTTTCTTCCAATACAAACCCTTCCTTTGAAGTTTCATAAACCTCTTTTTAACCCCATAAAATTACCCAAAATTTCAGCCCCAAGCTATTAGAAAGAACAAACTTTAATACTCTAAATTTTGTTTAATACTTTTTGAATCTTTAATGCAAAAGGCATCAAAGGAATGGTTCTTCGAGTTGTTTTTTGTTTTCAACCCTTTGAATGCTGAAGAAGCAATTACTTACTCTATTTGTCTGCAATACTTATTGAAGCATGTCTTGCCAACTTGGTGTTCCATGCGTTCAATTAATTATCCATTAACCCCTGATTGGTGCGACTTGAAATCTGTGTCTGACGTTTCTTGTTGAAGCGTCATCGTCTTGTCGTTGTCGTTGTCGTTGTCGTTGCCACTACCCCACTTGACCCTGTCGAAAACACTCTTAAGGGAACAAATCAATTGCAGAAGTGAAATGGAAAATCTTTGAAAAATAAAAAAAAATTGTTTACGAAAGCTGATTTAAGATTCTGAGTTGCACATGAAGTCAAGCCGCTGGCTATGGACTGATGGGTTGTATAGGGGTTGCTTTTGAAGACTGGGAATGAATGAGTGAGAAATAGCATTCGAAATATTACGTGTTTCCTATTCGTTGGCAATGACGTCAAAGTGATTGCCATAATAGTGCCATTAGGTATTTTTTTTTCTTTTACTCTTTAACCCTCCTACGTCTCGTCTCATTTTCGACAGTCAACAGTGAAGAAATAATGATGAGACAAGTGGCAGTTTACTGCCATGGCAGTCAACAAAAATAACCTTAAAAAAAAGTGTTCATACTTTTTCGAGGAAAGCTAAATTTTATCGAAGCAAAGACGCAATATGGAAAGAAGGTTTCGATTGAGAAATTTCGTGATAATAAATGATCACTGCCTATTAATATTCCTTTGACATGAGAGAAGATTCTTCCCACAACCCACCCACGATGAAGGCTTTCGTTTTCCGTTGATGGGGAATATTTATAACCAAGAATTTATCAAAATGAATATAAAGCACTCAATTTCTGATGATGATGGAATCGTTTGAGAAGACAGCTTTTTGCGCCGACAAACTTCATAATCAATATTAATATTATGTTTTTCTTTGGGAATTTGTACATATTGAGTTTAATTATGAAAATCAAACTTATGTGGGTTTTTTGTTCAATGTAAATATGTTCTCAAATTTAGCCTCCTTCAATACCAAGTTAAAGTCAATTTAGAAAACAAAAATGTATTAATAAAATAGTAGGAGGAGTCCTTCTTAGTATTTTTTTTTGTATGTCTAGACAGAGCCAACAACATCAATCAACCCTGTGAGTATATTTTTTCGGTATAATGTACGACTTATATAACACAAGAATTAAGTGCTCTTTGAGAATTTTGAGAAGAGTTGGTGGGCTTTTTTGAAGGTTGACAACACAATTTGTTAAAAATATTCTTCCATATAAATCATGTATTAATAATTCTAACAATTGACACCACTTTCAGAAGAGTATGAGTGTCACGGTATAAGAACTCTGACGTGCCTTTGTGTCTCCTGCGATGGAGGAGTATCGAGTATAGGTTCAAGATAGAAAGGTTATATTTAGTGTTTTTGCAAATCTCTATTTGTACCTTAATATACCCATAGCAGCGACTTTCTACCAATTAAGGCAGCTGTTTTTCCTTTAATTAGAGGCACATAGGATCCATCAACAATCATCCAGCCCAATTACGTGCTGAGGTATCATATTCAAAAAGGCTCTTGTTTACCAACTCAGTTTAGAGTTGAGTCTCCATCATCTCCGTTGGGTCAACTTTTGAATCAATTAAATGCTAAGTAGGCCTGAACCACTAAAATTTTAATCGTCTCTGCACGCAGCACTAGCACATTGAAGAAATACTTTTTGATCTCACTTAAAGATAAAATTCATCCGAGTATTCTCATATTAAATTTGACCAATTCATCTGCAGCCACTTTGAATAGCTCACCCACAAGGCTATCAGCTCCAGCAGCTTTATTGGACTTAAGTAGCTTTATTAAGACTTAACCTATCTTTACTTCATCGAGATCGGGCGGACGGAATTGTTGGCCTACGTTCGTCTAGGTTGAATGGTGCAATCTGCGGTACCGGAACTCGGTTCATCATCGCCATTATACAATTTGCAGAAATGATTTTTCAAAATCCTCAGCACCCACTGTGTTTCTACCACGATGTTCCCCTGATCATCTGTTCAGGCCTTGTAACCTTGGGAGGTTCTTTTTAATTTTTGGTAAAACTTCCGATCTTCATTCCTGCAATGGCATCCCTCTCATTCCTCGATCGCGCGCTTCTCATGTTCTTTCTTTTTCCTTATTCTTAGAAGCTTGTGTTCCTCTCTCTTTTTCTGCTCGTAATGCTCGCGAGCAGCTCTGATTCTTCCATGCAGCGCTGCTTTGTAAGCCTGTTGTACTTGCCAGCGGCGTTCTTTGTCGAACCAGGGGTTTCAATGTGGTGGTCGTGTGAGGCCCAGTACGTCAGAGGCGGAATGTCTGATGGCTTCCTGGCAATTCTTCCTCTGGTTCTTGATACTTGCAGTTGATGGCATAGGGCTATATAAAGGGGTGCGAGAGACTCGATCGGCAAAGGACCTGGTGATTTCTTGCGACTGTAGCCGTCTGACGTCGAACTTCCTCACAGTATTTCCCTGCTTTGGCTTTGGTCTGGATATCCGTAGCATTACCTTGGCTACAACGAGGTAGTGGTCCGAGTCAACGTTGGCTTCTCGGAACGTTTGGACATCCTTGATACTGGACGAGTGCTTTGCGTCGATCGCAATGTGATCAATCTGATTGGCGGTTGATTGACCAGGAATTCACCATGTCCCCTTGTGTATATCGAGATGCGAAAGCTGCGTTCTAGCTACCACAACGTTTTGCCCCGCAGAAAAGTCGATTAGCCTTAGTCCGTTATCGGAGGTGGTTTCGTGTAAACTATATATTCTGATTGTACCACCAAAGACGTCTTCTCTTCTTAGCTTGGAATTAATGTCACCCAAGACAATTTTAATGTCATAGCTAGGGCATTGCTCATATGTCTTGTCCAGGATCTCGTAGAACTCATCCATGGTGTCGGCATCCTTCTTCTCTGTGGGGGCATGCGCGCATATGAGGCCAATGTTGGCGAATTTAGCATTTTTATGCGAATTGTCGTGAGGCGCTCGTTCACATACTTGAAACTCAAGACTTCTTGCCTAAGTCTAATTCACATCCAAATAGACGCTGCCCTTGTGGTCGGTAAAAGTCACCGTAGTAAATGTCGTAGTCTTTCAGTTTTCTTCTGCCCTGTTCCTCCCATCGCACTTCTTGGATGGCGGTGATGTCTGCCTTGTAGCAGTCTAGGGCTTCCGCTAAATGTTCGGCTGCACGTGGTCTATTGAGAGACATAATATTCCACGTGCAGATCCAAAGTTCGTTGTCCTTATTTCGTTTGCTAGGTTCGTCAATAGGAAATCCGTCCGTGTCCGAGTTATATTGTTGCTTCCAAACTAAATAGCTTTACGTGGCCGGGAAGTCACTCTGACGGCACGACTCCCAACCTGGAGGACCAGACCCATACAATATAACTCCAAGGGCGGGCGCCGGATTAACCGCTCCTTATAGGCCTGAGCTCCGAATATGTCGTAGTAGCCCGTAAGGTGTTAATAAGGTGGTTCAACCTATAACTGGAACTGTAGACACCACCGTTGATTCCATCTGCAGAATTCTTCCTCTGCTGTCTGGATAAAGGAGAAGTGCCTAAGTGGGAACAATCCTCCTGCCTCTCGAGTTTGCTGCCTCCTAAAACCGTCCACAGGGATTGGAACCTCATTTTCAGTGCAAGGTACTATAGGCACCCGATGTTCACCACGGGGAGGTGAGAGCAGGAGTTGATAGACAGAGGTTCGCTTCAAAAAAAGCTTGTGGACGCTTGTGTTCTCTTGAATGCACCGTGTTAACCCTTTGAACATCTTGGACTTATCTAGCTGTTGCCAACGGACGTGAGCGGAGAGCATCAAAATTTGAAAGTGAAAAGTCTCCGACTCACCGCGAAGGGAAAATTTGTGGTCCATCCTAACAAGCTTTCTGGTTACACAATAAGCAAAAAATAAATTTTAAAGCCAAAGGATAAATATTATCTATTTAAGAATATTTCATCCATTAAACCATTTAAAACCCTCTTAGTTCCACGGTCACGCCTCAAACGTGACAAGAATTGAAACAAAAAATTATTTAAATATTCCATTTAACACAGTTAAGCTCATTCAAAATAGATTTCTTTAATTTAAAATGATAACACAGAGAATTATGAGGAATAAACTCGCATTGGCTGTGTGTTTGTATATCCTTTCGTAAAAGAAGGGCTTAATTTAAGTTACACACACAAATTACGAAATAAAACCACTTTATAAAATTTATTATCTATGAGGGTATTTAAACCGTCTTCAAAATAAAATGTTTATATTTAACCATGGAAGATAAAGTTAGAGGTGTGTACGAGTATGTATATTGTACATAATGTACAATAATGTTTAATAGGAGAAATTATTTGGGACCAAAAAGTATAAGATGTTTATATTATTGCAAAGAATTTTGTGGTTAGACCCTTTTCAAAAATTAAGCTCACACTGTTAAAATTCCAGTATAACCCGAAGCTATTAGGCCTTTTTAAATGCATAACCATTATAGTGTGTCTGGATTTGACTACGCTATCATTGTAAAATTAGCGCATATATTGAAAGGGTGGCAAAGTGTACAGAGCAATCTGATGCCTTGAGCGAACTGAAAAGGTGCATAAAATGTTAATTCGTTTGTTAAGGAGTTGTTGCAGACTTAAAGTTTTAGGTGCAAAAAATATAAATAAGTATCAATATTCAAAATTTATAAAATTCATTTGGTCACTCGCACAACTCTTTTGTTCGAGAGGTTAAGAGTCTTAAAAATTGTATATAAAGACAAAGATACTACGAGAGGGAGAAAAATGTGAAAACAACTCCTTTAATAGTTTGAAGGGTAAACAAAAATTCCATCTTAATTCCTGTTCAAATATTAATGAATAGAAACAAAAACATTAAAAATTGCTAAAGCGGTTCTAATTTTTATATTTAAAAATTTTAAAACAATTGTAAGAAAAAATACCGTTCTATGGGAAGTATACCATTAATATAGTTGCTAAGTATATTTTTTAAATATTTAAGAAATAGATCGCCTATTGTGTATTCAGGTCCAAATCTCTGTAGCGAGTCCCTTGAGAGAAGGAATGCAGCAAAATTCCCAAACATCTGTTGCATGTCCGCATCTGCGTAGTTTTTGAATGCATTGCTACTTTGCGTTTTGAAGGCGAAAATTGAGTAACATGAAAAAAGTAAGCATACGCCCGGGTGTACTAATATTTTAGCAAGGCTAAGTATATTTTTGGTAAGACATTTTGTAATCCATTTTTATGATTATTTAGTTAAAAATAACATTTTAAGTTGGGTCTTGTGTGTAAAATGGAAATCCACACAAGTGCAGTGCAGGCTGCGCATTATACATCAATTTATATTGAATAATTTTGAATGAACAACAACAACTTGTGTATGTTACCACCAAATACATAGGCTGGAGTTATAGCTATTTCACAAAAGCCACCTAGATCATCAATAGCAACCTTGTGTGTGTTAAAAAAATGCTAGTCGCTGTTGCAATTGATAAACAACGAAACCTGTATTGAAATAGAGCTGGCTTCAGTGGCGCGGTGTGTATAGTGCATCGGCCTCTGAATCGCAAGGTTCATGGTTCGCTCCCAAATGACGGCAAAGAGTTTTTCAATTAATACGAGCATAACCAGACTCAACACCACTAAAGGAGTCTAATGATCGAGGTGGCTCTCGTGAAATAGCTATAACTCCAGCCTATAAACTTGGTGGTAACACACACAAGTTGTTGTTGTTCATTCAAAATTATTCAATGTAAATTGATGTATAATGCGCAGCATGCACTGCACTTGTGTGGATTTCCATTTACACACAAGACCCAACTTAAATAAAATTCTTATTTTTAACTTTCAAGACGAAAGTCTTAAGGTTTATATATCAAAACTTTTAAGTCCGACTGAAACTTCAATTTCTTTTTGTCATGAATCTCTAACTTACCAATATCTCAACTATAACTTACTCCAAGTGTATTGAAAATTTGTTAGAAAAAGACAAAAATATTGAAAGGAAGACATTCAGTGAATTGGTCTCCAGATATAGATTTATATGCTATTCTATCCAATTCAATTTACTTTTCAAGTACACACCCTGCAATACCCCCATTTAAACCAACAATTAGGGATTGCATCAGAATGAATATACATACAGTCAAGCATTGAGAAGAAAATTGTCCTTTTCATTCCTTTTTTTTTTGTTGGGTCTTTCTTTTTCAATTATTTTGATCAATTTGTATTGACTCTTTTTTAAAGGACGCAGAAGAGGCTTTTTAAACGAAAAGAAAAATGAAAAACTTGAACCTTGCAGGTGGGCGGAAATATAAAAAAAAAATGTATTCCTTGTGGAGTCGTGCACAGCAGTTGTTAGTTATGTTGTAATTGTTTTTGTTTTTGCTGTGACATTTCAAGGACTCAAAATCGATTGAACTCATTTGGAAATAGCCCAAAAGCTGACGTTTCCTTTTTTATATGATGTATCTATTAGTTTATGTCAGATTTTTTTCAATATAAAACTATGTATAACAGAAATGCCAAAGTTCCAATAAGGAAATATGAGAAATTAGGAATGGAACTTAGAAAAGCATCAGAGCAGTCTCGGTTTAAAAAAGATACATAGTTTTTATTACATCAGCAACACTTCCACCTTGCTAAAAGATATATTTTGGTTAAGATTTGGTAACAACAATAAACTTGGTGCGATAAGAAGTATACTCATAAGCGCAGGCAGCCAAAAACGATGTGATGCAGTTTAAACCATAAGGTTTTCAGCTCTCAAAGTCCTTCAATAGCCCTATTTCTATTTCAGATGTCAAAATTTGTTAAAATTACATAATTGTAAACAAAAATATCAAATTGGTCAACGATCAAAAAAGAAGGGAAGAAAATCAACTTCGTGGAAAAGAGAAGGAGTTGGAGTCGGATCAAGGATTGTAGTAACTTAAAGCAGCATCCACATTATGTAATGCGAGTAGATCTCCAATGTACAATATACACCTTAAACCCGTAGACCCAGTATCACGATATCATCAAAAAAGCAGCCGAACCCACGTTGATAATACGCTACCAAACACCAAGAACCCGTGGTATGGTGATAAATGCGTACAGATTAAAAAGGTGGCAGAAGATGCATAAGCGCGCATAAGCGCGAATATATGTATGCCCTGCTTAGAAGGAAGAGGGTTTATGCAGCATCCCAGGTCCCAGGTCAAGGAGATCGAAGATTCTTGCGATCAAAGCAGCACCCGGAAGTTTTGTAAAAAAGCCAAAGAACTTGCAGCTGGTTTTTAAACCAGGACTCATTGCTATTCAAAAAACGAAGTCACCGAAGCACCGGGAATAGAAGATGCTTTCAAGCTGCATTTTCAGCTAGTGCTAAATTGGCTTCAGATAGAGTGAAGAATAGAACGAGAAAAGAACCCACCTCCAGACTCCAGTCAATAAACAACCAGTACCTCCAAGAAGCTTTAAGATGTGGTAGAATTAGCAATAACGAAGTTAAAAAAAATACGACCTCCGGAGCTGATGGTTTACCAGTGGAGCTTTTCAAGCACGTAGGGAATGAGCTGAAACGGTGCACTAACCAACTCATCAACCGAGTTTGGGTTCAAGGAAGCATTGCAAACGACTGGTGTTCAAGCTCCATATGTCCCATCTACAAAAAAGGTGATCCTATGTCCTGCAAAAACTATCGAGGCATATCCCTGATAAACGTTGCATACAAGATGTTACCAAACGTATCTACTGCCAAGAAATCTTAACCCGTCCTGAAACACTATAACTGGCAAATACCAGTGTGAATTCCAGCCAAGCGGATCGACTATAGACCAAATATTCACTCTCAGGGAAATCCTGGAAGAGACCAACGAATTTCAAATCGAGATTCCCGGACTTCAAAGCCGCATATGATAGCATTCATCGTCAGGAGCTCTATGTAGTGATGGCTTAACATAGTATCCCGGGAAAACTGATCTAGCTGTGTCTTGTGACATTGGAAAATACACGATCTAATATTCTGGGAAAAGCTCTTCCAAACTGTTCCAAACATGCACAGGGTTTCGGCAAGGAGATGCGTTATATTGCAGTTTTGTCAATCTCGTTCTGCGGCGTAAATAGTACGCAGGTAGTTGTTAACACTGAAGTCAATATTTTCAATAGATTTGTCCAACTTTTAGGGTATGCCGATGATATTGACATAATTGGCCACTCCCAACAGGCCGCTATAGAGGTTTTCACGGCAATTGAAGAACAGGTAAAACTTGTTGGCTTTGAAGTAAACGAGGCCACGACAAGATATATGCTATCAACAAGAAATTTAAGAGCTGTCAACTGGCTTAGGACAAAACGTCAGTGGTGATGGCTACAACTTCAGAATTTTTAAGGAGCTCATCTTCTACGGGGTAAATATTAGTCCCACGAATGACATCTTAGTGGAGATCTTACCAGGAATTACCCAAGCAAACCGGTACTAAGTTTGGGGAAACAAATGGGTTCAAAACTCCTCACAGGTAAGACGCAGAGTGAACGATCTATAAGGCCCTTATACTGCCAGTCCTGCTAATGTTGGGCGATAAGCAAAAAGGAATAGCTGAGTACTGGGAGTGTACGATGAGGATTAATGAAAGAGAAGACGCAACCGTGAACTCTATGCACTGATCTATAAATATGGATGTAGCCCAGAAAATCAAAACACGTTGAGTACACGTTGCTCCAGCAAAGAGAGTTTCTGAATCACAGCCCCCCATAGTCTGGTCCAGCAGGGAATTCATTCCCTACACATAAAGCATGAAATTAGGATTGGAAGTCATTTTTCGAATCCTGTCACTTGGACGCCATTTTGAAAAATGGCCCCCAATCTGTTGTCCAGTTAGTAAACCGAAATCTCTGCACTTTTTGTGGGGGGGAGACCTTATTTTTATATTTGAAATTTAGTCATTTTCGTAATCCTGTTGATTGGGCGGCATATTCAAAAATGGCGCCCAATCTGTGGAAAATGGTAAATTAAACAAAAACTCGTAAGCTACTTGGAACATTTCCATTATCAAAATTACGATTTATGTTTTAAAAGAAAGGTTTTGAGTAGATGCACCTTTGGATAAAATTTCAATGTTGCCACTCTTTTCGGGTACATACTTTTTTATGTCATGGTGGTTTATAACGTAAAAAAAGTTTCGGGAACGCCTCTGGACGTCAAACTTATCTCGGAAAAATAACAGTTGATGTCTTAAAAGATAAATATTAAATAGATGCACCCTTGAATAAAATTTCAGTGTTGCAACTTTTCAGGAAAATACTTGTTTTTATATCAAAGGGGGTTGACTTCCACTTTTTTGGCAATTTTTAATAATTTGAACATAAAAAAAATAAATAAATAACGGTTAACGTCTTAAAAGATAGGTGTTGAGTAGAAGCAATTTCGGTAAAAATGTCAGTGTTGACACTTTTAGGAAGCATATTAAAAACCCCCAAAAAGAGGGGAAGTCCCACATTTTGACATAAAAATTGTATTTTCCTAAAAAGTGGCAACATTGAAATTTTAGCCGGAAGTGCGTCAACTCAACAACTATTCACAAAAATATCAATTTTTATTTCCCGATACGCGTTTGGCATGAAGAGGCGTTTCCGCAGCTTTTTTATGTTTAAAACATTAAGGAGGTTCCACGTGTTGACATACAAAACTATGTTCCCGAAAAGTGGAAACACTGAAATTTTATCCAAAGGTGCATCTACTCAAAACCTTTCTTTTAAAACATAAATCGTAGTTTTGATAATGGAAATGTTCCAAGTTGCTTACAAGTTTTTGTTTAATTTACCATTTTCCACAGATTGGGCGCCATTTTTGAATATGGCGCCCAATCAACAGGATTACGAAAATGACTCTCAAGCTAAATTACATCTTTAGCTTGTCAAAAATTAATTACAAAAATAAAAATAAGATCTCCCGCCATTAAACAAAAAAGAAGGTATTTCGGTTTCCTGACTGGACAACCGATTGGGCACCATTTTTCAAAATGGCGTCCAAGCGACAGGATTACAAGGACAAATTCCAAGCTTAATTTCATCCTTAATATGTAAGGAATCAATTCCAGTTATATAAAAAAAGGTTTCGGCCAAAAAACGCACGAGATTCGGTTTCCTGACCGGACTACCAGGTTCGAGAGAACAAAGAGGACCACAGATCCGATTTAAAGACCAAGGTATCATGGATGCCAGAAGTCTTGGTTTAGATGACTGGAACATCGTGCTCGAGATTTTAGAGGATGGAAGGCTGCCATGTCTCTGTTTGCGACCCTTCACTGTTGGGAGCCATCATCGAACGCATTTGATAATTAACCAGTTGAAATAATGTTCGATGATAAGTTTGCGAAGAAAAACTAGCCTAAGATCACCTTCCCAAATACATATCAAAATAACGAATAGATACGAAAACATACAAAAATTAAAGCTCGTCATTGGTAAAAAACCATCTGACTTTATAATTCGCACCGTTATTTATTTCTCGAACTATATCTAGCTAATAAACCACTTAACATCCCATGTGGCTACTTTCATCATAGCATCATCCATCGACCACATTAAAGTTTTCGCTCGCAACTATATTTGAGGTGCAGTTGCACTGCCACCGCAATAAAATAAAACCGACTAGCAGCAGAGCACACCGCAGCGCCTAACATGTCCGAAGTGTTTACTTACACTTTTGATCTAATTTTTCAATTTACACCGCATGCATCGGAGCGGCGCGGCGCGCGGAGTGTAATGGCGGCATCAATATAGAACGAATGGCATAAATGCAGAGCAATTGGTGAGTCGAACAGTGTATACATCAGACTCTAGCAATTTGCGGCAGTGAACATCAGAGCACGTCGAACGCAATGGTTTGCGCAATTGATATCACCTTGAATAAAATCGCAGCTTGATGTTAAATTACTCGCTGCATGCACCACACGATCGGGTTGCATGTATGTAAATATGTAAAACAGTTATAGTTGTTGATCGATTTGACGCCACTTTTGTCGCAGACGAATTAATTCACCGAGGGAGTCGCGCTCACCACAATACAAATGGACACACAACCTCTGCATTTTGATTTATAGAATCTGCCCGACGGACGCGCGATCGTTTTCATAATAAACAATCGTTGTTTTAGTTTTGCGAAATTAATAGATTGTCTATGACTTCATTTGCTAAAGTGATGCTGTTCTTGATTCTCTGCTCTGGATGAGGCTAATGGGTGTGGGGGTAGAGTAAGGGGTAGGTATTGAATGAAGTTTGATTTAAATAAATTGAATTAAATTATAAGACTGTGAAACACTCTCCCATTCTTGATTGTGTTTGATTTTATTGTTCACGCGATTGCTTTCAGGAAATACCCTCATAATATGTGATGACGTGTGTTAGTTTAGCTGACAATCGACACATTGTATTTATATTTTTTTGTTGTTGATCATACAATAACCGAACCATTGACGTATATTGATGAAAGTACGGGTAAATATTTGTCCAGAAATCAACATTTCAACAACATTTTGTGGTAAGATTATTTTTTTTTTTTCAATTGAAAACATTTTTTATGTGAATCAACACATTTCATCAGTGGAACTGGAATAGATTTTGATGATTATTTTGAATTCAAATGTGTAGTACCAAAGAATGATGAATTAAATTATAATTAAAATTATATTTTTAGAATTTTGATATTCAAAAGAATTTAATTGTGTAAACATTTGGAAATTATTGCTCACCGCAAGGAAGTCATAGATCATTGCGTGTGGTCATCATGAATAGAGAGAATTTATAGAAAAGTTGAGTTCTGATAGTTATGATGTTGATATTTACCTCTTGTGTGATTTCGTCAGTATATTTGGGCAATATCTGTGACAGCTTCTAATTGTTGGATTTGTTTAGTAATCATGGGATCTTTGGAATGTATTATGAACACTTTCTGTTGATGAATTTAAATCACAGGAAAAAATAAATTCATTACTTACTTACTTATACGTTTTTCAATCCATGATGGGTCACAGCCTGAGAAACGGTGGCCTTCCATCCTCTAAAATCTTGGACGACGATGCTTTCAATCATCTGATCACGACCAAGCCTTCTGGCGTCTATGCAATAGCCTGGTTTGTTCGTTCGTTCTACCGATCCTGAAGGCTGGGATTCAAAGACTCTCTTGGCTGAGCATAATTGTTCATTGACTCGATATCGATGGTCGAGCCTATTAAGGCAACGTGTTTTGATTTTCCTGGACTACATTCTCATAGGTACAGTTAGAGACTGTATATTCCATGACCAAATATTCGATGAAGAATATTTCTTTCGAAAGTAGTACCTCGTGGCGTGATGGTTAGTGCGTAGGACTGTCATGCCGAAGGTGTGGGTTCGATTTCCAGCCGTGCCACCTAAAAACAGAAATGTTTTATCCGAGGTACTGCCTCTTGCGAGGAACTGACAAATCCTCCAAGAGTATACTTGTCATGAAAAAGTGCTTCTCATTTAGCCGTTCGGACTCGGCAAAAAACTGTAGGTCCCCTGCATCCCTGCCAACAAGACGCACACAGGAATGGTTGTGAGTTGTAAGTCACTAGGCCCTGGTTCTCCACGAGCTGTTGCGCCACCCAATTTATTTATTTATTATTTCTTTCGAAAGAGCCCAGTACTAGCTCTCCCTCTCTGCTTATCACCCAATACTCGGTGCCAGAAAATAGGCGGCATAAGGGCTCCACAAAGTGAGCACTTACTCTTTCATGTGAGGAGTTTTGAACACATCTATTGCGCCAAATAGAAGAAACTAGGGTAATTATTGGTCGGATCTCCGCTGCGAGGTTGCGTACGCCCTCTTCTTCACAAGGTCTTCTTTTTTTTTCGTCTCTATGCTCGATACTCTTCTCTCACTGCTCTTGTTTTCCACTGCATTACACTCGCACGTGCATCTTATATCTAGGAGTTATATTGTAAGGGTCTGGTCCTCCAGGTTGGGAGTCTTGCCGTCGAGGTGACTTCCCGGCCACGTAAAGCTATTTAGTAACGAAGCAACAACAAGCCTGGGATACGGACGAACCTAGCAAACGAAATAAGGACAACGAACTTCGGATCTGCACGTGGAATGTTCTATCTCTCTATAGACCATGTGCAGCCGAACATAAAGCGGATGCCCAAGACCTCTATACAAAGTAGACATCACCGCCATCCCAGAAGAGCGATGAGATGGGCCGGGCAAAAGAAAACTGAAAGACTGCGATATCTACTACGGTGAATGTTACCGACCACAAGGGCAGCGTCTTTTTGGGTGTGGATTTGTTGTTAGAGGCAGACTTAGAAAAGAAGTCTTGAGTTTGAAGTATGTTAACGAACGCCTCACGACAATTCACATCAAGGCTAAATTCGCCGACCTCAGCCTCATATGCGCGCATGCCGCCACAGAGGAGAAAGATGACAACACCGAGGACGAGTTCTACCAGCTCCTGGACAAGACATAATGAGCAATGCCCAAGCAAGTACATGACATTTAAATTGTCTTGGGTGATTTTAATTCCAAACAAGGAAGAGAAGACGTCTTTGGTGGCATAATCGAAAACGGACTCAGGTTAATCGACTTTGCTGCGGGGCGAAACGTTGTGGTAGCTAGTACGCAGTTCCCGCATCTCGATATACACACGTGGACATAGTGAATTCCCGGTCACATTTCTATCGACGCAAGGCACTCCTCCAGTATTAAGGATGTCCGAACGTTCCGAGCCAACGTTGATTCAGACCACTACCTCGTTGTAGCAAAGGTAATGGTACGGATATCCAGACCAAAGCCAAAACAGGGAAATACTGTGAGGAAGTTCGACGTCGGACGGTTGCAGTAGCAAGAAATTGCTAGGTGCTTCTCCGATCGAGTCTCTCGCGCCCTCTTAACTAGTCCTTTGCCGCCAACTGCAAACATCGAGAACCAGTAGAAAAACTGCCAGGAAGCCATCAGAGATGCCACCTCTGACGTGCTGGGCTTTGCACGACCACTACAGCGAAACCCCTGGTTCGACGAAGAATGTCGGCAAGTACATGCAGCCAAGCAACAGGCATACAAAGCGGCGCTGCATAGAAGGACCAGAGCTGCTCGCGAGCTCTACGAGCAGAAGAGGAGAGAGGAACACAAGCTTCTTAGAAGGAAGAAGAAAGGGCATGAGAAGCGCGCGATCGAGGAATTGGAGGGATGCCACTGCAGGAACGAAGTTAGGAAGTTTTACCAAAAAGTAAAAAGAACCTCCCAAGGTTACAAGGCCCGAACCGAAGCCTGCAAGGACGATCAGGGGAACATTGTGGTGGAATCGCAGTCAGAACCGAATTCCGCTAGCATGCAAATTCCACCATTCAACTTGGACGACACGTAGGCCTACAATTCCGTCCACCCGATCTTGACGAAGTGAGGATAGCCATATCTAAACTTAAGTCCAATAAAGCTGCTAGAGCTGATGGCATTGCGGCTGAGCTATTCAAAGCAGCTGGCGATGAATTGGTTAGGAGTATGCACCAGCTCATCTGTTGAATATGGTCGGAGGAAAGCATGCCCGATGAATGGAACCTCGGCATTGTTTGCCCGATCCTCAAGAAAGGTGATCCTCTGGACTGCACCAACTACAGAGGCATCAGTCTTCTTAATATCGCCTACAAGATCTTCTCTGCCGTACTTTGTGAACGCCTGAAGCAATTCGTCAACAACCTGATAGGTCCATATCAGTGTGGCTTTAGGCCAGGGAAGTCCACCATTGACCAAATATTCGCACTACGGCAGATCTTGGAGAAAACCCAGGAGTTTCAAATCGATACCCACCACCTTTTTATCGATTTCAAGGCCGGGTATGACAGCATCTATAGAGACGAGCTATATAGAGCAATGTCTAGTTTTGGCATCCCTGCCAAACTCGTCCGTTTGTGCAGGATGACGATGGAGAATGCAAGCTGATGCTCCATCAAGGTCGGCAAAGACCTCACCGACACCTTTGATGTCAAAAAAGGTTTTAGGCAAGGCAAGGCGACGCGCTGTCATGTGACTTCTTCAACATCGTTCTTGAAAGAATAGTGCAAAACTCTCACGTCAACACTGGAGGCACAATCTTTCAAAAGTCCATCCAATAACTCGCTTACGCTGACCACATTGACATAATCGGACGAACAAAGCGTGATGTCAGTGGTGGTTTCGTGAGCATTGAGAAGGAAGTTAAGAAGATGGGTTTAACGGTGAATGAAAGCAAAACGAAATATATGCAGTCATAATAAAGGACACCCAACACCAACGTCTTGGACAGAACGTCACTATAGACAGCTATAATTTTGAAGTGTTCAGAGACTTTGTCTACCTAGGATCCGCTATTAACTCAGCGAACGATACCAGTGCTGAGATCAAACGAAGAATTACTCTTGCCAATCGGTGTTTCTTTGGGCTAAGAAGGCAATTGAGAAGCAAAGCCCTCTCTCGAGCAACTTAACTGTCCCTGTATAAGACGCTTATCATCCCAGTCCTGATGTATGGTGCAGAGACATGGACACTGCTAACGGTGGATGAGAACGCGTTAGGCTGTTTTGAGAGGAAAATTCTCCGGGTGATTTTGGTCCCGTCTGCATAGATAGGGAATGGAGAAGAAGATACAACCACGAACCCTATGAGCTGTACAGCGACACCGTCCTAGCCACAAAAGTGAAAACCCAACGACTGAGATGGCTGGGTCACCTAGAGCGAATGGACATAAATGCTCCGGCCCGGAAGGTCTTTGATTCCAATCCCGTGGGACAGCACAGTAGAGGTGGACAGCTTAGAAGTTGGCGCACGCAAGTGGAAGAAGACCTCAACCAACTTGGCGTGCGAAACTGAAGACAGCTACCTAGAAACGGAGCCGGCTGGAAGAAGCTTGTTGGTTGAGGCCCTTTTCCACCCCGGACTGTAGCGCCACCTTAAATAAGTAAGGTCCAAAGAATTCTCCAACCCCTATGTTACCCGGTCTTTATATATATCATTTGTTCGTCCTGTCCTAGAATACGCATCTCAAGTTTGATCCCCTTACCAACCAAATGTCAGTAATTTCCAGAATCGAGAGCATACAGCGTCAGTTCCTACGATTTGCTCTTTGAGGCCTATAATGGAACAATCCTGTGATTCTGCCTCCCTAACTAGACTGCCTCAAGCTACTCAATTTTAATTCGTTTGAAGAATGAAGATAAATGTCAGATATTCTCTTCTCTCATCCATCGACTACTCTCCGGTTCCGTTGACTGCATGTCGCTCAACAAATCTATTTCTTTTAGTACTAACCCTCGTAGTACACGTAATTCCCGTCTATTTTATAAACCCACCCATTGAACATCTTATGGCTCCAACGAAAACTATCTCTCGTATGCTGCAGGCTGTTAATTCGAACATGTGCTCCTTTGACTTTCACCTCAGTTTTTAAACCCCATCAGCTCCAAGGTGCAAGGTAACAAGGAAAACCAATCTATCATTAATGTAAAAATGCTTTGGTTGGATGACTGGATGGAAGCTATCATGTCTCAACCAGAAACGATTCATGGATCAGTGGTTAACTCACCTTGGTATGATCTTCCTATATGTGCCTAACGCGACTATTTACCTTAGTTTACTTATTCGACAATCATTTTTTTATCAGGAGGTGGTGGCTCTAGTGATATTCTAACTTATCTTGTACCGAGAAATTTTGAAAACTTAAACTTTTAAATACTTTTTGTTTGTAAATACCTGACTTTAGTACTTTTTTTTTAAAACAGCTGTCTTACCTGCAAATACAAAAAAGAGTGTGTCATTAGGTTTTTTTTTTACATTTAAAAATTAAAAATATTGAAAGATAGGTACTATAACTTAAGTACTTTTAAGCTTCAAAATTCAGATACAAAAACAAGTAATAACTCATTAAAAATTCTTCAAAAGGAAATTCCTTAACTAACAATAAGAGGTTTAAAATCGACTACAAACACAAATATCTACTTTGTGCCAACTTTTTCATATAATTATTCTCTACCAAAAAGCTTAAAAACTTTTGTCGTATTTACTTATTCTCAAAATAACCAAACCAAAAATGGAACCCTTCATTCATTTCGCAAAGGAAACAGATAAATGACTTTCTCTCGTCTCACCATCAAAAAAATTTGCATCCAGAAAGGTAAAAAGCGCCATCACTCTTTCGTCTTTTTTGTCGTTTGTCCTTTGTCATTTTCATACCATTTCAATCCTCTGAAGTGTAAGGATAATTGAATGGACATTGAAACTGACTTAAGTAAAACTTTTACCAAGGAGCAAAAAACTAATTCTTAATATCCCCCAATGGACCATGATGTTCTACACGGATGACAACCATTTTGTGGTCGAATGATATATCCGACATGCAACATTTTATCATTCAGGAAACTTCTTTTACTTATGAAAGGAAAAATAGTATATATTCCAATGGTTTTGTATCTGTGTAGGTTTTGAAAATGGAGTAGCATATTGTAGGTCCAAAGGAGTGTGTGTGTGTATGAGAGGTTGTGGAACTAAAAAGAGGAGTGAGGTGAAGAGTGTGATATTGCAACAGATGTGGGAATTGTTAAGGACAAAATGAGATTCATCTGAGGACTCAACTCATCAGATATGGTATAAGTATCTTTTGAAGGGATATATTATATGTTTAAGGTAAATGGCGTAATTTTACGATGATATGGCATTGAAACTTTTGATAGAATTCATGAAAACAATTATCCAAGTTTTAATATGTTTCAGTGATACCTACATTTGTGTGAGAAACTCAAAATTAAAGAATAAATCCGATAAATCCCACTTCTGAACGAACAAAAAATCCTTTATAATTCAATTTCAACGCAACGAAAAAGCTTTTAAAAATTGGCGTTTTTTTTCAAATAATTTCAAAGTCTATTTGAAAGTCTCCTTGTTCAATGTTAAACACGAACAACCTTCCATCCCATAATCCATCAGAACTGTCTGTGTTTGCCTAAAACCCATGCATCACAAAAACAATCCTTTACTTATTCATGACAGTTTCAAAATACCATCACCTGTGTCTGCTATAGTTAAATAATGTGTGTCTACTGTGAGAGAAAATAATATTATATGTACGCTTCAATCGTGTTTTCAGCAATCTTCCAAGCTCCAAACCAACCCTCTTCTCTCTGCCTTTTAACCCTCTCTTTTGATGTCCTGGAATGTACATGTACACCTTTTGCAAACTCATAGCGTACCTGCCAAATGCCAAATGCCATACTAACACCACACAAACTCATTCCTTTCGAAACCAAAGTTGAATCTCAGAATGTGGTGCTTTTCAGTAAGATGTTTTCGTTCGTTGCACAAAGATAAAATAAGGGATGAGTTAGATGAGAGAGTGCATGTGTAAACAATGAGATAATTCAGTAGGGTGATTTTTATTTTGTGTCGGTTTTTTTTTTAAACAAATATTTGAAAACAAAACACAAATATGTGGTCAAACGCATACCTATTTGAGGAATGACAGAAACATAGAGTTGGAAATTTTTTAGATTGCAAAAGCAGACATTTGCACATATTTGAGGAGCTGTCGAACAGAAGTTGAACTGTCCACCCTGACCGATTTTTTTTTTTACATTTTCGGGGTTTCAAAGCTCACCTCCTTAAATCTCTAAAATTCTTCGATACCACCACAACGAAAATCGTAATTTCCAAAGATTTTAATAACTTTTAACATGCATGTGTGAGAAATATCTGTTTAGTTTTTTTAGTCCTTAGGTAACCTCACCAAATAAGGTGGTAACGGAGATATGTTACTTAGGTCTTCGGACCTATTACGTCCATGAGGTTCCCCTTGCGAGGCAAAGGGCCTTCACTAATCCTATGCGCCATCGTGTGTGATTTCTGGAGATGTACCTCAGCTCTCTCCAACTCTTCCCCAGTTGCTATGATTCCTCTTCGACTATTCTTCGCCAAGTATCTACTTCTAGGTCGGCTCACTCGTCTGCCTCACTGCATGAAACGGATCCATTGGATCGCTTGACCCGCAATGCATTCATGAACTTTTAGAAGCATATGTCCAATCCACTGGCACCTACGTTTTCATATTTTAGAGTTGATGGTTTCCTGACTTGTCCTCCCATGAAGTTCATTATTGGAGATGTGGTTAGGCCAGAAAATCCTCAAGATGTTTCGCAGACATTTATTCAAAAACTTTTGCAGCTTTCTTGTGACAGCGGGTGTTACTTTCCAAGAGCTGCACCCATAAAGAAGCACTGATTCAACATTGGAGCGGAACAGTCGTAGAGAGAGTATTGATACTGTCGAACGCCTTTTCGAAGTCGATGAATAGCAGGTGAAGTTGTGATCAATATTCAAGGCACTGTTCGATGAAGATCCGCAAAGTGTTGATGCCACACAACAGCTCCTTCCTCTTTTAAAGCTGGTCCTCATCCAAAACTAGCAGTGATCTGTCTATGTGTTTTACGCCTGTAAGTTTTTTGATAGTTCTGTAGACAGTCTTACTGTCCACACCTACTTGCGGTCTCTTCTGCTTCTTTTTCCAATGCGTTACGCTTATCACGTCACACGCCATGGTGAACTTTTCCACGCTGCCGGAGTAGTTGCAATGTGAGCTTTGAGTTGTATTTTTCTTCGATCCCAACCCAAGTTTCTTCGGAAAGCCAGGCACTGATTCAACATTTTTCACATCACACCAATGGTTTTCTATGGAGGTAGGTTCCGTGCTTATGGTTGCTCTCAATCCTTGTGAAAGGTGGTCACCTATTTGTTGGTGGACTGCAGGATCCTTAAGCCTATCGGTACTCCGGTGTTTTCTTGGGATCTCCGAAGTCCGAAATACAGCTGTGCGTAATCTTACGGTATCAGTTTGTGGTCCTGTGCCATTCCCATGTAAACACCTTTTCTGTTTCGAACGTCCTGTAGATTGCTTCTAAATCGCCGACTGATCGCGAAGTCAACACCCAGCTGACTCTGTGGCACGTCATGTCCTCAAAACTTCAAACATGGACCCTTCTATTACAAGGCGGTTGGTGTTACAGAAATCGACAAAACGTTTGCCATTGTCATTGCGGTCACCAACACCATGCTTTCCCCTAACATACCTGAGCCCATCATTGTCATTACCAAAATTGGCATTCAAGTCACCCACTGCCAACACGATGTCTCCACGTGGTGTATTATCATAAGCAGCACTCAACCGGTTATAAAAGGCCTCCTTCCCCTCGACAGAAGGGAGCTTCATTGGGGCATGACATGGTATCATGGTGATGCGACGTACTCTAGTCCAGAACCTGGCTTTCAAGATCTGGTCATCTAAGGGCTCCCAGGAAATTAAGCTCTTGAGAGCTGTTTTGAAAAGCAACATCCAACACCAGATTCGTGAGAACTTGCAGGTGCCTTTCCGGAGTAGAGTGGTACAGTGTTACGAGTTGGGGACTTAAACTTCCCTGAGCCCAATTATCTAATTTCACTTATCCATAATATGTCCATCTTACCTTGTTTGTAACTAGGGACTTAAATTTAAAAAAAAAAAAAGTTTCGAAGCTAACTTACCAGATCAACCTAGTTTCAGGGTTACATCTGCCTTAACTCCAGAAACGATGTTTTTCACTCAATTTAAATCCTAAATTAACTCGGAGTTAACTCACCTAGCTTGCCTGGTGTACGATGTAAAAGTTTTGCTCGGGGATCTCAACACTCAAAATGGAAAAGAAGACACCTTCAGCGAACTACTTAGTAGGCGCAGCCCCCATTAAGGGAAAATGATAACGGTCGCCAACTAATGGACTTTTCAGAAAGACTAGGTTTAAATGGCTATGAATCTACAAGGTAACTTGCCGCTCCCCAAATGACGACCATGTACTAATCGATGAAAGTCAAGCCTCTAATATCTCAGACGTGCGTACCTTTTGAGGGACAAACGTTAACTCTGACCATTTCCTAGTTCCGGGAAGTTTTTGAAGTTCGTCTATCGAATGAAAAGAAACTACGAACTGCCTTAAGGAAGAAATTTCACGTTGATCGTCTAAGCATCGCAGGGTCTCTGAACTAGATGGTCTCCGCTGTGCATACACTTGCCATAGATACAAACAATCAGTGGCCCCAGTTTCGCAATAACATCAAATAGGCAGCTGAAACTACAATAGGTTACCCATAACCCTCTGAAAAGAACCCGTTGGAGGGATGATGAATGCATACATCTGAAAAAATGTGACAGAAAATGCACATGCGAGTATGCTGCAGTGAAAAACGAGAGCAGAGAGAGAAGAGTATCGAGCGAGCAATTAAATGAAGACTCAGCTTAAGGAGATCAAAGAGTCTCGTGATGGAAACATCACCCGGAAGTTTTATTAAAAAAATCAAGCAATTTCTGCTTCTTTTAAGACAAAGATGCAGGCTCTTCGAAACAGCAAAGATAACCTATTCGAGCAGAATTTCTAGCAACGGCTGAATGGCTTTCAGATAGAGCCCCACCCATGGACTTACAGTCCATGGCCCAGTAACACCACCCAGTACCTATAGAATGGGTAGACTTCGCTATAAAGAAGATTAAGAACAACTAGGCTGCTAGAACTGATGGTTTACCATCGGAGTTCTTCAAGTGTGTTGAAAGTCTGCATGAATCAACTCATCGATCAAGCTTTGTTTAGGTGGGAGGAAGCGTGCCTAATGACTGGTCTATCAGCTCGCTCCATATGTCCCATTAGCAAAAAGGTGATCCTATGACCTGCAAGAACTATTGAGGCATGTCCCTTATAAGAGTGTCGTCGTTTTCCAACACTATAATCGGCAAGTACCAGTGTGGCTTCTGGTCAGGCAGATTGACCATAAACCAAATATTATTTACTCTCAGAGAAATCCAGTGGAACTACAAACGAATTTCAAGTTGAGACTCAATTCTTCGACTTAAAAGCTGCATTATTATTGCATTCATCGTCAGGAGCTCTATTATGTTGATGGCTGAACTTGGGATCCCGGGCAAACTGATCCAGCTGTGTCGTTTGTCATTGGAAAAAATGCGAAGCAGTGTGCAAGTAGGGAAAATCTTTTCCCAACTATTCCAAATATGCACAGGGTGTGGCAATTTCGTATTGGTCGTTCAATGTGTTCTATGTTTTTTGATATCAAGTTAGCAAAGCGCATGAAAATCGGTAAAGCTTTTTATGCTCAATTGTTTATGGCTTCATAATTTGCCATTAACTAGTCATTAACTAGTTGTGCAAAAAAGAATCAAATCGTGCAATGTTTTCTATATTTTTTTAGTTATTCGTTGGCTTGATATCAAGTCAGCAAAGCACCACCTCAAAAAGGGGTACAAACTACTATTACTGAAAATGTTATGGCTTAATAATTTACTATTAACTAGTCTCCAATTATTTGTGACAGTTTTGGATTTGTCGTGCAATGTTTTCTACGTTTTTTTACTTTCTTTGCACACGAAAGCCAAGTTGGCATAGTATCACCTGAAAATCGGGGTAAAAACTACTTATACCGGATAGCATATAGCATAGTACCTTACCATTAATTAGATGTAACTTTGTTGTGAAACTTTAAAATTTTTTTCGTTCTATGTTTTCTATGTTTTTTTCGAAAAGTGGTAAAAACTTCTAAAGGTCAATATTTTACTGCTTAATAATTTGTTATTTAACAGTCGTTAATTAGTTATGCCAAATTCAATGTTATCGTGCGATGTTTTCTATGTATTTTTAGGTGATTTGTTTTTACGAGTGTGAAGTTAGCAAAGCAACTTTCACAAATCGAAGCATGGGTAGTTGGATAACTTGCCGCTAGTTCATATCAATTTGCAAAGCACCCAAGAAAACATAGAAAACATTAAACGAAAAATTCGAAATTGTCACAACTAAATAACGACAGATTAACAGCAAATTATCCACCTATTCACTTTTTGATTTGTCAAAGTTACTTTGCTTGCTAGACACTCATAAGAATTAACATAGCAAACCGGTGCTACTTTGGTTTGGCGCAACAGATCCTCATACGAATGCCAAATTGCACGTTCTATGAAAGCCTTACACTGCCAGTCCTGCTTTATGGCGTCGACGACGTCAAGTATTGACTGATAAGCAGAAAGAGAGAACTGATACTAAGCTCTTTCGAAAGAAAAACTTTTCGTTAGATATTAGTCTTTTGAAGCTAAGTGGTCTTCGAGCTTTTAATGGTATGTATATGTCAGTTTTTGAATGATAAGTAAAAAGGATAACAATTAACATTAAAAATTGAATCCCTATATTAATATTTGACATTTCCATCACTACTGTCAAAAATTTAACTTGGGTTCAAATTCGAAAAAAATTAAAATCAGATACAACCCAACTCGAAAAAAAACTTCATTCAGAAAAAGGTATGATTATTTCAACGATTGATTTTCTGTCAGAATTCCATTTGTAACCGAATTCTTTTCATGAGAAATATATTATTTCTTAAGAATATCCTTGTTACTGTTGTAATTAATTATCCCCATTCCCTTATCAAAGTTTTTAATTATCAAAAAAGCAAAATATGATAAATATCCGGGGAGATATTTTTTTTTTCTTACATTGTATACATCCTTGTCTGTCATTTTTGGATTGTTTTCTATAAGATATTCAAAATTAATTTTATTAATTGCGTTTTCTTGTTTCTTGTTAAAGCTATAGCTTCATTCCGTCACTCTCCAGCCACAAAACAAAAAACAGAGAAAATTAATTTTGTCAGTTACTTATACCCTACCCGCAACGAACAAAACATCATCCTGTGAATGATTGGTCATTATTAATGTTCACTCCTCGCATAAAATTCATAACCTCTTCAAAATGCTTCACAGAGGATATTGCAATAAATAATCGATCAACCACTTCCTTTTTGAATGGCAGGATTTTGATTTCCATAAATATAAAGCAACCGATTTGCATGTTCCCTCTCTCTCTCTCTCTCGCATAACATGAACATCCTTTGCACCATCATCAACAACGCACGTCGCGTAGTACTCGTCCTTTTTTTTTGTATGTTCGTTGTGCTCGAACGCACGTATGATATACATACACTCCTCGTCAACTGAATACGCACAAACATTTTTGAATATATTTTATCCATTTTTTCCAAACAGTGATGGTTATTATGCCATCTGTTGATGGTAAAAATTTTCGTAACATATAAATAACAGAATTTCAAAGTTTTATCCAAAAACAACCGTGAATTTTTCCTTCAACCACTTCCAAAGTGTAACTTATGCAAAGTAGAAGTTTTTTTTTGAGTCAACTGAATAGGTACAAAAATTAAAATTGGTATTGGAATGGAATGAAACAAATTTTTGTTTAAGTTTAGTAGTGGGTACTTCCACCTTTATTTTTAATTACTTCGTAAATTCGATCCGGCATGGAATCGTATAGCTTTTTAATGTAATTTAACGAATTTTCGCTCCACGCTAATTTGATTGCAGAAATTAAGGTTTCTTTGTCTTCGAACTGACGACCACCCTCATAAACTTTGCGTACTAACCATCCCCAGACATTTTCTATGATGTTTAGATCAGGTGAGTACGGCGGCCATTGAAGCAACTGCACTTGTTGCTCCTCTATCCATGTTTTTATTATGCGCGCTGAGTGAATAGGCGCATTATCATGTTGGTAGGTCCAGTTTATGGGTCCAAAGATGTTAGAAAATTTAGGAAAATTTCTTTCCAAAATTACTTTATACCCACCTGCTGTCATTCTTGATGTTACAACCTCGAGCTCAACTGTTCCATAATAACTGACTGCTCCCCATATCATGACACCTCCTTCACGACTATGATGGCGCTTTAAAAATCTTTTTTCTTTTCTTAAGTCGTGAAAATAGAAGTTGAACCCATCAGGGCCATCGAAATTAAACTTTTTTTCATCTAAAAAACCACGTGATACCATTCTTTTTTCCAACTCATGTGAAGTCTTGAAAAATCTAATCGCAACATTTTCCGTCTCTCGTCAAGTGGTGGTTTTTTCTTAAGTTTCATTCGTTTAAGATGGCTTGAGTTGTTGATTACTCTTAATACTGTTGAGCAACTTGCGTTTACGCCGACTTTTTGTTTTATTTTTGCCACAGAATCAGAAGAATTTGATGCATATCTTAAAATTCTTCGTCTCTCAGCTGCTGTTGTTGCTGTTTTCTTACCTCCCTTCATGTTTTTGCCGTATGCATCTTTATTTTTCAAGTAAGAATAAACTACATTAGAACTTCGGCCAACTTTATCAGCTATTGCACGTCCAGTTAGGCCTTGGTCTCTAAATAAATCGATTTTAACTTTTTCAACACTGTTAAGACACGTAGATCTACCCATTTTTCTTAAAATTTGAAATCAAGAATTAAATTTTACTGAAAACACTAAAATCGTTAATTTAAACTGTCAAGCACTCCAAAAAACTTATAAACAACGAAGAAAATGGCGTTGTACCTATTCAGTTGACTAAAAAAAAACTCCTACTTTGCATATAAAACACTTTGCAAGTGGTTGAAGAAAAACTCACGGTTGTTTTTGGATAATTCTTTCGGAATTATCTGCTTAACATCTTAAGGGAATAGTTAGCATCAACAGATGGCATAATAACCATCACTGTTTGGAAAAAATGGATAAAGTATATTAAAAAATGTTTGTGCGTATTCAGTTGACGAGGAGTGTATATGTACTCTTTTAATCTAAGTGAAACTTTGGAATAGAACTCAACATAGCGTGTGTGAAGGTGGAAAAGGATTCGGCTCGACATCCTGCATCATACCGATTCGATTTTAAATAAAGTACATTCTTTGATCCATTTTTAATCGAGCCATAAGGCTCAGGGTTTTTGTTATAATTTTATCCTGATTCTTTATGTGGGTGTGTGTGTTGTGATGTGAGTATACGAACACATAGACGCATTGGAAAATTATTAGAGATACATTTCCTAAATTTAGATATACCTGGTAGTAGGTATTCTATTCAAATATATTTTATTTTATCTAAAATCGTTATGCATCAAAAAAGGATGCGAATTAAAATTTAATGAATTCAAAGGATAACGTTAAGCTTATATCTTTTTTCGATTGGCGTTTCATAACAATTTTTAAAATAAAATATCAAACAGAGAGCGATATTGAATGTATGTAGATAAAAGTGATAATTAATTTATTTTTTTGTTAATAAAAAATTCATGTACATCATCATATGCCTATACTTGTTTTGCAATTATTGTGGCAAAATTAAGCATTTTGCATGCCACATTTCATTGAATTTTAAACTTTTCAAAGAATTTCAATTGAGGTATTTAGAAGTGGCGATAAAATTTAATAATAAATTCTGACCTTTGAAATGGAAATAATATTATATTTTGTGTATAATGAAGGTATGCTTTGAGTGGCATATAATGAGTTAATGTTGTTTTTTAATTAAAATTTTTGTTTTAACATTTAAGTTTATTTATTCATTTTTTTTTCTGTTGATAAAATTCACGTGTGGGATTAAATATTTGAAAATCATTTTAATTCAATTATCTGTTAAAAAAGATGTTTGTTTAATTTTTGGATACGATAAAGTGGGCTCTGGACCTTTGGCACCTCATATGAGGGAAATTTGATAAAAAAAATGCCATTTAATTGGTCAGTAATTGGTCAGAAAAGGTCAACTGGTCCCAGAAATTGGTCAGCCCTAGATAACTTGTAATCAAGGCTTAAGCTTTCTCAAGGTCGCTTAAGGTCACGCCCGATTTTTGGCACCTCATTAATGGGAAATTTGCATTATACCATCCGAAAAATTTCTAGATCGTGATAAAAGGTCAACTATTTTCAGTAATTGGTCAGCCATATATTTTTTTTCTATGAGTTTTTGAAGTTCGTTTCAAGGTCCCAAAAAAAATTTTTGGCACCTCATTTGGGTCATTAAAAAAAGTATGCAATTTGAAAAGCCTCTTCACGGTTGTAAAAGGTCAGCTAGTTTCAGTAATTGCTCAGCTATAAATTCATTTTTACGGTTTTTAAAAGTTAAAAAACTCAAACAAAAATCGTATAAAAGAATCTATAGCTGACCAATTACTTAAACTAGTTAACCTTTTATAAAGATCCTAGGGCCTTTCAGGTGGTATTAAGTTTTTGTAAATTTCAATTGCCAAAAATCGCGCGCGACCTTGAACAATAATTTAAAAATTCATTAAAAAAACACCATACCAATTACTGAAGCAAGCTGAACTTTTATATAGTTCTCAGGGCTTTGCTGATGGTATTACATTTTTGCAAATTTCCCATAAATGAGGTGCCAAAAATCGCTATGACCTTGAAATTTTTAAAAATTCATTAAAAATAAACTATACCTGACCAATTACTGAAACTAGCTGACCTTTTATATAGATCTAGAGATCTTTCAGGGCCCTGTTTCATAATAAAGTACAAATCAATACTATTAGTCTTGTAGTTTGTACTTGGTACCATTTCGTTTCAAAATGACTAAGCTACAAAGTACAAACTACAAATAGTATAATCAAAAGTACAAGCACATTTTTGAAGGTTGTACAATGATACTGTTTCATAAATAGTCGCTAATACTACAAATTACTAGGGATTACTTGTACTATTTGTACAAATTTCAATTAGCTTGTAATTTCACATATTAGTGAAACTTGCCAAGCCCCTAGCTTTTATTTTAACAAAAATAACCAACTTCTTGTGTGTTAATACAAAAAAAAGTCTTTTAAAATGTTAAATTAGTTGCTTTTTAGCAGTGAAGATGAAAATGATCGTGCTATTCCACGGAGAGTGACTCGACGAAGGAAAATCTACCGAATCAGGAGCAACTTGAATTTCCAAAGCGACTTTGAATTTAAAGAAAGGTTCAGAATGTCATCGGAAAAATTTGGATATGTTGCTGCTTGAAATTGGACTGCTACTTGCAGATCCGGTAGTAGAAAAGGAGGTGCACTTTCTGCTAAACGAAAACTGTGCATTGCCCTGCATTGGCTTGGAAGTGGTAGCCAGTTTCACACCATTGGAGATATGCATGGAGTAAGTAAAGCATCCGTTTGTAGGTGTGTTAAAAGTGTGGTGAACGCTGTCAATACAATACCCGCTTATTCCCTACAGTGGTTTCTTGGCCAGAAAATATTTCGGAAGTAATCAATTCTTTTTATGATATGGATCATTTTCCACTGGTATGTGGAGTACTCGACGGTTCATTGATACCTATTGACGCCCCAGTTTGAAACGAAGGGGCGTTGTTGATCGGCATGGGAACCATTCGATGAACTGTATGTTCGTTTGTGGCCCAACAGCATTGTTTTACTATGTGAGTGCAAAATGGCCAGGAAGTGTGCATGACTCAAGAGTGCTTCGAAGTAGTTCACTGTACCGGAGAATGGAAACCCAGAACATTTTTCCTAACGCAGTTCTCCTAGGAGATTCCGGTTACCCCTTGAAGTCATGACTGATGACCCCTTTGCACCACGAGCCAAATAGAATTGCTGAAAGAAGATATAACCGGCGACTGAAGGCTACGAGACAAACAATAGAACGAGCTTTTGGAATATTGAAGGAGATATTTCCTTGCTTAAATTATCTTAGAATAAATCCAATATACGCTTGAAAAATTGTCAAATGCTGCACAACTCTTCACAACTATTCAAGGATGGGTACAGAGGAAGTTTTTGATACCAATGGAAGAGAGACGAAGAAAGGGACTTACCTATGGAAAATGAAGAGATGTAAGAAGAGGATCAAGAAGCTGTAGCATCAGTAAATTGTCGATTCAATGGCATAACCAGATCTTTGTATTTTTTTAAGTGACAAACAATAAACTACTTATTTTTATTGGAAGCTATTTTTATTTTTTTATTAAGAAAGGCTTAAGAATGCATAGTTTACATATTTTTAGCTGCAATTTGATCTACATATGTTATCGTCTTCAATCATAATTCTGCGGGAAAAAGTGTATACAGTGTCTTGTATGTTAGATGTGTGGGTAGAACGTTGAATCCCCATGTCAATTTCCAGTTTTCTGCAGTCCAATTGTGTTTTGTAAATTTGCAACTCCAACAACTTCACTTGCAGTTTCCTTTTTGTCTCATCAATCTGATTAGTATCCTTAAAATAATAAATATGTACATACATATCTACATTATCAAAATAATGATTGGATGTAAAAAGTTTACTACCTTTGTCTATGATCTGGACGTTTACCCATTGTTGAAGGAGTAATCGGTAAGAAATCGATAATTGTTGGAAGTGCACTCAAATCCTGAACAACTGGCGCATTTTCATCCTCATTATTATTTACGGGGACCATTTCTTCTTCCAAGGACTCGTTCACTGGAAGGCCAAGAACTGTCGGTGAGTTCTTGCCTATGATGTCGAGAACGAATTCATCGACCTCACTGAGGATTTTATCTTTCCCTCCTTTTCCACCAGTTTGATTTGCATTATCAATTTTATTCTGAAATATGCAAAACGAGCATGCGCAAAGGTTAAAAGGTTATTATAGAACGGTAAAAGGGCTTATTTTTAAAATTCAATTGATAAACATACATACTTACTTACTTACCATGGTTAATTTTTTCACATTTGGCCACCAAACGTCTCTGACGTAGCTCCACTCTTTGATGTTAGCCACTACTCCCAGGGATTTGGCATCATCCCCAATTTCCTTCCACTTTTGAATTTTATCTTGTTTATTCAACTTGTCGCTGAAAGCCCCAAATAACGTATTTTTATTCTCGAAAGAACGCAAAGACGAGTTTTTCTGTTTTCCAAGCGTTTCCTCATTTTTGACAAATTAAAATGTTTTCGAGTTGCGTAAACAAACTTAAATAACTCAGGTTCCTAATTTCTCTTAAAACTCACTTTTATTGCGTTAAACTTTCACGGTTGTAAAGCTTCCGCCGTGACAGGATATTTGTACTTTTTCGTTTGTATAATTTCACTAATAGTATTATTTAGGTCGTCACCATTATGAAACAGAAAATATTAGTGCTTGTACTTTGTAATTTGTACAGTTGTACTCATGAACTAATACTATTAGCTCTATTATGAAACAGGGCCCAGATGGTACACTTTTTTTGCAAATTTCCCTAAAATGAGTTGCCAAAAATCGTTTTGACCTTGAATTTTGTTTAATTCACAAGAACAAGATTTAAACAAATGTTCTACCTTCGTGCCAGAAGAACTTTCTGGAACTTAACGCCAGCAAGTGGAAGCTATAACGTACTCCCATTAACTCATTCCTCCATACTTTACAATGAGGCAGTTACCGTAGTTGGCTCATTATGTGATACAAGAGTTCTTTTAGGATAAAGAACTTATTCTTAGACCTCACATCACCATATCTATTAATAGAGCTAACTTGGCACCTAGTTTCGTTACGTTAAGCGCTTGTCAAAAGAATGTTCAGATCCCTACGTAACAATGTTTCTTTACCTCACATTTGTTAGGCCCCTTCTTGAATATGCCAGCCAGGTATGGTCACCCTTTTCTGTTACATACTCATTCCCTTCGTATCGAAGCTGTTCAACGAAGATTCCTTCGTTTTGTAGCCATTCAGCAGCTTTAAGCCGGTAATATTGGTTGATACCAAAAAATTGTATTACTAATACCCTAGTAATCTTAGATTGGTGTCACTCTTTGATGTCAACTTTCACAGCAATAATTATGGAAGTAATGAACCCATGACCGGCATGCTACGTACTTCCAACATTATGCAAAATTCTTTCGACTTTCACTCCTCCGATAAAGTTAAATAAACTCTTGGAGATGCGAGGACATCCTGCCTCTTCTCTCTGCATGTTTTGGTGCTAAATAAATGATGACGAACCGAGTTTCGCTATACCATTTAACCTGGACGATACGTAAGCCAACAATTCCTATATCTAAACTTACATAAGTCCAATAAAGCTGCTGGATCTGATGGCTTTGCGGCTGAGCTATTCAAAGTGGTTGGTGATGAATTAGTTAGGAGTATGTACCAGCTAACCTGAAAAATATGGTCGGAGGAAAATATGCTCAGCATGAATGATCTTCACTCTCGTATTTTGTCAAAGCCTGAAGCTGAAGTCATTCGTCAATCGTCCATAACCAAATAGTGTAACGAAGTCACATATTTTATACCCTCAATCACCCAGTAGCGTAGCTAGGGGGGGGCGAAGGGGGCGGTCGCCCCGGGCGCCAGTAGTTAGGGGCGGCAAATGGGAAAATCATCTTCGTTGTTCATGGGATGTTGCAAACCAATTAAAAAAGTTTTTTTTAGTGAAAATACATACAATTTTTATAGTATTCAAAGTTGTAGGGGCGACAAAATCATCCTCGTTGTTCATGAGAATTTGGAAATAAACAAAAGTTTAATTTTTGTTTAATAAATTATTCAATTAATTTTTATTAAATTGAAATCAAGAGGGTCGCAAAATCATCATTGTTGTTTATTACATAAGTTGGAAATATAAACAAAAATGTATTATTTTTTTAAGTTAAAAATTCTATAACATTTGTAGGTATAGGAACGTACAATTTTTCATTGTGTTCAAATCACTAGGGGCGGCAGAATCATGACCATTGTTCATTATAAAAGAAGGTAATAAACACAAAAGTTTATTTTTTTAAATTAACAATTCTTTCAAATTTTGAAACAAAATTATGGCTTTCGTAATGACCATTCCCTTTTGTAGCTTTACATATAAGTACGTGTCTGTAAATTCCCTCAATTTAGAATTCAGAAGGGTTGACCTTTCTCAGAAAATTGTTCGCGTTAAAAAATAAATAAATAAATTGAGTGGCGCAACAGCTCGTGGAGAACCAGGGCCTAGTGACTTACAACTCACAACCGTTCCTGTGTGCGTGTTGTTGGCAGGAATGGAGGGGACCTACAGTTTTTTGCCGAGTCCGAACGGCTAAATGAGAATCAAAGGGCACGGTAGTGCCCAGCCAAGTTCGCGGCACTACACCCTTTTTACAGGAACAAACTCAGGCGATTTTCAACCCCCCTCTAACTTCAGTACCAATAAAGTCAGAAACTTCAAATTCGCAGTATTTGCTAGGCTGATCAAACACATGTGGCTCACCAAATTTCAACTCTTTAGCACTAGTAGTTCCCAAGATATAGGACTTCAAAAATCGCAAAAACCGTAACTGACTGACTGATTCACTGACTCACTGACTCACTGACAGATCATCAAAATTATGGAGCACTTCCCGACATCGTAGAAACTTGAAATTTCGCACAACGGTAGGCCTTGTGGTACATACAAAGGAAAAAATCGAAAATCTGCAATTTTCTATTCAGGGGGCGTGGCATCCACCCACTTTCTTAAATATTCTATAATTTATATGGAGCTTTTCCGATTGTTCTAGAACACTGAAAATTGGTAAGTTGGTAGGGTTTGAAGTACTTAGAAAGAAAAAAATTGAAAAATAGGAATTTTCCATACAGGGGGCGTGGCATCCTCCCACATTCTTAAAAATTCTTATAAATTATATGGAGCACTTCCGATTGCTGTAGAACGATGCAAATTGGTAGGTCGGTAGGCCTTGAAGTACTTAGAAGAAAAAAAATCGAAAAATTGGAAGTTTCAGTCGAGGGGGCGTGGCATCCACCCACATTCTCAAAAATTCTTATAAATTTTATGAAGCACTTCCGATTGTTGTAGAACGATACAAATTGGTAGGTCGGTATGGCTTAAAGTACTTAGAAAGAAAAATTGAAACATTGGAATTTTGCATTCAGGGGGCGTGGCATTCACCCACATTCTTTAAAATTCTTATAAATTATATGGAGCACTTCCGATTGTTGTAGAACGATGAAAATTGGTAGGTCGGTAGGATTTGAAGTACTTAGAAAGGAAAAAAATCAAAAATTTGGAATTGTCCATTCAGGGGGGGTGCAATCCACCCACTTTATCAGAATTGCTATTATTTGTATGGAGCATTTTCGGTTGTCGTAGAACTATGAAACTTTGTAGAGCGGTAGGGCTTGACTTTCACCTGGCAAAATAAGTCTTTGCAAAAAGGAGTGAAATCACAACAAAAACATAAATGTTAAAAAAGGAGCCAAGTTCGTATGTGCACAAGAAACTTGTGCGTAAAAAGTCAGCCAAAAAAAGTAATGAGATCTAAAATATATGCCAAGTTTTAAGTTCATGAAGTTCAATATCAAATATCTTAAGTAGAGTAATATCGAAACAATTCCAAATCATGACAGAAATTTGGTAATTAATGATTACTGATTAAAATTTGGTGGATTTACTTGGCAAGTTTTCTCTTAAATACTTACTTAATCACAAATTTAAAATGTATGAAAACTTGACCAGTGAACCCACCAAATTTTAATCAGTAATCATTAATTACCAAATTTCTGTCATGATTTGGAATTGTTTCGATAATACTCTACTTAAGATATTTGATATTGAACTTCATGAACTTAAAACTTGGCATGTATTTTAGATCTCATTACTTTTTTTGGCTGACTTTTTACGCACAAGTTTCTTGTGCACATACGAACTTGGCTCCTTTTTTAACATTTATGTTTTTGTTGTGATCACTTTTTCATGACAAGTACACTCTTTTTTGTCAGTTACTCGCAAGGGGCAGTACCTCGGATAAAACATTTCTGTTTTTTCTTGTTAGATTTGAAAAAAAAATGATATATGTACATAGATTAAATCTTTTCGCAGATGATTTGTTTTTGTTTTTTCAAATATAAAAAATAAATAATATTTAAACAAAACTGATAATAGAATAAAAATAAATAAATAATACATTACATTAGTTTTTTTTAACATTAAACCAACAAACAAAAAAGCTCTAAATAATACATATGGCTGCATTCAACACAAAGAATAAAAAAAAATGTGATTTTTTTTTGCGAAGATTAATTTTTTTCTTCGAAAAATGAAGTGTAGAATGTAGATTTTGCGGCAGATTTATTTTGAGAAAAAATGCATTAGTTCAACAATCTACTGCAATTTCAGTGAAGTAACAACAAGTAGTGACTTAGCCGTGGCTTTGACCCTCTCATGGTCCATGATCATTAGATCTGAGAAATATGAACACTATTCAATTTCTCAGTTTTGCTGTCGAATACTAATGAAACAATAGGCGTATCTCACCAAGTAAAATCTCACGAGCGCTCAATAGTTGACGTAAGCGGAATGTTTGGTGGAACAAGATTCCCTGTTCAATCGTACTGAAATTATGGAAACAAAATTTTAACTTTGCTTTAAATATTTTAATGTTAAAGCAAAAACGTTTATAAAATGAAAGAAAAATACTTAGATCAATTTATTTTTCCTGTTTATCAACATTCAACTTCTATTTTGTATTTTTGTATCAATTTCGTATTTGCACATCACGAGAAATTGCAATTTGGCTGTCAAATGAACAGTTTTAGCTGAGAAAGAACATTGAGAAATGAATCCAAAAATGTTCGTCTCAGTAATCTCTGAAGAAAATCTCAGTGCTCATGTGAGATTTTTTGTCCCAGTTTAAAAATCTCTGAGCTCTTAGAGATTTCATTTGGTGAGACACGCCTAATGAACAATTATGAACTTCAACGAAAGGAACCATTAACAAAAATTTCAAGTCTCATGTGCCTATATTATATACAGTGGGTTTAAAGTTAAATATCAGAAGGTCAGAAACAAAAAAAAATCATTCAGCAGATATTGCGGCAAAGTGGCATGTATCAATATTTTGCATAATGTAATTCCTTGCATTTATTTACAAAAAAATATTTTAATCAAAATTTTGTCTGCAACTTTAAGACCGATGATATGAAGGTACCTATCACAAATTTTCTTATAAAGTATTGTTAGACCGAAGGGGCGGCAAATTATTGTTTTGCCCCGGGCGGCAAATATCCTAGCTACGCCACTGCAATCACCCGTACCATACAATGAACGAGCATTGCATACCACCGAGGTCCCCATATAAAGTACAAAAGAGGATACATATTTGCCGCCTGCTACGACGACGTCAGCAACAAGAGGAAACCAACTGGCAGTTGGTTACGTCAGCAAATGAAGTTCATTCGCGTTTTTACAGTCCACAGTTGGTTATGCCAGCAAAGTTGACTAGTAAGGGTGGGAAATCCACCAGAAATCAGATTCTTCATGCATTAGAAAAATCTCGCTTTTATTAGTAAAACTAAAAAGAGGTATGCTGGTGGCTACTCTTGTGTACCAGTTAGAAGCTTCAACACATTTTGGCTTACGCCGTGAAACCCCCCCCCCCCTCCCGTCCGCCTCCTTATAAACTTCGTTCTGCCGCCGCTTTTAAGACTAGGGAGTTCATCCCAACCTACGATGTCTTTAGCTACGGTCAGACTAGTGGATCCGTCCCCCCACTTCTCCGCCGAAAATAAATTTTGTTCTGCCGCCGCTTTAAGACTAGGGAGCACGTCCCAACCTACGTTGTCTTGAGCTACTACGGTCAGACTAGTGGACCCGTCCCCCCACTTCTCCGCCAAAAATAAAATTCGTTCTGCCGCCACTTTTAAGACTAGGGAGCACGTCCCAACCTACGTTGTCTTGAGCTCCGGTCAGACTAGCAAACCCATCCCACCGCTTCTTCGCCAAAAATAAATTTCGTTCTGCCACCGCTTTAAGACTAGGGAGTACGTCCCAACCTACGTTGTCTTAAGCAACCACCCGAGCCCGAGCTTTATCAGTAGATTATATGAAATAAAGTGTTATATATTTTAAGTCAAGATTATATTTGTAAAGTATATGAAATACCTTGTAAAGTATATAGTTAAGCATTACGACTTGTGTAAATACATGAAATACGCATAAGTAACATTGAGAGACATTATAATAAAAATTACATGGAGTTCCGAACTTTTTACACACCTAGTTTTACTGCTTTCTACGGTTATACCCTGGACTGGACCCCGCTGACCTACCTCAGCTGGAAACAAAAAAAAACATCGCAATAGGCCTGCGTAGTCTTAGGACAGTAGTACCTCGTGGCATGATGGTTAGTGTAGTCTTAGGACAGTAGTATCCCATGGCATGATGGTTAGTAGTGCAAAGGACTAACATGCCAAAGGTGTGGGTTCGATTCCCAGCCGTTCCACCTAAAAACAGAAATGTTTTATCCAATGTAATGCCTCTTGCGAGGAACTAACAAATCCTCCAAGAGTAACTTGTCATGAAAAAGTGTTTCTCATTAAGCCGTTCGGGCTCGGAAAAAAACTGTATGTCCTCCTCCATTCCCGCCAACAACACGCACAAAGGAATGGTCTAGAGTGGTAAGTCCCTGGGCCCTGGCTCTCGACGAGCTGTTGCGCCACCCAATTTATTTATTATTTATTTTGTACAGGAAAGTCCACCACCGACCAAATATTCGCACTACTGCATATCTTGAAAGACTCAAAATATTAGAAATCGATATCCACCATCTTTTCATCGATTTCAAGGCCGCACGTATAGCGGCATCAATAGAAGCGAGCTATATAGAGAAATGTCTAATTTTGGGATCCCTCCCAAACTCGTCCGTTTGTGTAGGACGACGATGGGGAAGGCACCCTGCTCCATAAACGTCAGCAAGAGCCTCATCGACACCTTTGATGTCAAAAAAGGTTTTAGGTAAAGCGACGCACTGTTCATGAAAGAATAATGAAAAACTCTCATGTCAACACTAGAGACACAATCTTTCAAAATTCCGTCCAGTTTCAAGCTTACGCGGATGATATTGACATAATCAGACGAACAAATCGTGATATCAGTGGTGCTTTCGTGTTTCGTGAGTATTGAGAAGGAAGCCAAAGCCAAGAAGATGGGTTTAACGATGAATGAAGGCAAGACCAAATATATGCTTTCAACAAGGAAGGACACATATTGAGGTAATCAAAGACTTTGCGTACCTAGGTTCATATCGATCAGATCAAATCAGCGAACGATACCAGTGCTGAGATCAAATGAAGAATTACTCTTGCAATTAGCTACTTTTTTGGTCTAAGATTGAGAAACAATTGAGAAGCAAACCCTCTCTCGAGCAACTAAGGTGTCCCTATATGTTTTTAAGACACTTAGGACCAGTTTTTCAGTGCGATATCATCCTAGTCTCGGGGGTAAATATGAGTTAACTCCATAAACGTGTTTTTCAGTCAATTGAAATCCTAAGTTAACTCGTCTAATTTGGTGAGTTAACTCAGGGACCAAATTTAGGGCCTTTTCAGTTGTGGCGCCATCTCGATTTCGATAAGAAAAGTTATTGTCAGTGTAATTTCGCTGTGGCGCCATCCCTATTCCGATGCGTGAAAGGCGTAGAAAGGTGATATCCATAGTGTCGCACATCGTTGGCCCTAGATTTTTTACAACTGCAAGATAAAGTGAATCCTCAACTGAAAAAGTCGGGGTTAATTTATTTTCAGGATTAGCTAACTCTGATTTAACTCAGAGCTAACCTTGAGCTGAAAAACTGGCCGTAAAGGCACAATAGGAAATTAACTGGCAATAGTGTCGTTCAAAGACCAAAGTCAAATGGAAACTTAACATTGAACTCCCTTTGACCCTGTGTCGATTGTGTGTTTTCACTAAAGAATAACAACAGTTTGGTGGTGAAATTGAGGGTTTAGTCAAGAAGAAGATATTTCATTCCATTTTGTTCATTTTAGCTTGTGCGCGCTCAACAGAAATGTTTCTTATGAATTCCTTCTAAATAATGTTGTAGTTGGACGAGATCGGAAGCAGAAATGCACACATTGTGCCCAAAATCAAATGTTCCAAATGTTCGCAAATATTCCAATAGCATCCCAGAGGTACTTCAAATGAGTACACGACATTAATTTATCACAAAGTAGTGAAAACACACAATCTAAACAGGGTCTTATCAGATCTCCTTTTCGTTTGGTTCTTAGAACTGTTCCATTCCTATCGAATATGGAATAAGTCCGAAAACTTCCAAATGAAAAACGACAAAAATCTTCCCTGAAGCTACAATTCATCCCGACTTAATTTTAGTAAGATTAAGTTTTTGACAATTTTGGAGTCTATCTTTACCAGATGCTTAGCACTGGTCCACATTCCCCTGTCTTGGAGAGAAGTCAAGGTTGTGTTTATACCCAAAGCTGGCAAATGTTCCCAAGTAAACCCGAAAGACCTCAGACCTATTAGTCTATCATCATTCTTTCTTAAAACCTTTGAACATCTGATTGATATCCTTTTACGTACTAGCATAGACATGCAACTATTATCTACTGCTTAACATGCTTACTGCAAAGGGAAATCGGTGAAAACAGCTTTACATACTTTAATACAAACCATAGAATATTCCCTCCATCATAAAGAGTACACCAATGTCGACACATCTGCACTGACATCCCTGAAGGTAGATGGTTCGCTTGGTGAATTGATTAAGTAAATGCTGACTAGCAGGGTCATCAACTCAAAACTGGGCAGCTATTCTGCTAGAAGGTCTGTCAGTAGAGGTACGCCACAAGGCGGGGTCCTATCTCCTCTTCTCTGAACTTGGTGGTAAATGAGCTGCTAACATGCCTAGAAGCGGAGGGCTACAGAGTGATTGCCTATGCGGACGATGTTGCAATTTTCGTATCAGGAAAGCATCCTAATACCTTAAAAGAACTCTTTCAAAATGCTTTGAAAAGGCTAACAAATTGGGTGGACCGGTGTGGTCTCGGTGTCAACCCTCATAAAACAGAACTTGTTTTATTCTCCAGGAAATATAAAATCCCTCATGTAGATCCTCCTTCTATAAAAGGTATTCCATTAACTTTAACTGATCAAGCGTAATATTTGGGTCTTATTTTAGATAAAAAATTAAGTTGGAAGCCTAATATACAAGAAAGAGTTGAAAAGGCCACAGTGGCACTCTTCTCATGCAAAAAAGCTGTTGGAAATAAATGGGGCATTCAACCTCGTATTACTCATTGGCTATATATTTCGGTGATTAGACCGATTCTCACTTATGGTGGTGCAGTATGGTGGACTGCTCTGGATAAAGCGGTAAACTGCGACAAACTTAACAAAATACAACGCTCGGCTTGTTTATGTATAAGTGGTTCGCTTCGTACGACACCCTCTGCCGCTCTAGACGTTCTGCTATATCTGACGCCCCTCGATATTTTTAGCAAATAGGTGGCTGCAAATACGGCCATACGCCTTCAAGCTTCCTCACAACGGGCCAACAATAGTATTGGTCATTCCACCATTTTGAATTCATTCAGATTACTACCTAGTCACATTGACTACACCATCCCAAAAACACAATTCGGTTGAAACTTTCAAGTCACCATTCCTTCTAGAACCCTCTGGGAGGATATGGCGTTCTTGGATGATGAATCGGTCCATATCTACACAGACGGATCGAAAACTGATGAGGGGGTGGGTGGCAGTGTGTACTCAGAAAGACTAAAATTAAGTCTGTCATTCCGTCTCCCTAATCATTGTAGCGTGTTCCAGGCGGAACTTATGGCGATCAAAGAAGCCTTATCTTGGCTGAAAGAAAACGTGATATCAAAATCAACTACAAATATCCGCATCTTCTCGGATAGTCAAGCGGGTATCAAATCCCTGGAATCAGTCTCGACTAACTCTATAACAGCCCTTAATTGCCGTTCATCTCTGCTGGAGATGGCGCAGCAGTTTAACATTCACCTGTGTTGGGTGCCGGGGCATAGGGACATCCCAGGTAATTGTGAGGCCGATGAACTCGCTAAAAATGGAACAACTCTGCCTCTTCTACCTACCAAGGCAGATAGAGGTATACCCATCGCTTCTTGTAAACTTTTGCTGAGGCAAGATGCATTAGAGGGAACAAACCTTAGGTGGAACGATATCACCACTTGTTTGGCAACAAAACAAATCTGGCCAGTTATGGATTTAAAGCGATCTAAGTGTTTGATATCTCTAAGCAGATTGCACATTAGCTCCATGATTGGTGTTATAACCGGACACTGTCTTATAGAAAAGCACGCAACGCGTCTTGGCGTGTTTTCTAATGATTTTTGCAGAAGCTGTTTGGATGAGAAAGAGATAGAATCAATCCCTCACCTCCTATGCACGTGCCCTGCTCTATCTCATAGACGAAGACTTCACCTTGGTGATTTTTACTTCAATGATCCTAGTGATCTATCAGACTTAGACTTGTAGAGCTGTGTAAATCGTTCATTTCAAATGATCGAATCGTTCAAGAATCGATCACCAAAACGATTCGATCATTTCAATCAATCGATCTTTCGATTATTTTCATTTCACTGAATTTATTATCGATTCAATTTTCATTTCGATTTCTATGGAATTAAATCTCTCCGATTTTAACGAATTCAATTCAATACTCTTCCCATTTTGATCGAATCCGAAACAATACATTTTTGATGCATTAAAAATCTCAACAAATATGGAATTTCCACAATTTTTACTGTTCAGGAAAAAGGTGATTTTAAGCCAATTGGTTGAAATTTGGATCGAAGTATACATTTTATGTGAAAATATAATTTGGCCCCTATCCGTCAAGACATCAACTGTCAAATTCCAATGACGGATGGCTACGATGTCAATGGACTAAAAACCTCTTAAAAATCTGATATTTTTGAATAATTTATACTGCTCCGGAAAAAGGTGATTTTAGGGCAATTGGGTGACATTTGGATCAAAATACACCTTTTTTCTCAAAATACAATTCATTCTTTATCTTCCAAGCTATCAAACGTCAAATTTCATTGAAGGATGGCTACTATGTCAATGGATTAAAAAACCTTTAAGAACTCTGAAATTTTTGAATGATTTTTACTGCTCCGGAAAAAGGTGATTTTTAAGCAATTGGGTGATATTTAGATCAAAATACACCTTTTTTGTCAAAATATAATTCATTCTCTATCTGACAAGCAATCAACTGTCAAATTCCATGAAGGGTGTCGATGGATTAAAAACATCTAAGAAATCACAAGTTTTTGAAGAGAAAATCGAGATTCATCGAAATGGTTGAGATTGAGTTTGGGATGGAAAATCGAGAATAATTGAATTGATTGAGAATGAGATTGGGATGGAAAATCGAGAATCATCGAAATGATTGAAATTGGGATGGAAAATCGAGGATCATCGAAATGATTGAGATTGAGATCGATTGAAATGAAAATTTGTGATTTAAATCATCAACATTTCTCGATGATCGGATTAAAAAAATCGAATCGATCCTGATTGACACAGCCGTAAGACTCAGGCAGTCTTTTACGCTTCATAAGAAGCTCCAATTGGTTCACCGAGTGAGGAAAAGGGTTTCCTAGATTCATGTGGTGTCACAATGGACCAACTCATGGTCTAAGTGTGTCAGTCTTCACGACTGGCAGCCACTTCAACCTAACCGAACCTTTTTGACAAAGAATAAATCAATGACATAGCAGCTACTGAGCTTGTGTTCATAATTTAATATAAATTCAAAATTCATACCCAACCCATCCATATTTTATCCTTAATAACTTTAGAACATTGCAAAAATAATTTTATTATTAAAAAGAAAAATTAACTTTGTGCTATAAATTCTCAAGTAACATCTTTGTTTTCTTTTTTTTTCTTCATCATAAAAGTCACAATGAAATAAAATGCCAATCTTTAAATGTCAAACCTTTTATGTTTCCTTTATAAACTTTTATTTTGAAAAGTGAACCAAAAACTTCCATACCTACTCAAAAGATCTTATTATTACTTTTTTTATTGTGATATTTTATCTTTACAAAAATAACATATTGCTTTGGAAGTCAAACATTCCATTATTATTGTCTCCTCATAAATGGTTGATTATATTGTTCCAACTTTTAAGATACATACATACCCACCTTTCCGTGACAAAATATAACAAAATCAAATGGCTAGGATCTTTGAAAGGAAAAAGAAAAATAATGTATCACAAAAGTTTGTTGTTGGTGAAATTCTTTTATTCATAAAAACTTTATTACATTCTCGTAAAAAGTTTAGATGCCAAAAAAAAAAAATTGTTTAGGTAGAATTTTCACGCACATTCTTCGCAAATTAAATATAAATTCAAACATTTAAGTCACAAGAAGAGTGAAACGATGAAGCAAATGTTCTAATAAATCGTAGCATTTATGCTTTCATAGGTTCCTGACCATACAATGTGATATCATGATATTTTATAAAGTTAATTATAAAGATTAAAGTTTTCTTGGAAAAAACGTGTCTTTTGCAGTTATTATTCGGATTGCTTTTGGCAATATTTTTAATTAAATTGAATTTTGAAAATAACAGGAATCAAAACTAATTTAGGTAAATTATCCGGGGTAGATCAGAAACTAATCACAAAAAATGTCCTTTCGGCAATAAAAAATAAATATGCGATTAAATTTCAAGTTATTCTTCCAGTGCTTTTGTCACAGATTGGGGCAGTTTTTTTTGTCAAAAGGGACTTAAAAAATGAACCCAAATCGAAGATGTCACATTGTTGACATCCAGATCCTGATTTAACTCAAACCTCAAATACATTAGAATTGTTGAGGATACAGAACAAATACACAACCTTCGGCGTCAAGTCGTCGTCTCTGCTATTTGTCTTGAATCCAATTTAAAATGAAATATTTCCTTTCAAATGATATATCCATAGGTATGTAGGTATGTTCCATCTACTTTTTTTTATTTGCTGGGCGTAATATCACAGCAGAATTCATGATATCAATTGCCAAAAGCAATTAAGTTGTGATAGGAGGAGCTGTTGACATTTTTTTTTTCGTGAACGAGATATACATTTTTAACGAGCTGAATATTCTTCTATGACAAAGTATATGACAACCATTTTTCACTGATGATGACATTTAATACAAAAGACCACCAAACTATTTTTGTAATTATCACTTTTGCTTGTGAGGTTATTCTTATTTTGTGGCTATCTGAGGGTATATAACAATTTCACTTTCACTGATGCCACACCATCCATTAAGTGGCGGCGGCCACAATACCCACACGCGCCGCGCCAGCCATCTTTTGGAAGAAAATTCATTGCGGACGTTTTTGGCCTTTCAATGTTTCCTCGTTACTTTTATTTTCTTATACAAAATAATGGCTTTTGACGATGAGCTTTATGTTTAAGTAGGTATAACTCAAAATGTAGGTATGAATGCTTTTATTGTCTCTTAATTAGGATCATTTTTAGAGAAAACAAAAATATAAGATAAGATGTTGGTCTAAGATATAATTTTAGGAAGAATTTTGTGTAAAGAATTTTTTGTTGTGATGTCTTCAAATAAATAAAATCTATTGAATTCAAGAAAACACCTTTGCTAACTTTATAAAATTCCTGGAAAAAAAGATTTAAGTTTTTCGATAAAAAGTTGGGTTCTTAAAAGTTAAGTTAAGTTAAAAGTTAAGTTAACGAACGACCTTGGGGTTTATTTTGCTTGAAATGAAAAAAAGAAGACAATTTTCCTTCGAAACATTTTTAACTTTCTAGAACGAAAAAGGTGTACTATTATTATTAGACTGTTTCAAAAAAAAAAGTTTCCTTGCAAACAGGTTCAAAAGTTTCAGTTAAGTGAAAAAATACGTCTGTGAAAATTTGAGCTCGTAAAATTCAACCCTCTCAGTCGTTGGCTTTTCACTTTTGGGCTAGGTCAGTATCGTCGCTATACAACACGTATCTACGGTTCGTTGTTGTATCCTTTTCCCCATTCCCCATCTATGCCGACGGGACCAAAATCACCCGGATAATTTTTCTCTCAAAACAGCCTAACGCATTCTCATCCACCGTTAACAGTGTCCATGCCTCTGCACCATACATCAGGACCGGTAAGATAAGCATCTTATACAGGGATAGTTTAGTTGCTCAAGAGAGGGCTTTGCTTCTCAATTGCATTCTTTGGCCAAAGAAACAGCGATTGGCAAGAGTAATTCTTCGTTTGATCTCAGCACTGGTATCATTCGCTGCTGAGCTCATAGCTGATCCCAGGTAGGCAAAGTCTCTGGCTACCTCAAATTTATAGCTGTCTATAGTGACGTTCTGTCCGAGACGTCAATGTTGGGTGTCTTTTCTTGTTGACAACATATATTTTGTTTTGATTTCATTCACCGTTAGACCCCTCTTCTTGGCTTCCTTCTCAATGCTCACAAAAGCACCACTGACATCACGCTTTGTTCGTCCGATTATGTCAATATCTTCAGCGTAAGCGAGTAATTGGATGGACTTTTGAAAGATTGTGCCTCGAGTGTTGACGTGAGAGTTTTGCACTATTCTTTCAAGAACGATGTTGAAGAACTCGCATGACAGCGCTTCGCCTGGCCTAAAACCTTTTTTGACATCAAAGGTGTCGGTGAGATCTTTGCTGACCTTGATGGAGCAGCGTGCATTCTCCATTGTCATCCTTCACAAAACGGACGAGTTTGGGAGGCATGCCAAAACTATAGACATTGCTCTGTATAGCTCGTTTCTATGGATGCTGTCATACGCGGCCTTGAAATCAATGAAAAGGTGGTGGGTATCGATTTGAAACTCCTGGGTTTTGGACGGTTGACTTCCCTGGCCTAAAGCCACACTGATATGGACCTATCAGGTTGTTGAAGAATGGCTTCAGGCGTTCACAAAGTACGGCAGAGAAGATCTTGAAGCCGATATTAAGAAGAGTTATGCCTCTGTAGTTGGTGCAGTCCAGAGGATCGCCTTTCTTGAATCTCGGACAAACAATGCTGAGGTTCCATTTATCGAGTGTGCTTTCCTCCGACCATGTTTTAAAGATTAGCTGGTGCATACTCCTAACCAATTCATCGCCAGCCTCTTTGAATAGCTGAGCCGCAAGGCCATCAGTTCCAGTAGCTTTATTGGACTTTAGCTTAGATAATAATAGGTATTTTCACTTCGTCAAGATCGGGTGTACGGAATAATTGAATGATGCGATCTGCATGGCAGCAAGATTCGATTTGTCATCGCCATCTTACAATAAGAAGAAATTATTTTTCTTATATTCAGCACCGACTGCGATTGTACCACGATGTTCCCCTGATCCTCTTTCGGGATCGGTGTGAAACTTTTGGTAAAACTTCCGAGTTCCGACCTTCATTCCTTGTATGGCAATCCTCAATTTCCTTCTGAGAGCTTCTCATGCTCTTTCTCTTTCCTTCTGAGAAGCTGGTGCTCATCTTTTCTCTTATGCTCTTAGAGCTCCCGAGCAGCTCTGGTCCTTCTCACCAGCGCCACTTGTATATCTGTTGTTTGGCAGTGTGTTCGTCAAACCAGCAGAGGCTTCACTGTAGTAGCCGTGGAAGGCCCAGCACCTCAGAGCGGAGTTTCTAATGGTTTCCTGGTAATTCTTCCACTGGTTCTGGATGCTTGAAGTTGGTGGCATTGGGTTTTTTAAGAGGGCGTGAGGGACTCGATCGGAAAAGTACGGACTGCTACTGAAGCCGTCTGACCGACCGACGCATACCAATGTCGAATTTCCTCACAGTATTTTCCTGTTTTAGTTTTAGTTTGGATATCCGTGGCATTACCTTGACTTCAACGAGATTGTGGTTCGAGTCAACGTTGGCTTCTTGGAACGTTCGTACATCCTTGATACTGGAGGAATGAGTCTTACGTCGGTCGCAATGTGGTCAATCTGGTTGGTGGTGGATTGACCAGCTACTCACCATATCCCCTTGTGTACTTCGAGATGTGGGAACTACGTACTCGATTAAATTGAGTCCGTTATCGGAGTTGGTGTCGTGCAGGCTATATCTTCCGATTGTACCACCAAATACGTCTCTTTTGCATAAAAATATCACTGAAGCCAAATTTAATGTCAGCACATATGCATTGCTCATATGCTCAATTTTACGAATGAAATGTTTGCGAAACTTCAAAATTTCTTTAAAAAAAAGTTGTGCTGCATTTGTGCTCAAAAAATGCTACTAAGAACCAAAAAGAAAAAAACAAAAATTCGCATAATTGCATTTATTATGGCCAAAACTAAACTTTGCGAAGGGCTGTAGCGTGAAGTTAGCACCACCATTTTCGATTTTCAAAAAACAAAAAGTTGTGCTGTATTGTGCTCAACTTGTGGTGCCTCGTGCCGTAAATATTTTTTAAAATTTTGCAAGTTTGCAACTTTTTGTTTTTTGAAAATCACAAATGGCGGTGCTAACTTCACGCTTCGCAAAACAATTTTTTGGCTGTAAAAGTTACAAATATGCTATTTGTTTTTGTTTTCTCTTCGGAATATATGGCAGCACAAATAACGCAGAATACAGCACAACTTTCATTTTTTACAAAAGTGCAAAATTTGAAAAATTTTCATTTGCAAATTTGCAATTTTTTTAAAAACATTTATTATTTATTACAGCACGACTTTTTTTTTCAAAAATCAAAAATTGCGATGCTAACTTCACGCTTCGCAAAACTGATTTGTGGCCGTAAAAGTTACAAATATGCGATTTTTTTAATCTCTTCTGAATATGGCAACACAAACTGAGTGCAAAATAGCACATGTTAGTTTTTAAGAAAAATGTTAACCTTAAAAAAGAAAAATTATAAATTCAATTTTGGCATAAAAATTACAAATATGTGAATTTTTTATTATCTCTTTGCAATATGGCTGCACAAATTGGGCACCAAACAGCACTTTCACTTTTTAGTAATTACGAGATTTCGCAAAAATTTCATTCGTAAAATTTGCAAATTTGCGATTTTTTTAAATATTTACGGCACAATTCAGCACAATGCAGCACAAATTTTTTTTGGAAACCGAAAATGGCGGTGCTAACTTCACGCTACAACCCTTCGCAAAGTTTAGTTTTGGCCATAATATGTAGATGCAATTATGCGAATTTTTGTTTTTTTCTTTTTGGTTCTTTGTAGCATTTTTTGAGCACAAATGCAGCACAACTTTTTTTTAAGAAATTTTGAAATTTCGCAAAAATTTCATTCGTAAAATTTGAAAATTTGCGAATTTTTCAAAAATGTTTACGGCCAGCACAAGTTGAGCTTTTTTTTTTGAAAATCGAAAATGGTTGTGCTTACTTCACGCACATACATTTAACACTTTCTGGTGGGACTAACTAGCAAAATTGCATGGCATTTGATGAACGAGGAATCCACACGAGATCCATGAAACACCATTGCCAAAAAGTGACTGTTTGGGCTAGCTGGATTGAAACTTGATTAAAACCCAATTGAAACCGTATTTAAATAAGATTTTAACTGGATTGAAACTCAATCGAAACCGGATTAGAACTGGATTAAAACCAAATCGAATACAGATTGAAATCAGATGGAAACTAGATCAAAATTAGATTGAATCCGGATTGAAACAGGATTGAAGCTTGATTGAGTCTGGATTGAAACTGGATTGAAAATGGATTGCAACAAGATTGAAACGAGATTGTAACCAGACTGAAATAAGATTGAAACTGGATTGAAACCAGATTGAAACTGGATTGAAACCAATGTTCAGTTACGTTCTGTAACTGTCGCATCGATATACATAATTGGTTGAGAAACGATAAAAATTGAAACAAAATACATGAATTTCGTTCCATTTTTCAATGTTTCTTGACTGATTTTTTCTATGCGAAAGTTACAGAACATGGGCACAGATTGAAATTGGATTAGAACCAATCTGGAATATGATTGAAACCGGATTGAAATTGGAATGAAACCGGATTAAAACCAAATCTTATGTGTCAGAGATGGATCGATGAAAGATCAGAAATGCATGGGTGACGGATTGGACTACGGAGATGGATCGGAGAAGGATCAGTTAAGTGAAATCACAGAGATGGCTTTGAGAAAAGTTAGCAACTGGGCTATGAGTTGTGGTCTAGGAGTCAACCAGATCAAAACTGAACTGATGCTTTTTACTACTAAAACTAAGATACAACCCTTCACTCCCCCCCCCCCCCCCCCGACTAACGGCCAAACAGTCTCACTATCAACCAGTGCAAAATATCTGGGTGTCATCCTAGACCCTAAGTTAAACTGGAAAATAAACATCGAAGAACGGGTCAGGAAGGCCTGCATAGCTTCCTTTGCCTGTAGTAAAACCTTTGGTAAAAAGTGGGGCCTTCCATCAAAGATGATCTTATGGACGTATACTGCAGTGGTACGGCCGATTCTAACATATGGTTTGATGGTCTGGTGGCCCGCACTAAACAAGGCACATAACATCGACAAACTCAAAAAGATTCAAGGAACAGCTAGTGTTGGTACCACAGGGGCTCTTCGATCTTGTCCAACGGATGCCTTAAGCATTTTTCTGCACCTTCTACCACTTGATCTACACATAAAATATCTAGTATCTTGCAGTGCCTTAAGACTTAAAGAATCAAATTCTTGGGTTGCTAAACCTTATGGTCACAGCAATATCACAAATTTGATTCCCACTGATATATTTTCGACTCCCACTGACTACGCTCCTATAATGAGCCTCAGTAAAGATTTTTAAGTCTTATTCCCATCCAGAGGGGACTGGGATGATGACGCGCGCCGTGACGAGAGACTTCGACACAAATATGTATACTGATGGCTCAAAGATGGAGTGCGGTGTTGGCTCAGGAGTCTTCTCTGAGTCTCTCAACATCTCTAGGTCATTTCGGCTACCGAATTTTGCTAGTGTATTTCAAGCTGAAATACTGGCAATCAGGGGGGCATGCAAGATACTTAAAGCAGATCTAAACCAAAATCGTAATACAGCCATCCTTACAGACAGTCAGGTGGCTGTTCAAGCCATTGATTCGGCTACATCATATTCTAAATTGGTCCAACAATGCCGAGATGAGCTCGCAAGTCTAAACATTAACCTCAAGGTTACTCTTATCTGGGTTCCTGGTCACAGTGGCATTGAGGGAAATGAACGGGCAGATGTACTAGCCAGGCAAGGATCAGCCATTCACATCTCACTTGCGGAAAGAGTCTACATTCCCCTTGGAGTTGTGAAGGGCAATATATTGTCAATTTTCCTTAGGGAATCTAATCGTAGGTGGAGCATTTTAACCAACTGCAAAATATCCAGAACGATCTGGCCCGCCTTTAATAAATCCCGAACAATTGATCTCATATGTAGACCCAGGCAGGACATAGCCAGGGTCTTAGCAACCTGCACTGGACACTGGCCAATTGGAGAACAAGCGGCGAGGCTGGGTATTCCTTACAATACTCACTGCCGCAGCTGTGGAGACCAGAAAGAAAAGGAAACAGTCCTTCATTTTCTCTGTAAATGTCCAGTTCTAGCCAGAATGAGTGCACAATCGTTTGGAATGGCTTTTTTTGACGACCTAAACGAACTTTCCGAAATGAAGATCAAAGACTTGATCTCTTTTCTTAACGCCACGAAATGGATCTGAGACAAAAATCGGTTGCGTTCTGCATCATGTTCCCCCCCAGATCCAAAGTCCGCGAGTAATCGGAACCCGGGTTTCTGAGGGGCTTCATGATGCTCAATGGCAATGATGATCACATGGTCGGATCGATCGCGCTTCGTTGCTATTCTACAACCTGCCGAGCTCGGCATAATGTGGCAAGCTCGGGCGGGATGCGGACCGATCGAGTGAGTGTCCTATGACCCAGCTCACAAGGTCCAGGGCCGGTCCGAGCTAAATTAGCGCTCTGCGCAAGCTTCACCATTAAAAATAAATAAATAAATTTGGTGACGCAACAGCTCGGAGAGAACCAGGTCCTAATGAACTACAAATCTCAACCATTCCTGTGTGCGTGTTATTGGCAGGAATGGAGGGGACCTTCAATTTTTAGCCGAGTCCGAACGGCTAGATGAGAAGCACTTATTCATGACAAGTATACTATTACTCTTGGGGGATTTGTCAGTTCCTCGCAAGAGGCAAAGAGGCATTTCTGTTTTTAGGTGGCTGCGGCTGGGAATCGAACCAAAACTTTCGGCATAACAGTCCATAAAGCACTAACCATTATGCCATGAGGTACTACTTCATCAATCTTCATTAGCACCCCTCAATAGCGGTTATTGGTGGAAGAATTCCATGGTGTAGACTTTAATATTCGTTTTTTTTTTAACGAAGTATCCCCAAGGACGAACGGGATATCCCCAAGAGGCGAACAAAATCGTGCCCTTTGCATAGATTTGGAATAGGAAGCTAAATATCGACTTAATTTTGTAATAGTAGATATCTATTGTTAAATTAAGAATAAGAATGGATATCAATATTGGTGGGAGCTATTAAAAAAAAATTTAAAAAAGTATAGGCAGGTAGTGGTAGTGGCTTTCTTGATACTTGCTCAAGGCGCCCATTGGGTTCAGCGCCCTGCGCATTTGCGCCGCTTGCACGTATAGCTTGTCCGGCCCTGACAAGGTCAAACGAGTTATGGTATCAAAACGGCGCAATCCAGTGCTAATTGGGAAAAGAGCGAGTGTTACGCTCTTGCCACCATTTCTACCTACCTACCTAGGATCAGTTAGGGAAATGGATCGGAGAAAGAACGAAGTTTATAGTTAAAAACTCGGGTTTAAGCTTCTTAAAAAGAATCCTAACTTTAACTGTGGTAAATCAAATTTAAATGCCACGCTATTAGTACCTACTTATATCTGCTTATATCTATTTAAATTCTCTATAAATGAAAAATTCAAAAACATAATTCTCTAGAATTAGAAAATAACGTGTATCTCATTAGAACACTAAAATAATTGTTCTGTTTTTAAAGACCTATAAACAAAAACAACATAAAATTGAAAATAATTTCAAATAATATTAAAATTCGAAAGAAATTACTTGCAAAAAAAAACACACACACAAAATGTATGTATGGCTCCTGCTGTCGAATAACGTGCCTTTAACTCAAATATATTGTGTTTTCTTGTCAATTTCGAGATCATTGATCCATGAAGAAAATAAACAAAACAAAAAAAAACAAAATTAAAAACAAACAACCCCTCAAAAATAATTGAAAAAAAAAAGAAAAATATATCAAGCTATGGGTAAGGTGTATACAAAAAATACATTTCTGTTTCTAAAAGAATTATTATTATTAAAACCAAAGAAAGAATACAAAATGCTTAATGAAGCAATCAAATTTTATTGATTCCCTGGGCAAAATGATTTCACAAAGACAACAATAATAATAAAATCAACAGAATATTGTTTTCGCCTCCACATTTATATTAATTTTGTGTTTATAAAAAAAATATTATTTCAACGTGCGTCGACGTCGACGTCGTCGTCCATTTGGTTAATTTTTGTATTGTATTGTGGGGATGATGAATTAATAAAATAAAATTAGAACAATTTCGTCTATATATAATTGAAAAAGCTTAGGGAAACCGCCTCTGTAATGCGGTTACCGTTATTATGACTTTTTGGCTGGATTAGTACTGGTATTCAAGAGCCATTTGTTGATTTTATTGAGTAGACTTCTGGTCCTATAATGTGTAGCAGTTATAAGCTTTCTAGGTACCTATTTCTGGATTGTTAGTGATGGTGAATGGGATTCAATCAAATGAACTAGATTTTTGATAGTTGAAAGAAACCATTAGGGAGGACTTAATATCAGTTTTAAGGTTAAGCTATGGAGCTTACCCATTATAGTTCAATAAGAATTGATATAATTTGAAATGCGATAAGAATGGTTTTATCAATTTATTTTAATGATTTGAATTGATAAAATCCTTTTTGAGTTATTTGATTAGTAGAAAGTCGTTTAGGAATTAAAACAATACCTACCGTTATAAGTAAATAAGATGTGCGTGGTGTTTTGTTTCTCTGGTAGGGTATGAACATACCTACATATTTAATATAGAATAAGTTAATCATCTGCCTCTGATGGAGAGCTTTTTTAAATATTTATGATAAATATTTTCTACTTTTAAATGATTTTTCCGTAATTTTCCAGTGAAATTAGTTTGAAAAGGATAATAATTCTGAAAACGAAAATTCACCAAAACAGATGAAGGTATAACGTAGGTATACCAACTACCAGATATATAAATATTTGAAAATGGTTAAAAATATTTAGTAAAACTAATCACATTGTGAGAAGAGGCTCAAGATTTTGTAACCATGTTTTCTGTTTTCATAATAATTGAATATGAAGAAAATTTGAAAAGAAATTCTTCTGTTTAAGTGGAAATATTTTGTTTATTAATTTATTCCTATTAAAACCTCTGTTCACTCGAGCTTTATTTTTCCTTGTACTTATACCGACTTTCGCTTAAATTTTATATTCTAATAGGGTTGTGAGTCCAGGTCCAATCCACACTAAATATTATAAGTAGGTAGCTGCGTACAAGAAATAAAATCATAATCGCAACTAAATTTTTGTTTCCTTAAAGATGATTTTAGAGAAAGGGATGCTCACAAACGTAAAAATAAGTACCAAAGAACCTTTTCGGAGAAGACTTATACATTTTTAAGTAGCATTTGTTATACCTAGTTGCTTGTGAAGGAAGTACCGTCGCGAATTAATAATGGATGGTGATTTTAAAAGAAATAAGCTTCAAAGAAATGAAAGTTGGGCAGTTTTGAAGTTCCAGTTAAAGGTAGGAAGGTCCTTTTGGCCGCATCTGATATTTTTGAAGTACCTATGTAAATGGTTCTGATTCCAATGCAGAGACTGAAGTAAGATTCAAGATGGAACTTGCGGCTTGGAAGAAGTTGGATCGCCAAGGTCAAAATTTTGTATGTGGCTACAGTTGGCAAAGATGTGCTTGAAGTTTTTCACTACCATTTCGATCGAAAAAAATGTATTGCACTGCATGCTGTCAACTTGTACTGCCTTGTGCTGTAAATATTTTAAAAAATCGCAAATTTAAAAATTTTACGAATTAAATTTCTATGAAATTTCTTAAAAGTGAAAGTTATATGTACACAGTTTTGTGTTGTCATACGGCCAACAAATTATTTTGCGAAAAGTAAAGTTAATACCAACATTTACGGTTTTCAAAAATTCGCAAAATTGTTTTTGGCCAAGTTGCAAATATGCAGCACAGGTTGAGCGCCAAACAGCACATTTTTTACTATTAAAAAATGTAAAAATTTCAAAAAAATTAATTCGTAAATTTTGCAATTTTGGGTATTTATTTTTAATATTTACGACTTAAGGCAGCACAAGTTGAGGACACTTCAGAATAATATTCTTATTTGAAAAGTAAATTATTTTGTTTAAGTGGAGCGACAGAATATAAATCAAGTTAAAAGTTCAAATGATAAAATAAAATAAATAAATAACTGATGAGCCTACCATCGGCAAGGCCGTAGCCAGACAATTATTTCGGAGGGGGATGTAATTTTTCGAAAAAATATTTCACCATTTAAGCTGAGTTAACAGTTCTTTTGAGTAAAAATAAAAGGTTGGTGGTGAAAAAAAAATTATACTCAAAAAAAAAAAAATGTCCGTGCTGTAAACGATTTTCTTATATTAAAGCAAAATACAAATTCCAAACACATTTTTTGCGCGAAAATAGATACGTCGCTATAAAGTCTAGCTTACAGTTCCTGTGCGTAAATCTATGCAAATATTTTCGCATGTCAAAAATTATTGAGGTGAAATACAAAATAACTTTTTTGCATGATTCGCTTATACCTACATAGATTCATGCAAAAAGGAACCATAGAACTACCAAGCCATTGGGCAATTGTGTCGCGTGAGATAAAGTGTGGTGAATAAAAAATATGTACACTTCCAAACAAACAAATATATTCACCTCACAGCATTACTTCCATGCAAACTGTTTTTGCATCCAAAATGTATTGTTTTCCATTTTTAGGCCTATAATTTGTTAATAAGGAGTTAATTAATGACTCAATTGGTGGCCTAACAAACACTTAATTTGGTACCCAAAACTCACTCCTTTGAGAGATATGTTAACTTCTTCAGTGTAAGTCTCAATTTGTTGATGAGCTGACAATAACTCCAACCCTAAGGGTTTATCTTCATCGGTAGAATCTCTTTAGTTTAAGTTTTAAGACGTTTCACTGTCGTAAAAGTTCTTTCCGATGTGCATGTAAGGCCGTTGGAGTCACCAAAATTTTAAAATTTTGTGTATGGCATTTTGTCTACCATATCTTGCATTCAGCCTTTAAACTTTAAATCCTCCAATTATCTAGTAGTACTTTATTTATTGTTTATATATTTATGTTTTGCAACAGGAACAGATTATTTTTTTGTTTCATAAATATTTAGTACGTCTGCATTTACGTTGAATATGAGCACAAGTTTTTGATTCCATTGTTTATATTTGCATACCAAATTACGTATATCTAAAAAGTAATTTTTACTTGCGATTATAGGTACTATAAGGCAAGTTTTGGATTTGTGGAAAAAAAAAAATTTGAGATAACAATCAAACATGATATTACGATGATAGAGAACACCAAAAAAGTGGGTGGCACAATTCTGTCTGTCTGTCTGTCTGTTCGTCTACAGCCTAAACGGCTCGATCGATTTCCTTCAAACTTTGTACATAGTGGTTTTTGGTGATTCTGCCGACACGTTTTTTTCATTTTTTTTTAGAACCAAAAATAACGGTACCTGCCATACATTTTTTTTTGGCAAATTTACATAATCGTATTTTTCTCAAAAACGGCTCGACAACTTTTCTTAGAAAAAATTCAATAAATTTATTTTAGTAAAGCCTTTCCATCTTTCAAAAATGGTTATTAATGGTACCTCCCAAGGAACTATTTTTTTAATTTTTGATTTTCTTCAAAATGGTATGACCGATTTCAATTATTTTTTTATACAGAAGTTTCCAAAAAATGTTAATAGTTTTGTGTACCAATATTTTTGAAAAAATATTTTTTGGATTTTTTTCAAAAAATTTCAAACTTTTTTTTGGAAAATCAAATATTTCGAAAACGACATCATAGATTTTTTTGAGACTCGATATTTAAGACTTTTTTAGTACTCTCTAAAATATTTTTAGAAAAAATTTCACATTTATGAAAAAATAACGGTACCTTCCATACAAAAGTGAAAAAACCGCAAAGGAAAATATTTTTTTGCTTGAAAACGACTCTTACGATTTTGATTAAACTTTTTTATATACTAAAATTAGTACGGTCTACCATCAAAAATTATAAAATTTTACACTTTGCAACTATTAATTGTACCTGTCATAGAACGTATTTTTTATTTTGAGTTTTCTCGTTATCAGCTTAACGGATTTAAATGATTTTTTTTTATATACAAATTTCAGATAAGATTAAATAATATTGCATATCAAAATTTTCAAAAAAAAAAGTTTTTGGATTTTTAAAAAAAAGTTTCAAACTTTTTTTTTGAAAATTCGATATCTCAAAAACGGGTTGACAATTTTTTTTCAAATTTTGTTTTTATATACACATAAATATATAGTTTAAATCTGCATACCAAAATTTGTTCTTAAAAATGTTTTAAGAATTTTATATATAAAAAATAAATTTAAAAAAAAACCGCTCCAACGATTTTAAATTTTTTTTCCCATACAATCATATTCCATCATGAATTAAGATGCCATACTTTTTTTTCACCTCAAACTGTCAAAAGAGCTGTTTTAGCTAATTTAAATGTCGTATTTCATGCTTCTCTACATTTTTCTCTCATAATTTCCATGTTTGTATATACAATTTTCTTAAACTCACAGTGTCTTGAACATAAGAGCAAGTATGTGCGACCCAGTCGTGCATTTTATTTTTATTTTTATTTGAGGTCCGATCTTCGAATCTGAGTTTGACATTTTGGGTAGAGGCCCTTTAGGGACCAGTTTATAAGTGCAGAGTTAACTCAGATGCAATTTCTCAGTTGAGGTCGAAAAGCTATTTAAATCAATGTGACTTCTAAGGATATCACACCCTTTCGTCTTTCACTATCGAAATCGAGATGGCGCCACAGGCCACAACGAAAATTGTACTTTTTAAAAATTTCAACAACTTTCTCTATCGAAATCTAGATGATGCCAAAACGGAAAATGACCTCAGTTTCGTCCCAGAGTTAACTAGGCAAATTAGGTGAGTAGTAGGATTTTACTTGACCGAAACACAAATTTTTGGAGTTAACTCAGGTCTTAGGTAGAACTATAATAGTCGGAAGGGCACTGAAGCTAATGTCAAAAGCCAACGGAAAAATGTCAAAAACCAACAAAAAGCTCGGCAGCGCACCTCACTTCCGTAACCAAAATTGAACGAAGCTTGACGAAACCTTCCACTCCGCAATTTTAGCCGCGTCATATGTATAGTTCTAGCTTTAGCATCGAGACTAGGAAAATCTGGCCTTAATGATATACTCGTATTTTGTTTAAACGTTTATGAGATGACAAAAATATTGATTATTTTACTATGAAACCCTTAATTCAAAGCTATGTACTAAAATGAATAAATTATATTGTTTATCTTGCTAGATTTACGAGTATTCATAGATTCATACTCGTATATCTGTGGTCAAAGTTGGGAAAAACACTTGAAGAATTGATTTTGTGCAAATCGCATACAAAATCAACACAATCAATTTATTTGAAAGCTCCACAACATGCCATAAAATAATGATAAATTGCATTAAAATTCTGGTGTAGTGGATAAAAATAAAATGTTTATATCTGCCTTTAGGGTAAAGTATATAAATAATAATCTTATTTTACGATGTAAAATGTAGTATATATATCTTTTAAGTCGTATAAAAACACTTTATGAGAATTTTCTTATTCGAATTTAATTGAAACAAGCAATATTGACCATCAGATAATAAAGTTCACTTACATAGAAAATAGACAAGTTGGAATTAATTTTCAGCACTTGATGAATTAATAGCATGATTTATGGTCAAATTGGTGTGTGATAAATTTAGCACAAAGGTAATGTTTATTAAATAAATCATCTTAGAATGCTGCAGGTATGGAAACAACTTAATTAAATAAAGTGGTTGTGTCTGTTATATGGATACGAACACATGGCATGAATCCTAATACACGAAGTCTTTGTATTTAATAAAGTTTCCTAACTACTGTTATTTGTAATACAAAACTTGGTATACTTGATATTTGTTATGATTTATGAATAATCGTTTTGAGTTTTTGAGTTGCAAGAAAAAAACTTATGCCACAACTTTGTTATCATCTTTAATTTTGCAATTTTATTTATAATTCACACTTTAGAACTTAAAACTGCTTTCATTTGTATTTATTATTTCTTTATCAGCTCATTTAATTAAATTAATTATAAAAATATTTAAAATATTTATAACTTAACTTTATGAACTCTGTTCAAATATTTTAACAATTTGTTGATGAAACTTTAACCTCTCTTCTGGAAGTGCACACTTCCTCTTATAAAACAAAACACTACTGCTACCCTTCCTTCTATGTATATGCCACAAATAATATTCGAGGAAAGTTACACTTTGACCTTTTTTCTGCGTTTGTTTTTCTTAGATACATTTTTCTTTTTTTTCCTCATAACTTGTGTATACAAACATAAATTTGTTGTTCCTTCTGTGAAAAATTAAATCATTTGGAAAAATGTGTTCAAAGCATGAAAAATGAAAATTGATTTGTTTTTATTTCTTTTAGCCGGAAGAAGGAAAAATGAAAAATATTAAGAATTTGTTTTTTTTTTGTGTTAGCAACTTTTTTTATTTGAAGATTTAGATGGCTTTGAATTTTGTGTGGCTGAAAGTTTATGATGTGAAGGCGGAAATTACATGAAGCGAACACAGCAGCTCTGTCGAATTACACAAACTTTATGGGACCTTTTCTTTCTTTCCTTGACCTGTCCATAAGGGTTTCTAAGGGAAAAATACTTGAAATAGGTATGATTCTTCTAATCATGGATTTTTTTTTTATTTTACGTACAAAAAATCATTATTTTCAAAACAAACTGTATTTTCGCTCTGTATGTATGTATTTATGTATATACCTAACTGTGAATCTAAGATCAAGGTAGTTCCCACCACAGGCGCGGATCCAGGAATTTAGCTTGGGGGGCGTCATGAGATTGAAATATCATACCTAATTTGAACTGAAACCTCTTGAAATATATAGCCTTGAATTTTCTACATATCTGGTGATTAGAAAAAGTCCAATTTTATCATTACTTCATTACAGTCGAAGGCATGATCAGAGATCTTTGCCGCTCACTACGTGACCAGGCCCTAAGACTATATCGGACACCTGCTTAGAATAATAGTGCACAAATTTCTTATTTATCTTATTAGTTATTATTATTATATTATTACTTATTAATCAACTTTTTTTCGCTCGAATTTTAACGCCTTTAGGTTCTTTATACATGTACAAAAATCAAAAAGCCAAACATACGATGGCGAAATAATAGAAAGTCGAAATGAACAAAAAACTTTGCAATGAAAATCGAAATAATCGAAAACGAAACAACTAACTAACGAAATGAAAAAAGACGAAATGAACCATACCCATGATGAACATATAAGAAAGGCAAAAAATTTGTAATCTAAAAAAAAATAGTTGACAGTAACTAAAATAAAATGCACGACTGGGTCGCACGTACTTGCTCTTATGTTCAAGACACTGCGGGTTTAAGAAAATTGTATATAAAAACATGGAAATTATGAGAGAATAAAATGCACGACTGGATCGAACGTACTTGCTCTTATGTTCAAGTTGTGTGGAACTTAAGAACTTTAAGAAATATTCAAGTAATTATAGAAAAAGTATAAAAAAGCATTTAAATCGTTCTTTTAATTGTTTAAACAGCCTGATAAATAACTTAGAGCGCAAAAAAAAAGTATGCCATTTGATTACTTAAAAAAATATCAATATATGCAAAAAAAAAAAATTTAAATCGTTGGAGCCGTTTTCTTAAAAATTAATTTTTTATATATAAAATTTTTGTAACATTTTTCAAAAAAAAATTTGGTATGCCAATTTTGAGTATATATTAATATACATTTAAAACAGAAATTTCAAAACAATTCATCAACCCGTTTTTGAAATATTGAATTTTCAAAAAAAAATTTTGAATCTTTTTTTAAAAATCCAAAATTTATTTTTTCAAAAATTTTGGTATGCAGTATTATTTATATTTTAACAAAGCTTTTGTGCAAAAAATTTTATTGAAATCGGATCAGCGGCTATTGAGAAAACCAAAAATCAAAAAAACCGTTATATGACAGGTACCGTTAATAAATGTTTTTGGTGATTTTTTTTCTTATTAGAAGGTATATCATATCTACAATAATACACTGATTTTTTTATCAAAATCGTTGGAGCCGTTTTTGAGATAAATAAGCTTTTGCTTAACGGTTGTATGGCAAGTACCGTTATTTTTTGAGCTAAAAAAAAATTTCAATTTCCCCTCTGGAGAGTTACAAAAAAACCTTAAGTTCAAAATTTGAAGAAAATCGCTTCAGTGGCTTAGGCTGTAGGTTGAGGTACGGACAGATAGACAGACAGACAGACAGACAGACAGAATTGTGCCACCCACTTTTTTCGTGTTCTCTATCATCGTGATGTCACGTTTGATTGTTATTTCGAAATTTTTTTTTTTTTGCACGAATCCAAAACTTGCCCTATAGTACCTACATATATCGCAAGTAAAAATGTAGAGAAGCATGCAATACGACATTTAAATTGGCTAAAACAACTCTGTTGACAGTTTGTGGTGAAAAAAAAGAATGCCATCTTAATTCTTGATTGAATATGAATGTACGGGAAGAAAAAATTTAAAATTGTTGAAGCGGTTTTTGAAAAAAATAATTTTTTATATATAAAAATCTTAAAACATTTTTAAGAACAAATTTTGGTATGCAAATCTGAAGTTCATATTTATGTGTATACAAAACCAAAATTTGAAAAAAAATTGTCAACTCGTTTTTGAGATATCGAATTTTCAAAAAAAAAATTTGAAACTTTTTTTAAAAATCCAAAAACTTTTTTTTTAAACTTTGATATGCAATATTATTTAATCTTATCTGAAATTTATATATTAAAAATGCATCTAAATCCGTTAAGCCGATACCGAGAAAACTCAAAATAAAAAAATACGTTATATGACAGGTACTATTAACAGTTGCTAAGTGTTTAGTTTTATAATTTTGTATAGTAGATCGTACTAATTTTAGTTTTTGAAAAAAGTTTAATCAAAATTGTAGGAGTCGTTTTTAAGCAAAAAAATATTTTCCATTGCGGTTTTTTAACTTTTGTATGGAAGGTACCGTTATTTTTTCATAAATGTAAAATTTTTTCTAAACATATTTGAGAGAGTACTGAGAAAATCTTAAATATCGAGTTTCAAAAAAATCGATCATGTCGTTTTCGAAATGTTTGATTTACCAAAAAAAAATTTGAAACATTTTTTAATAATCCAAAAAATATTTTTTCAAACATTTTGGTACACAAAACTATTAATATTTTTTGGAAGCTTCTGTATAAGAAAAACAATTGGAATTGGCTGTACCGTTTTGAAGAAAATCAAAAACTAAAAAAAATGGTTCCTTGGGAGGTACCATTAAAAACCATACCTAAAAAATGGTTTTCCACCCAAGGAAAGCCTTTACTAAAATATATTTATTGAATTTTTTTTAAGAAAAGTTGTCGAGCCGTTTTTGAGAAAAATACAATTATAAAATTGATAAAAAAACTGTTTGGCAGGTACCGTTATTTTTTGCTTCTAAAAAAAAAATGAAAAAAACGTATGGGCATAATCACCAAAAACTACTATGTACCAAATTTGAAGAAAATCGATCGAGCTGTTTAGGCTGTAGACAAACAGACAGACAGACCGACAGACAGAATTAAGCCGCCCATTTTTTTGGTGTTCTCTATCATCGTTATATCATGTTTGATTGTTATCTCAAAATTTTTTTTGCACGAATCCAAAACTCGCCTAATAGTACCTATATCGCAAGTAAAATACTTTAAAAAATCGTAAAAATGAATCTATAGCTGACCAATTACTAAAACTAGCTAACCTTTTATATAGTTCTCAGGGCCTTTCTTATGGTATTAAATTTTTGGCAAATTTCCCATAAATGAGATGCCAAAAATCACGCGTGACCTTGAGCGACCTTAAGAAAGTTTAAGCCTTGATTAAAAGTTATCTAGGGCTGACCAATTTCAGGGACCAGTTGACATTTTTTGACCAATTACTGACCAATTAGATGGCATTATTTTATCAAATTTCCCTTATATGAGGTGTCAAAGTTCCAGAGCCGACATATTGCTTTAGTTAAAACAATTTTTTATTTTCGGAATTTGTATGGAATTTCTTCAAAGCTTTATAAATCCAGGTACTGTACCAGGAGTCTGTTATAATTATTTCTAGTAAAACACAGTATAATGATTTACATATAAAAGAGGCAGACATACTGATTCTGTTAAAACTGTTTTTCTTTTTGTTTTTAAAATACACGAGGGTTTGTATGGAGTTTTTAAAAGCCCTTTTTCAAAATTACATTATAAATCCAAGTACTTCAGCAGATGTCTGCTATAGTTTTGTTTTAACAAAATAGAGTATTCGGATTCACATAACAGAGAGGTAGACGCATACATATGGCTTTTGTTGAAACTTTTTTGTTTGTTTTTGAATTACATCGGAGCTTGTATGGAGTTTTCAAAGCCTTTTTTTCAGATCCAGTTACTGCACCAGGTTTCTGCTTGTTTTCTAATAAAAATACAAATTTATATATCAGAGAGGCAGACATATTGCTTCAGCACAAAACCAGTTGTCTTTACTTTAAAGTACAGTGGTTTATGTATGGATATTTTTTAAAAATTCCGTTACAAGTCTGGGTACTGCACCAAGTATCAGCACATAACTTTTTTTAATAAATTAAAATTAAGTATCAATTTATCAAAGAGACAGACATATTCCATCAGTGCAAACTGTGATTTTTTAAACTTTGACATATAGTAGAACTTAAATGGAGATTTTTAAAGCCAATTTTTTAAAATTCAGTTAAAAAACTAGGAACTTCAACATTATGTCTGCCAATATTTTTTTTTTTTTTTCAAATATAAAATTAACAGGAAACACATTTTAATTTATTTGAAAAGAAACAGTGAAACGTGAATGGAGATTTTACCTTATTTTTTGTATTTCAAAATTCCGTTAAATATCCAGGTAGGTACTGCAACAGGTGTCTGAAAATTATTTTTTTTTGGTTATATTCACTATTTTTTTTTTTTAAATATAAAAGACCTGACTCCATCAAGATGAACTACACCCTATGCCTGCCTTTACTATTTTTTTAATAGAAACAACTATAAGTCTAATATATGAAAGGGGTTGACATACTACTATCACGTTCCGAGGTCGATTTTTTTGATTTTTGTTACCCCGGTGGAATGCTCATTCCATGCTCAGGAAGTCTAATAGAATGGCTCCACTTATGACTTATCGTATAGAAATACCGAAAGCCTTCCGACCACTGGCGCTTAGACTATTACCACCGCAACAACCAAGTAAAGATTGCTCGTGTTTCTTCTTTTCTCTGGAGCTCTGGGGGGTCATGACCCCCATGACCCCCCCCCCCCTGGATCCACCATTGTCCCACCAATGTTCTGATGGGACTTCTCTTTTTCTACCAGGAACAAGTCGAGGCAAGGCTTATTGGGGGATATAAGGGGCTTTTCCTAAGTATAAATAAATTTAAAATAAATGAATTCCATCATTAAAAAATGGTTTCACTACTCAAAGGACAAAATTCGTTTAAGAATTGATTACATTTTTATTTGGGTTGTCAATAAATATTTGTGTGTGTTAAAGCGCACAATGCTATTGGAGTAAAAACGCCACAAAAAATAATTCTTCTTACAGTCAAAATAAAAATAATTTCTTCCATGGGCATAGTGCCAAAAACTGAGTTCTTGTCAGTTTATTTTACTAAATAATAAATTAATAATTTGTTTTAATGAATAATAAAAGGATTCAACTTTATGTTAACTTTAATTTAAGCGTAAAACTGATTTTGATAATTTTTTCAAAATTGCTCAATACAAAATTTAATACAAAAATGGCCTCTTTTACAAATGGGGTTTAACCAAAAACTAAATCTTAATTGGATAATGAACAAAAATTTAAAATAAAATTATTCTTTTTAAGTGAAGCGACTGATTATACTTCAAGTGCACTTAACTCCATATTGTGTTTCGCCACGGTACGATTATTGAACTCATCAGTTAGACGGCTATTGTACTCTTCTAAGGAACAAATTTGTATCGATGTTTACCGACTAACTTATATAAAATTCACGGTATTGGAGATCTCAGGGAATAATAGCCCCATCAAGGGCTCTGAAATCCTTGCATCCATATGCGTTTCAGCTAGTTTCAGTTATTGGCCTGGCATAGATTTCTTCTAGAAATTTCAAAAAGAAAATTTCCAGACCATAGTATGTTTTAGTTGGCCTCTCATAATGATTCAGTTGTCTTTCTGTCGGTTTTTTTGCGACACGAAAACTACCATGATATTTAAAAAATGCTTTGAAAATTTATTAAAAATATTTGTCTGATCAATTACTCAAACTAGCTTAACTTTTTTGACGTCTGTGAAGTTAGCAGGGCAACTTTCACCCACGCAATTGGGACCTTGACAGGAATTTGCAGTTTTGTTGCACTTTTTTTGCATTTCTATTCCCGATTTTGCAGTTTGCCAAATAACGGTGTAATTTAGTGTCTTTCACATGGCGTATCTCAGAAGCCAAGTGTGCTAGGAACTTGAAGTAAGGCAGTTTTTTTGCAGTATTTTTGCATTTCAACGATAGGCTAGGTCAGAATTTTGAAGTCCTTTTTTTGAAGAAAAAAAAAATCATACTGACCTGCTAACTTCACAGTGGAGTTAGCAGGTCACATGGTGACTTCAAAATTCTGACCTAGCCTAATCTTGAAATGCAAAAAAGCTGCAAATTCGGAGCCTTACTGCAAGTTCCTAGCATGCTTGGTTCGTGAGATAAACGATGTGACCTACTTGCTTCATATTGAAGTCAAATTTGGGAAATTTTTAAATTGAGGACTTCAAATTTTGAACATAGCCTATCGTTGAAATGCAAAAAAACTGCAAATTTGGAGCCTTATTGCAAGTTCCTAGCATTGTTGGTTCCTGAGATACACCATGTGACCTGCTAACTCCACTGTGAAGTTAGCAGGTCAGTATGAATTTTTTTTTCAAAAAAAGGACTTCAAAATTCTGACCTAGCCTATCATTTAAATGCAAAAAAACTGCAAATTTGGAGCCTTACTACAAGTTCCTAGCACGCTTGGTTCCTGAGATACGCCATGTGACCTGCTAACTTCACTGTGAAGTTAGCAGGTCACTAAATTACACCGTTATTTGGCGAACTGCAAAATCAGGAATAGAAATGCAAAAAAAATGCAAGAAAACTGCAAATTCCTGTCAAGGTCGCAATTGCGTGGGTGAAACTTGCCCTGCTAACTTCACAGACGTACTTTTTTGACCATTTAATGACTTTTGATTGTTTAACTTAATAAATGAGGTACCAACAATCTTGAAAAAAAAACTTTCAAAAATTCTTTAAGACACATACATATATTAGTAACCAATTACTGAACCTAGTTGACCTTTTATCACGATCTGGCTGGGTAAATATTGAAAATTAAAAATTCACGTTACAAAATCTTGCAATTACAAAATCTCACCTTAACCAAATATACCAATGAGGAGGCAAATCCTCTGCGACGTAGCGTAGCTAATAGAGTTAATGAGAAAGACATTCTTCGAAAAGTGTACAATATGGAGCTCCAGAGGAAGCTTTTTTTATTTCTTACGATGCTTTCCACAGCCATTTTTTCAACATTTGCGAAATAATGATCAATAATAAAAAAACGATAATTTCTCGAGTAATTTTCTCCATTTTAAATAACTCTTAACTGTAAGCTGTCAAATTATTGATTGGTTTTTTTTCGAGTTGACAACACTATTTCTACATAAATGGCAGGAAATTCAAATCTTGCGTTTACACAAGATATATATAAATATTTTATATTTTGCTATCTATACCTACAGATCATAGCTTAAGTAATAGTGTAGTGATGAATTGCTGTGGCTGTGATGGTATTTTTTTCTGAGATAGCGTTGCTAGGCCCCAATATCATTTTGTGTAGATACGGATTGCAAATGAAATGACTAATTTCTACAGGTCAAGCGAACAATGCTTAAAGAAATTGGCATACTTCAGCACTAATTGTATAACCATCACTAGGATAGGCTTCGAGGCCGTCATTTATAACTATGTATGTATATAGATATACCTAATATAAGACCATATAATGTATATTTCTAAGCTCATCCCTATAGCATCTTTATAAGACACATTTCATTAATCAATTTTTATTATGATTTATTGTTCAAGTCTGAATGTGCATAAAGAAGAAAAAAATATAATCAATCTTATTAACACTAGTTGATCATTGTTCCTTTAGGTTTCCAATGTTTGTTTTATAAAAAAAAAAACACTGAGAATGAAATTGTATTCTATCAATCACTGTGCAAAGCATAAAGTCTACCTTAACTAGTGTTTCGTGTCTATGAGCTTTTTTATGACGCAAGAAGAATGTTATACAAAACGCCCCCAAAACTAAGACGTGTTAAGAAAATGACAGAAAATTGATTCGAACAACAATAATGCTCAATTGCAATATTCTATTTTAAGAAAACATTTCCACTTTCATCAACAAAGTCAAACCAACCAACCAAAAAACTTACTTAAAGATCCAAAAATGTCCACGTCAACACAGGACCTTCGAGCAGCTAAAACACCAACAACTGGCTATCGCAAGTTCGCTAGAGTTTCCATTTCAAAAATCGAAACAAAAAAACGATTTAGATGTACCAAACCTATGTACCTACCTAAACTATCTAACCCACTGTAATTGAATTACAAGGAATCGACTTAAGTTCGCCATATGCTCATATACCGCAAACGTTTTGTTTCTGTTCCTACTGCTGCTGCCCTCTGTCACAACTATACAACTTTTTTAAGGGTGACGGGAGAAAGAGGGTGGGCAACCACCACACCACTGATGGGGGCTGGGCGCTGGGGTTCTTCTATTTCTCTGGACTGGACATACATAAATACACGACATAATCTATGCAACAATTTTACTTTTTTTTTTTCCTTTGCCTTTTTGTTCCACTTGAAGGAAACCGCAACACCACCGTTCTTCTCAAGCGGCCGACATGACAGTCAGCCATTTATTTTAAAACGTTCACACGAGTATCTTGCCTTGGCATGTCGAAGGGCGGAAAATAACCACTTCGTTGGCAGACATGCCAACAAAACCAAAATATCGATTTCGGTTTTAGTTACTTATAAAAATAGAATAGAGTCGTTTGACGTTCACGTTCATGGTTTAGGAAAAATAGAAAAAAAAAAATAAACCAACAACAATCAACCAACCAGGAACTGAGGAAATAAAAAAAAAAATATCAACAAAACCTGGAAAAGGAACAAAGCTGCTTTTAACCGCTTTTTTTTCTTTGAAGAATTTATGTCTTTTTTTATGGATAGATACGACATTTGAATGGTATTTTGTTATGGAGTGACTTCGTGAGAATACCTACTTGTTACACCTTATTAAGTTGAAGAGTTAAGGTACTCTATACGTACTTTCTCATATAATATTCTTCGAAAGTTGTTGATTTTCGGAGAAATTTATAGTAAACGGCTTTAAGTAGTAACGATTTTTTTTTCATTTGACTGAATTCTAACTGAACTAGTCTACCAGTGCAATTCACAGATAAAGGCCCTTATATCCCATTAGTTACCATTTTGATAGTACCTACTTAGGACTCCCCTTCACAGATCGCAGAAGCTATTTATTTTCGTTTGAAACTATAATTATGTGTATTCGTAGAATCTATTGAATTCTATCAATAAAAAATGCTTATTTATCTTCTAATTCACAAATTGGCTTAAATGTAGACGAAAAGTTAGATCACGAATTAAAATTTCTTAGTAATAAAAATGTAGCAACACAAAACTCTTGGATATTCGATTGCGATTAAGAGATATTTCGACAACTTGACAAAAGGTTTCAAGTTTCCTACTCTTGTTTCAACAAGTTTCATAAGGCCTTTAAGAAATGTTTTATTCTTAAGAAAACGAACGTAAGCTACTTCTTTTGCAGTTGTTCTTCTAAGCTTCCTTCTGTGAGTCTAAGGCTAAGATCCTGCAAATTTGTATAAGTTACAAATTCAATAAATAGGCATGTACTTAATTTGGTCAAAATGCCTAACAATAAATTAATTTGCTTCAGAGACAGAGAGTTTTTTTTTTCTAAATGTTAAAAACAGATATTGCCATGACTATTAGCTTTGGCAAATAATAAATTTAATTTTGCAAATCATCCAAGTCTCAGAGTTAAACTTGAATTAACTCCTACAACGTTTTTTTAGTCCTTTGAGGGCCTTTTTTTAGTGTTTTTTAGATTTTGATAGTGAAAGGTGTAAGGCTAGGACCACACTTGCGATTTCAATCGCGCGACTGTTTAGTCGCTAGAAATAGAACACATGAATTTTAATAAGAATGAACGCACATGCGACCTGGAAATCGCGACGATTAAAAGTCGAAAATTTGTTCCATTTTTCTGGCGATGCGATTGTCGAAAGTTAAAATGAAACAAACGGACCTAGATGGTTGTGCTCGCACTTGCGATTTAAAATAGCGCGACTAAAAAATCGTAGTCGCAACTAGAAAAAATTATACACGCACTTGCGATTTTCAAACATACGATTATTTAGCCGCAAGAAATGAGACATATGGTTTTAAGTGTGAATGCACACATATGCGACTTTAAAATCGCTGCGACTAAAAAAAATGGAACCAGATGTTTTTTTTGAGCGTTTTTTCTGTCGCCAAATTAAATAGACGCATGTGCGTGTATTCATATTAAAAGCTTTATGTTCTATTTCCTGCGACTAAAAAATCGCGCGATAGATAGCCGCAAGTGAGTGCATGGCAATATTGTTGCGACACTGATTTTTTAATCGCACCGACTAAAAATCGCAAGTGCGGTCCTAGCCTAAAAGGGTGGTATCCATAGTGTCAAACGTCGATTTCAATTAGAATTAGCTGATGGACATTTAACTCAGTTAACCCTTCTTGCGATTTTCTGTTAGTTGTTGTTATTAAAAATCTTTTTTAGCCAATAATGAGAGAATTCAAAATAAAAAAAACCTTCTATGACAGAAACTATTAATAGTTGCTAAGTGCTAGATTTATAACTTTTGGTAGTAGATCGCGTACTAATTTTAGTACATACATATATGGAAAAGTTTTAATCAAAATCGCAGGAGTCGTTTTTGGGAAAAACAAAAATATTTTCCTTTGCGTTTTTTTAACTTTTGTATGGAAGGTACCGTTATTTTCTCATAAATGTAAAATTTTTTCTAAAAATATTTTAGAGAGTACTAAAAAACCCTTAAATATCGAGTTTCAAAAAATTGATCATATCGTTTTCAAAATATTTGATTTTCAAAAAAAAAAATTGAAACATTTTTTTAAAAATCCCAAAAATATTTTTTTTTAATTTTTTTGAAGAAAATCGAAAATAAAAAAAATGGTTCTTAGGGAGGTACCATTAATACAAATTTTCTGAAAAAATAGTTTCCGCCCAAAGAAAGCTTTCAATAAAATTAATTTATTAAATTAGTTGTGTAGCCGTTTTTGAGAAAAATACGATTATGTAAACTTACAAGAAAACATTGTATGGCAGGTACCTACCATTATTTTTGGTCCTTAAAAAAATTAAAAAACCTGTGGGCATAATCACCAGAAACCACTACATACCAAGTTTGAAGAAAATCGGTCGAGTCGTTTAGGCTGTAGACGAACAGACAGACAGACAGACAGACAGACAGACAGACATACAGAATTGTGCCACCCACTTTTTTGGTGTTCTCAATTTTTTGTTTGCACGAATCCAAAACTTGCCTTATAGTACCTACATATATCGCAAGTAAAAAGTATTAGTTTTTGGTATCATGGGCGTTCCAAGCATTCATTTACTGGAAGCTTTATACAAAGAAGTGTAATTCCTAAAAGTTGGTGCCAAGTTTCTTGGTGGGAAAGTGCAAGCAATTACATCATCTTCTGGCAAATCGAAACAAAATTGAGGTACATAATTGCGATCAAAACCAGAACTCGCTACGGAAAATCACTTCGTTTTACCCGGGGCTTAAAGTTGTGTTAGCAACTGGGACTCAAATTAAAGTTGATCGCAACTTGTCTTTGAACTCGAGATTTGTATCAGAATTGTCATTACGATGATAGGGAAGACGAAAAAAGTGGGTCTCACAGTTCTGTCTGTCTGTGTGTCTGCCTATTCCGCTACAGCCTAAACGGCTGAATCTATTTTCTCTAAATTTGGTAGAAAGTGGTATTTGGTGATTCTAAAACACACATTTTTTAATTTTTCTTAGAACCAAAAATAACGGTATTCCTGTCATTAAATTCATTAAATGCTTTTAGCAATATTACAGAATCTTTTTTTTCTCAAAAACGGCTTCACAACTTTTCTTAAAAAAATCAATAAATTACTTTCAGTAAATTCCACCTTTGGGTGGAATTTCCAAAAACTGGTTATTAATGTTACCTCCCAAAGAACCATTTTCTAAATTTTCGATTTTCTTCAGAATGGTATGACTGATTTCAATTATTTTCTTAATACAAAAGCTTCCAAAAAATATTAGTAGTTTTGTGAACTAAAATTTAAAAAAAAAACATTTTTTGGAGAAATTTTCAATTTTTATTTTTTTGAAAATAAAATATTTAAAAAACGATATGATCGTTTTTTTGAAACTCGATAGTTAAGAGTTTTTTAGTACTCTCTTAATTATTAAAAAAAAAAAAATTATATTTATGAAAAAATACCGGTACCTTCCATTCAAAAGTAAAAAAAACGCAAAGCACAATATTTGTTTCTCAAAAACGACTCCTACTGTTTCGATTTAACTTTTTCCATATACTTAAATTAGTACGATCTACTACCAAAAAGTATAAAATTTTGCACTTAGCAACTACATATTAATAGTACCTGTCATAGAAGGTTTTTTTTTTATTTTTAATTTTCTCACTATCTGCTGAACCTATTTCAATATTTTTTTGTATATACAGATTTCAGATTAGATTAAATAATATAGCATATCAAAATTTTCAAACAAAATGTTTTTGAATTAAAAAAAAAGCTTCAAATTTTTTTTTGAAAATTCGATATCCCAAAAATGGGTTGACAATTTTCTTATAATTTTTTTTATCTGCACATAAATATACCTATACATTAAATTTGCATTCCAAAATTTGTCCTTAAAAATGTTTTAAGAATTTTATACAGGGTGTCCCGAACCTGAGTGGAAGTATCTTAGGGTGTGGTTCCTTGGTATATTCTATGAAAAAAATTGTATGGGGGGAAGTTGTATCTCCCCTCCCTGAGGAAGAGGGGGCAGTTTCCGAAACATTATTGACTTTAAATGCCAAAAAAAAAAATATTTAAAATGAAAAAGAACACATCTAATAATGTGCTATAGTTTTTTTTTTAAAGCTAATACAGTGGAAGCTCGATATAGTGAAGTAATAAAAACCAGGCCTGTTCACTGTATCGAGATTGTTCACTTTTTCGAGTGGGAGTTTTCTAAGGCCTTCTCAAGGCGAATTTGATCCAAACCAAAATGCACATTCCATTCGATGTGAATGCTTTTAATTTTAATTGAGCATTAAACAAGGCTTTCACTAGGTTAAAGCAAAAATCAGAATTAATTTCTCAGAGCTCTAAAGCTATGAAAAATGCTTGCGCGAAATTTTTATACATAATACGTGTTTATTTAAAATTTCGTGTGTTCACTATTAGACCAGGAAAAATAGCACAAATCGTATGGGGAACCTTGAACAAATTAATTAATGAAATATTAAAATTGAAATCGACGCAGAATTGCAAACTCTATAACATATCCAAAGTCCCCCAAAATCCCCGCATTGGCTTTTTGTGTAGATGCATTTAAAGAGGTGCAGACGTGGAGAACTTGGAGGTCTATCAAACTAAAATATTTCTTTTTGTACAACCTAACCATATGATACATAATTTAAGGGTAGTTTTTAACGCTGAATCTATTGAAACCAAATTCAAAATGATACAACCATCCAAAAAAAGTTATAATCCTTTTTACGTAATGATGACTTTTTTTCAGGTGCAACAGGTAAAATATTATCGAAACCCCTTTGAAAATAAAGGTATGTTGATGAAATTTGGAGTGAATGTTCCATTTGTCATACGAACTAAGAATCAAGATAGTCCCCAAAAATATCCATGGTGAAAGGGTGTTTTTTTAAGGGGGATGGGCAAGTGAAGAATGTTTACCATAACACCCACGAAAAAACTCTTACACTCATGAAACTCGCCAAAAATATTAAACTTGTCATGGCAACCAAGAATCAATACAGTCCACATAAATATATTTGCTCTGGGGGATTTTTTATTAAAGAGAGGGAAAATCTGGGAAGAAGTTGAAAGATTTGAGCCAAAATTCCGATTTGGTGTAATTGAGGTATATACACAAAGTATGGTATATGATTTAAAGGTATTTTTTAACGCTGAATCTAATAAAAGCAAAACCAAAATGATACAAGCACCCTTAACAAAGTTATGGTCCTTTTCAAGCAAAAATCAATTTTTGAAATCGTATTTTCGCGTAGAACAGGTCAAAATGTAACCGCCACAAAAACACTATTAGACAAAAGATATTTGTATGGACTATTTGGATTCTTGGTTGCCATGACATATTCAATATTTTTGGCGAGTGTCATGGGTGTAAGAGTTTTTCCGTGGGTGTTATGGTAAACATTCTACACTGGCCCATACCCCTTAAAAAAACACCCTTTTACCATGGATATTTTTGGGGACTGTCTTGATTCTTAGTTCGTATGACAAAAGGAACATTTGTTCCAAGTTTCATTAACATACCTTTATTTTCAAAGGGTTTTCGATAATATTTTACCTGTTGCACCTGAAAAAAAGTCATCATTACGTAAAAAGGACTATAACTTTTTTCTGGATGGTTGTATCATTTTGAATTTGGTTTCATTAGATTCAGCGTTAAAAACTACCCTTAAATTATGTATCATATGGTTAGGTTGCACAAAAAGAAATATTTTAGTTTGATAGACCTCCAAGTTCTCCACGTCTGCACCTCTTCAAATGCATCTACACAAAAAGCCAATGCGGGGATTTTGGGGGACTTTGAATATGTTATAGAGGTTGCAATTCTGCGTCGATTCCAATTTTAATATTTCATGAATTAATTTTTTCAACCTCGGAACCTATTTTTCCTGGCCTATATATCGAGATTCACTAAATCGAGCGTCTACTGTACTCCATTCTTGCATTTGGCTTTTAAATCAAGTTGCTTAAGCGAATAGTTTTTAAGAAATTAAATTTCAAAGTCAAATATTTAAAAAAATTGTTATTTTTTTTCAAGTCGATATTTTTCAAAATTTTATTAAGTGCTGTTTTTGTGTTCAATATTCAATACCCTCATTATTTTTTAGTCTATTACCGAAAGCCGAATGTAAAAATCTGTCTTAGTTTTTGAGAAATTGAGAAAAAACAAAAAATACTTTTCCAAAATAAGCCCGAAAAATGAATGAAATGACAAAGTCATTGCCGTTTCAATTTTTGAAATCGATGCATTCTTGCGGCACAGGTGACAGTCGAAAAATTTTTAAAGTTTTTTTTTCGGCATTTCTTAATTTTTCACCATAACTTTTTTAGTACTGTAAATAAAAAGAATAGAAAGTGGTGTATCGAGATTATGTCGTGACAAAGTGATTGCCGTTTCAATTTTTGACATCGATGCATTTTTACGGCGGTTGTGACAGTCCAAACATTCTTTAAGTTTTTTTTGGCACTTCTTACTTTTTTCCATCATAGCTTTTTTATAACAGTAAATAAAATAAAATGCACGACTGGGTCGCACGTACTTATGCTCTTATGTTCAAGACACTGTGGACTTAAGAAGATTGTATTTAAAAACATGGAAATTATGAGAGAAAAATGTAGAGAAGCATGAAATACGACTTTTAAATTGGATAAAACAACTCTTTTGACAGTGGGAAAAAAGAATGCCATCTTAATTCTTGATTGAATATGATTGTATGGAAAAAAATTTAAAATCGTTGGGGCGGTTTTTAAAAAAATTAATTTTTTATATATCAAATTCTTAAAACATTTTTAAGAACAAATCTTGGTATGCAAATCTAAAGTATATATTTATGTTTATATAAAAACAAAATTTGAAAAAAAATTGTCAACCTGTTTTTGAGATATTGAATTTTCAAAAAAAATTTGGAAACTTTTTTTAAAAATCCAAAAACTCTTTTTTTGAAAATTTGATATGCAATATTATTTGATCTTATCTGAATTTTGTACATAAAAAAATTCATCTTAATCCGTTTAGCCGATAACGAGAAAATTCAAAATAAAAAAAAACGTTCTATGACAGGTACTATTAATAGTTGCTAAGTGTAAAATTTTATAATTTTTGGTAGTAAATCGTACAAATTTTAGTATATGAAAAAAGTTTAATCAAAATCGTAGGAGCCGTTTTTAAGCAAAAAAATATTTTCCTTTGCGGTTTTTTAACTTTTGTATAGAAGGTACCGTTATTTTTTCATAAATGTTAAAGTTTTTCTAAAAATATTTTAGACAGTGCTAAAAAAGTCTTAAATACCGAGTTTCAAAGAAATCGATCATGTCGTTTTCAAAATATTTGATTTTCCAAAAAAAATTTTGAAACATTTTTTAAAATCCAAAAAATATTTTTTCAAAAATGTTGGTATACAAAACTATTTATATTTTTCGGAAGCTTCTGTGTAAAAATAATAATTGAAATCGGTCGTAGCGTTTTGAAGAAAATCAAAAATAAAAAAAAAATGGTTCTTTGGGAGGTACCATTAATAACCATTTCTGAAAAATGGTATTCCACCAAAAGAAAGCCTTTACTAAAATAAATTTATTGAATTTTTTTAAAGAAAAGTTGTCGAGCCGTTTTTGAGAAAAATACGATTATGTAAAATTGCTAAAAAAAATGTATGGCAGGTACCGTTATTTTTGATTCTAAAAAAAAAAATGAAAAAAAACGTGTGGGCATAATCACCAAAAACTACTTTGTACCAATTTTGAACAAAATCGATCGAGCCGTTTAGGCTGTAGACGAACAGACAGACAGACAGACAGAATTGTGCCACCCACTTTTTTGGTGTTCTCTATCATGGTAATATCATGTTTGATTGTTATCTCAAACTTTTTTTTTTGCAAGAATCCAAAACTTGCATTATAGTACCTATAATAATCGCAAGTAAAAAAATAAAAAGTGGCGTATTGAGATTTTGTCGTGACAAATCGAATGTCACTTTTCAAACATACCTTTAGAGAATTACTTAAAAATGTTTGGTCACAACTTTTATGCAAATCTAGCTTGTTTTGCTTCTAAACGCACAGACGCAGAGCAGAGTCAAACCTACCGATGTAGGTACGCTAAACATTTTAAATTTTTGGACTTCTGCATCATACGTATGTACATATAAAGGTATTGTTGTTGATTTTTTAAGTGCGGGACTGTTTAAAGCGCGAGATTATAAATTTCGGTATTTTGTAATTGTGCAGATTTCGTAATCCGAGAATATTCGAACTTGCAAGATTTGGTACCCAACCTGAGAGGCGCACAGCGCCGCCTCTAGATCATGATAAAAAGTTAAGTTCCAATAATTGATGATACATTTTTTTAAATTAATTTTCAATTTTTTTTTTTTGAAGGTTGCAGGATAAATTGTTGAAATTAATACCTACTGTGTCCTTGAAAAAAAAAAAAAATAGAATTTCTTCAAGGAAATCTTTGCCTGCCCAATTCGTGAAACTAGCGGACCTTTAATGACCATTTGGTGACCTTTCAAATGAGATCCCAACATTGGCGTAGGAAGGAATTTATCCTAAGGTGGGCTAAAAGTCAGGTCGGTGCAACAACAACAAAATTTGTTTGAAAAAAAAAACCGAAATCGAGGTTCTCGGTGCAAATGATTATTTAACAATTATGTATTTGGGCTTCAGCATTTATTTAATTCTTAAATCGTTTCAGAAGAAGACTAATGAATGACTTAAACCTTACATTCTTTTTTATTTTTCTTTGCTAAATGGAGCCATCGAAGTACCTACTAAATACACGCAAAAACAGAAAATCAGGAGTTAATTGGTAAAACCCACCACTTGCGAAGTCACAAATATAACTTTTACAGTTTATTTAAAAGTATGTCGTCCAGCACAGGTTCCTAACATGGAAAAAAAATACCTAATCATGAACAAGTTCCAAATACAGTCTTTTAATTTTAGATCAACAAAAATTCTCCACCATTGTGTATTTTGTAAAGAAACTAGGAATATATAAATACATAATTGTATATGCGAATTCAAATCATAAAGCTCATTTTGCACCACCCACCAGTGCCTTGATTATAAATAAATAAATTTAATACTAACATAACTGCTCCTATGTACTTTTATTTTCTTTATCTACCCTGAGAAGCTTTAATTTTTTATGATCACTCACTCACTGTCCGCTTATTAATCGTTTCAATCGATTCAAAATGATTTCTATGTCGTGTATTCCCAAGGATCAATAATAATAATGTATGTGCCGAGGGTTCAAGTGCAAAAAATAATATAAAAATATCAATGAGTTTGGGTACATGAAGGGTTCAATGCATATAAAGGAAAACAAAATTTTTGAAGAGCGCTTCTTTTGTAACTTGCTCTATGGGGCAAAGTATTGGTTACATGTAAGAAAAAATAGAGTTTTACTCAAGATTAGCATTATACGTATGATGCTGAAGTCTAAAAAAAAATGGTTAGCGTGCACCGGTCGATGTGACTCTGCTCTGCGTCTGTGCGTATAGAAGCAAATCAAGCTGGATTCGCATAAAAGTTATGACCGAGCATTTTTAAGTAATTCCCTAAGGGAAGAATTCGATTTTTTCTCTTGCACATCTAAAATTGGTCTTTTTTTTTAGATGTCCTCAAAAACGGCTCTTTCAATTTTGATCAAACTTCACATACTATTAATTTCTGAATAAATTGTTTTAGTTTTTTTTGGCTAAAAATTCACGTAACCGACACATGGTTATGAACGTTTTTGTTTCGGTTTTGAAAAATTGCCATATTTTTGGACCCTTTCATATATTTTTCATCAATAGCTACACTGATTTTCATATAATCTTGTTAGTCGGTACCTATTTCTAAGTTGATGAAGTAAAATTGTATTAAATTGATTTAAAAATAACTTTTTAAGCAAATGATATCAAAGAAATAATCAATTTATTTGAACTAATTAATATTGGTCTAGATTCTCGTTAACAATAATAATTACATTATTGGGCCTTCATTTACTTTCTATATTCAATATTTCACCACGTTAAGGCTTTGAACTACAAGAGGGCAAGTTCGTGCAATCCAGTCGTCATTTTATGTAATATTTTTGTAAGCAACTTTCAAGGTCAAAATATTGTTGTTTTATTGTTAATATTAAGAACCTACTATGTGACTGGCTTTCATGTCGTTATCCTTGGATATTTGTTTTTGTGTTTTTTTTTTATTTTGTTTTCAAAAGAAACATATTTGCCAATACATACAAAAGAAAACTTTACAAAGAAGAAACTTAACACTTAAGAATTGTGAAGTTTGGATGGGTTTATGAATTTATTAGAGCATAAAAAAAAAAATTGTTTGACACTAGGAATGTGATTGTTTGAATTTATTGCGTACTTACAGGCACGTGCTCGTGTTTTGATTGATACATATACAATACATGCAGGATTTTATTTTCAAAAGAATTTTATAAAAACATACTTACAGACATATATGTAGCTTGAATGTTATAAATAACAATAGCTGAGAGCATGTAAGGTTAGAAGTAGACAAGAAAAAAATCCCATAAGAGGGGGGGGGGGTAATATTTCCCAACGCTTGGACAGGTGGGTCAATTTTATTAAAAAAAATTACATAAAATAGAAAAGATTATCTAAAAAAACAACGGCAACACAGTATTGATTTGTATCTTTTGGAAATCCAGAATTAAGCTTTTTTTTATAGACATTTTTGGCAAAAAACTGTTCCCTCTTAATATTTTGAATCAAAATTTTATGTTTGAAAACATTTTTTGCTGCACCTATTTATTAAAAGGACTTTATTGAAATTAAATCATTCGAATGGATGAAAATATGTAATGAATCCAAAAAAAAATCAGGATTTTTTCTCATTTTTTTGTTTTTTAATTGCTGTTATATTTTTTTTTTTGAAAAATTAAGTTTACATTTTCACTCACTTTTTCAACTGTTTTTAAAAATTTTAAAATTTTAAAAAATGTATGCAAATTTATGCTATTGTAAATTCTGCATCATTTGAAATTTTTAGACTTTCTGAAATGTAACCTTTTTTTTATTGCATAAGTCGCCAAGAGCTTCTATTGGCGATGTCGGGACTCCGGATCCCGAAAAAACTGATCCAGCTATGCCTTTACAAAATACGCGGTGCAACGTGCCAATGGGTAACAGCTCATCCCAGTTATTCCAGACGTGTACGTACAGGGTTCAGACAAGGAGAAGCGTTATCGTGTGATTTCTTCAACCTAGTCCTGTAGCAGATAGTGCGCAAGAGTGGGGTTAACATGGAAGGCACTATCTTCAACAAATCTTCTCAACTGACTGGCTATGCGGATCGACATCATCGGCCGCTCCAAGAGAGCTGTACTTGAAGCATGCACAGCTAGTAATGAACAAGCGGAACGCGTTGGTCTTGAAGTGAATGAGGACAAAACAAAGTATATGCTATCAACAAACAGAGCCCCACCTGTCTATCGCCTAGGACAAACCGTCACTGTTAGTTGCAGTAATTTGTTGGTAGTCAAGGAGTTCACCTACTTCGGAACACACATCAATTCCACGAACGACACCTTAGTGATGGAAATCCGACGAAGAATTACTCTAGCGAACCGCTGCTTCTTCGGTTTGGCCAAACAAATGGGTTTAAAACTCATTTCTCGAAAGACAAAGTGCACTCTATACAAAACGCTAATTTTACCAGTTCTACTCTACGGCGCGGCGAACAGTGGGCTCAAATGCATATCTAGCAGGTCAAAAATCCAAATCTTTGTAAAAGAGTGGTGTGTGGGTCCTAATCTTATTTAAACACCTAAAAAGCCTAGCAAGTGCCAAATAAAGAGAAAAGTCATTTCATGGTTATGTGGGCAGTTAATTATTTTTCAAAGACAACAAAGACACAGAAATAATGATTTAATCATGTCTCAATGCCAGTTTTTGGACTAAATTATGGTTTGACCATAGGTACAACTATATCAGCTAATATTATATTGACCTCTGAGATGTCAATATACAACGCTCCAGCCAAGAAAATCTTCGAATCCCAGCCCCATTGTTCGAGACGACCAGGAAGACCAAACCTCCGCTATAGGGACCAGGCGGTCACAGACGCAAGAGCGTTTGATCTCGACGACTGGAGGGAGCGTGCGAGGGACCGCAAGCGATGGAAGACCGCAATATCTCAGGCAGAGACCCTTCATGGATCGGGAGCCGGATAAGAAGAAGAGAAACGTTATTTTTTTTTTTTTTTTTTTTTTGCTTTAAATATTTTGCTCATGGTTTTTATGGATTTAATTGAAATTATTTCAGAAATGTTTGTAGAAAAACAAAAATATTTCATACAATGCAAAGTTTAACAGCTGGCAAAACTCTGTTTTTTTTTTTTAATTTTGTTGCATTCTGTTTAAAATTCAATCATAGGAAAAAATGTCTAAAATGTTAATTTTGTTAAAAAAAATAGAAATTTAACGGTAAAATATGTACAAAAACCATACAATTTTATTATAGATACAACTCTGCATTGTTCAAAGTATTTTTCAAGTCTCTAAAATGTTTCCTTATATTTTTACTTATTAATAAAGTAAAGTTTGTTTTCACGAGTTTTCTTTAAATACATTTTTTTACTGATGGGTGCATGAAAAATACTGCAAAATATACCAAACGATTTAGTGGACAAAACTGCGTTTTCGTTTCTATTAAAAATTGGTAAAAATTCAACTTTTACGGAACAAATTACAAAAAACATTTATGAAATTTCAACTTTTTCAACTTTCAATACTTATAAAAAAACTAGTTCTGAATTATTTAAATTTTATAAGAAGTTTGTGAACTATACCGTTATATTTTTAAAAATTTTTTTTTTTTTTAGTTACACCTATTTTTATTTTTCAAACGTTGATTACTCGGATTCCTCAACAGCTAGAAACGGGAATTTTTCCTCAAAATATAAAACTTTTGCACAAAATTCCCGGGCCATGTATAAAAAATAAGGAATGTCCCAGCAACCTTTGATGCATTTCATAAAGCTGACTTAATCCAGCAATGCTATTACTTTTAACCAGAACATGAAAATTAATACAAACTTTCGCCTTGTAAAATTTTCATCACGTGCCGAATATCTATTAAACAAATAACTTCTTAAGTCCCTTTTCTTTTTTTTTATATCTGTTATAAATCTAAATTAATGTGACTGTTTGAAATTAAAAGGATTTCAACATATTTTAGTTGTTCAATAGTTGATTCCATTATCCTTAAATAAAAGTAAATTCCAAGAATTCTTTGTTAACTGTTAGGGCTTATATAAGGGTACCTATAAGCATTTTACGGAGAAAACATATTTATCTGATAATAGAGGCAAAAACACGTGCTGAAAATCTATCTAGAGAGACCAATCAATTTGGTTTTGTAAAAGAATTTAATCTACCTCTAGAGGTACCTTTTGATAATTGTTTACTATTATTCGCATGTTTTGTAGTTTAAATAAATTTTATTTGAACAGTAAAATACCTCATCGATATAAACAAAACAATGTGTGACAGTGAAAAAAAAGGACAAACATTTTTATTGAAACTGAACAAAATGATTATATTTGCGTTTAATTTTTTCTCTTTAATATTTTAACATCAACCCTTACCCAGCTTAATTTTATTGATTTTTTTTTGTTTTGTTTTTGTTTTAAATCCAAATCAAAGCTAATTCTTGTTTTCTTTTCAATTTATTTTATTTACCTTCACTTTTATGTATATTGTAGCTGTAGCTGTAGGTATGTAAAAATATTTATTGCTTATGAACCATGAAACAAACTTTCACACGTGCTGCTTTTTTTTTGTTTTTTTCTTGTGAATTTAACCCTCTTAAGCCCCTTGTGATTGGGCATAGAAAAAAATAAAACTGAAATAAACAAACAAAACAAAAAAAACTGTAAAAAGTATTAAAGCCATAACAAAAATTACCTCCATGAAAAAAAAATGCTTCCCATTTGGTGTATTGTTTGGCCAACTGGTGTTTTTGAACAACCCTCAAACTCAACTCTTAAAAAAAAAGGTTAACATTTTTGTACTCGGAAAGTTAAGTGGTGGAAATTTGTGTTGTTATTTATTTTTTAAGCAAAATGTAATGAAAATTTTGTCATTTTATTTCTCATACATTGGATCACTGGTTTTATATAGTTTTTCTAGCAGATGATACGGAAATTATAATATTGAATGAGGGCTTTTGATATATTTTTTATTGTTATTCGTTGTTGATACGAACTTACAGTGGGATGAATCAAATATCAATTTTTAATTCCAAAAATATCAACAAACTTCAGCACTTTGTTGTCAATTCCAAATAAAAACATAAACAAAAAAACGATTAGTATGTGTGCCCTTGACCAATTCGTGTCGAGGGGACGTTCGGTGCTATTCGGTTTCTATAAGGTTTTTATTCAATTTTGTTGAGGTTGTTTTCCAATTGTGTTTGCCACCTTTTGGCAGGGTCTTCCTCTGCTTCGTAGACCATCAGGGTTGGATTCGAAGATTCTTCGGGCTGGTTCGTTGCTGTACATACTCTCCACGTGTCCCAGCCATCTCAGTCACTGAATTTTCAACTTTTTTGACCAGGTCGACGTCCGTTGTGGTATTTGGTATAGCCCGTAGAGCTCATCGTAGAATCTTTTTCTCCAAACTCCTTCGATATACACAGGAAAAAAAAATGTACCCGAAGAATCTTCCTCTCAAGGATACATGCTTCTGTCCCATACAGCAGGATAGGGATGATTAGGGTCTTATAAAGATCTCCTTGTTCCAATAAGAGAGGGTCTTAATGTCCTATGCCTTCTAGGCCCGAAGAAACAGCGGTTGGCATGAATAATTTTTCGTTTGATCTCTTCACTGATGTCATTTTGGGAGGTTATAGATCCCAGGTAGGCAAAGTCCTTGATAACTTCGAAGTTATATCTATCAATCGTGTGGTTTTTGCACGAGTCGATGGTGTTGAGATTCCTTTCTCGTTGATAGAATATATTTCGTTTTGTCTTTCTGGACAGTCAATCCCATTTTTGTAGCCTTAGATTCAATACTGGCAGATGCACCAAACACCTGCCGATGGTGTTTATTATTATTTCATCTGCATTCTGCATATCGTCGGTTCAAAGGTAAAACTCATTAACTAACATATTACACTTTTGGAGGAAATTTATTTGAAAAATACTTTTTAAAGCTGAAAAGTCACGTTCCGAAAATGTTTAAATAAAGTTCCCGGGCATACCTTTAAATGTCCCTATAATAACCGTGCAAAATGAGACTTTTTGGATTTAAAAAATGCATTTCATTCTCATTTTCTTGAACATTTTTTTCTGCACTTAATGAGTTTACCTTTGAACCGACGATATGCAAGTTCGTGAACGACTTTTTGATAAATTGTACCAGTCTTGCTGACTTGCGATGTTCGTACAATTATTGCTTCAAGAGCTATGTTAAATAGGTTATGCTTACATGATAACGCGTTGCATTGGTTTGTATCGATCTGGAATTCCAGGTTTTTACCAAAATCTCTCGGAATGTGAACATTTTTGATTGAGGGTTGACTTGCCTGGCAGAAAGCCACACTGATAAGGTCCGATCAGATCGTTGACAAAAGGTGTTAGGCTATCGCACAGTACAGCCGAAAAATTTTGTATGTGACGTTTAGAAGACTTATTCTTCTGTAGCTGGTACATGTCAGTGCAGCTCCTTTTTTGTAGATGGGGCACACAATGCCAGGGTTCCATTCATTTAGCATACTTTTATCAAACCAAATTTCGCAGATGAGTTGGGGTACGCTCCTTACCAAGTCATCTCCCGCTGCTTTGAATAGTTTGGCTGCGTGTCTATCCGCACCAATAGCTTTTTACGATTTAAGTTTGGAAATCGCTGACCGAACGAACTTCGTTTAGGGTGGTCATGGTAGAAGTCAAATGATATGCTTTGCCGAGTAGCGAAATGTTGGGCATCTTCACCGTTTAGTAATCTAGACAAGTCTTCCTTCCAGGTTGTAAGCAATACTGACTGCGTTTCTACTACCATGTTCCCGTTAATAGACTCGAACTCCCACTTCTCGTGCTCCCTCTTTTTTTTCTGAGATGTCAGTGCTCCTTAATCTTTTTTTCCCGTAGAGTTCCCGGGCTTTCTCAGCAAATCTATATTTCTTTTCTGCAGCATTGCTTTGTAAGCGTCGTTTTTAGTTGCATGCGCTAGCACGCACTATTCATCGAACGAGGAGTAAAAGTGTGTTGTGGTCGCCGAGTGAAACCATGCACATCAGTGGGGGCGCTATTGATGGCTTATTGACAATATCTCCACTGGTCCATACTTAATGCGAAATGTGGGCTTGCTGATAGATTAAAAGAGGTGTGGTTGGCAAAAGTTCTGGTGATCTCTTGTGATTCTATGTTGTCGACATGAAAACTTTTCACATCATCTGCTCGGCATTGTGACATCGTGGAGTGGTCCGAGTCCATGTTTGCCCTCGGTACGTTTGGACATTCAAAATCCTGGAAGCATAATGTTTGACGTCTATCACGAATGATCAATTTGGTTGACGGTTTTTTGATCACAAAACCACCAAATCCATTTGTGTATAAAAAAGTGTATGGGAAAAGTGAACTAGCTTTGATGACATTTCGCCCCGCCACAAAGTCTACCATCCTGTATCCTATATCGGAAGTTTCGTCGCGCAAACTATGTTCTCCGCTTGTTAACCCAAAGATGCCTTCCTTTACAAATTTGGCATTGAAATCTTCCAGAATAAACATATGTCGTAATTCCTAGACAGCACGTGGTCTATAGAAGGACGGTAGGTGCATTCTACGTTACTTTCTTATTTACTTAGGGGAGCAGACAGGCCAGTTCGAGGTGGACCGGAGCCTCAACCAACAAGTTTCTTCCAGCCAGCTCCTTTTCCAGCTAAATGTCTCCAGTTTCGCATGCCAAGTTGGTTCAGGCTCTCTTCCACATGCGTGCGCCACCTATTACGCTATCCTCCTCTACTCCGCCGCCGTCCCAAGGACTTTGATTCAAAGACTTTCCGGGCCAGAGCATTGATGTCTGCTTACTCTAGGTGACCCAGCCACCTCAGTCGTTGGCTTTTCATTTTTTAGCTTAGTCAGTGTCGTTGTACAGCCCGAACAGTTCGTTGTTGTATCTTCTTCTTTATTCCTCATCCATGAAGATGGAGCAAAAAATGACCCGAAGAATTTTCCAATCAAAACAGCCTTAAGCGTTCTCATCCACCCACCGTTAACAGTGTCCATGCCTCTGCACCATACATCAGGACCGGGATGATAAGCGTCTTACACAGGGACACTTTAGTTTCTCGAGAGAGGTATTTGCTTCTTAAATGTCTTTTTGGTCCAAAGAAACAGTGATTGGCAAGAGTAATTCCTCAATTGATCTCAGCACTGGTATTGTTCACTGAGATGATAGCGGAGCCTAGGTAGACAAAGTCTCTGACCACCCCAAAATTAAAGATGTCTACAGTGACATTCTGTCTAAGACGTTTTGGGTGTCCTCTTTTTGTTGACAGCATATATTTAGTTTTGCCTTCATTCACCGTTCTTTTTGGCTTTCTACTCAAAACTCACGAAAGCACTACTGACATCACGCTTTGTTAGTCCGATTATGGCAATTTCATCGGCGTAAGCGAATAATTCGACGCACTTTTGAAGGATTCTGGCTCTAGTATTGACGTGAGGGCTATGCACTATTCTTTCAAGAATGATGTTGAATAAGTCGCATGACAGCACGTCACCTTGCCTACAACCTTTTTTGACATCAAATGTATTGGTGAGGTCTTTGTAAACCTTGATGGAGCAGCGTGCATTCTCCATCGTCATACTGCACAAGAACGGACGAGTTTGGGTGGGATGCCTAAAGCTCTGTATAGCTCGTTTCTACAGATGCTGTTATACGCAGCCTTGAAAGCGATGAAAAGGTGGTGGGTATCGATTTAAAGATCCTGGGATTATTTGGTCAATGGGGGTCTTTCTTGACCTTAAGCCACACTGATATGGACCTATCAGGCTGTTGAAAAATGGCTTTAGGCGCTTACAAAGTAAGACAGAAAAGATTTTGTATGCGATGTTAAGGAGACTTATGCTTCTGTAGCTGGTACAGTCCAGAGAATCACCTTTCTTCAGGATTGGAGAAACAATGCTGATGATCCATTCATCGGGCATTCTTTCCTCTGACCATATAGTGCATATGAGCTGGTGCCTACTCCTAACCAATTCATCGCAGGCCCCTTTGAATAGCTCGTCCGCAAGGCCATCAGTTCCACCACCTTTATTGGGCTTAAGTTTAGATATAACAATCTAAACCCATTAGGTATAGATTCAGTTTTTGTAGGCTAAAAGTCATTTAATATAAATAAATGACTTTTAGCCTACAAAAACTGAATCAATTAATATAAGAAAAGTCACACAATATAATAATTTAACCTATTAGGTATATTCCACGTGCAGATTCGAAATTCATTGTTCTTGTGTCGTTTGCTTGGATCGTCAACATTAAAATCATACGTATCGGAACCAAGATGTTTAGTAGACTCACAAACGCATAGACTGCCAATGTCTTAGTTTATCAGATCACTAGGATCATTGAAGTAGAACTCACCAAGGTGAAGTCTTCGTCTATGAGATAGAGCAGGGCACGTGCATAGAAGGTGAGGGATTGATTCTATCTCTTCCTCATAAATACAGCTTCTGCAAAAATCGTTAGCGAATACGCCAAGACGCGTTGCGTGCTTGCCTATGAGACCATGTCCGGTTATTACACCAATCATGGAGCTGATGTGCAATCTGCTTAGAGATATCAAACACTTAGGTCGCTTTAAATCCATTACTGGCCAGATTTGTTTTGTTGCCAAACAAGTGGTGATATCGTTCCACCTAAGATTTGTTCTCTCTAAGGCATCTTGCTTCAGCAAAAGTTTACATGTAGCGATGGGTATACCTATTTCTGCCTTACTAGGTAGAAGAGGTAAAGTTGTACCATTTTTAGCGAGTTCATCGGCTTTACAATTACCTGGGATGTCCCTATGCCCCGGCACCCAACACAGGTGAATATTAAACTGCTGGGTCATCATCGTAATCGTAATGTTAAAAATGATAGAATTCTCCGAGTCAATAAGCGTCTTCACGTGTTGCAACAATAAAAAAACATTCTCACGGGGAGAATTGAATTAAGACACCAACCTCAAGTGGGAGTTAAACCCTACCTAAATAATTATGTAAATAAAATATTTGCATAAATCTAATTACTTTTCTTCTAGGTATTGCTGCTGCTAAATTCCATGAAAAACAAATCGAAGTAAAAACTAACATTAAAAGAATGCGACAGCTGAACTACTGACGTCTCTCTGATGGATTGATAGCTTAAAAGATAGTTTTCCAAGCCCCTTTCCTTACTTACCTATCGTCTCTGCGATACCAAACATCGTGCATATAGAACATATACACAAATGTCTGGAAACTTAAAATTTATGAGCTGAGCATGGAATAGTTTTACGATTTAATCGTTTTTCTACTTTACAACAAAAATGTCGGTTAGATATTATATAGAACAGTTATATATATTTTCACCATTAGACCCAACCCTGCATGCTTCACCCTTCTTCACTTAAGGGAATACATAACTTTATGTAGGTTTATAGCTCTGATGATGGTTGTCACGAAAGTAAGGTGACTTAGTTTTAAGTTGGGCGGAAAGCGATATAAAATGCGAAAAAGTTCATAAATCATTTTGAATATGAACACAAATGGCGATGATGCATAAAAGATAATAATTTGATGATGGGTCAATTAGTACGAAATACTAGGTCTAGAGGTCTTATATAGAATGAAATGTGTTCGAAAACAATCTACAAATCAATAAAATGACAACAGTTAATTTTTAGCTGAGGGAGTTTTCAGCCACTAACATTAATACATTTACTGTTAAAATAATTTTAAGGGATCAAATTTTGTAACCTCTACTGCAGCACAAGCCAAAAAAAAAGCTCGGTATATATATATTGGATCAAATGAAAGGAAAGTTCTCTGGAACCATCAGCATTGAAATCCTACGCCTATTAATTCTTGCACCACAAGTAATTGCAGTTTAAAATTCTCAAAATTGTTCCCGCATATCAAATCGTTTGAATTAAAATGGGAGCAACTGAGTGAACTCACCCGAACAGGCAATTAAGAGCGCTTCATCATTGTATGTACAGAGATGGGCTATTAAATTGAATGGATTTTAAAATAAAATAAAAAAGGTTTTACCGAAATAAATAGACATTGCAGTCTCTCCTTAAGAATATCCCTTTCCCATATAAACTGACACCTTTTTATAACTGAATAGATTCACACGATTTTGTATTGTATAATAGCTCTCTCATAAGAGGACTCTTATGACTGGACGTGGAACCGTAGATACGAATTTTAATAACTGCAATGGAGTAACACTGTCTCTCAAACGGTGTAAGTATAGTCATATAGAGCATTATTATTCTAGTGTCGTATAAAGTAAGTTCCAATTCCAGTACTATATGTTTAATAACTCACAACTTCTCGAGTTTTTAAAAGTAGTGATGAAAAGGCTCTCAAATAAAAGTGAAGAGCGAAACAATTACATAAGTCTAAGAGCTGAAAGCAAATTTGTTTGGATGTACGGGTGGTTTTTTTAGATGTACCTATAGATTATTTTTTTTTTTGAAAATTTTGCGAATGAAATTTTTGCGAAATTACTAAAAAGTGAAGTTTGTTCTCAATTTGTGAAGCCATATTCCAAAGAGATAAAAAAATTCGCATATTTGTAACTTTAATGCCAAAAATGAGTTAATAATTTTTTTTCGTAAGTTTTACATTTTTCTTAAAAACTAACATGTTCTATTTTGGGCTTGTTTTTTCTGCCATATTCAAAAGAGATAAACAAAAATTCGCATATTTGTAACTTTTACGGCCAAAAACAGTTTTGCGAAGCGTGCAGTTAGCACCGCCATTTTCGATTTTCGAATAAAAAGTTGTTCTGTATTGTGCTAAACTTGTGCTGGCTTGTGCCGTAAATATTTTTAAAAAATTCGCAAATTTGCAAATTTTACTAATGAAATTTTTGCAAAATTTCAAAATTTCTTAAAAAAAATGTTGTGCTGCATTGTGCTCAAAAAATGCTACTAAGAACCAAAAAGAAAAGAACAAAAATTCGCATAATGGCATTTATTATGGCCACAACTAAACTTTGCGAAGGGCTGTAGCGTGAAGTTAGCACCAACATTTTCGATTTTCAAAAAAAAAATTGTACTGTATTGTGCAAATTGGGCACAAAATAGTTTCGCAAAACTATGCAATTGAGCAGAAAACAGTACAACTTTTACATTTTTACAAAATTGCAAAATTTGGAAAATTTTCATCCGTAAAATTAGCATATTTGCAAATTTCTTTAAAAAATATTTACGGCACAAGGCAGCACAAGTTGAGCCCAATAACACACAACTTTTTTCTTTGAAAATCGAAAATGGCGGTGCTAACTTCACGCTTCGCAAAACAGTTTTTTGGCCGTAAAAGTTACAAGTATGCGAATTTTTTTGTTTTCTTTTTGGTTCTTAGTAGAATTTTTTGAGCATAATGCAGCATAACTTTTTTTTTACAAAACTTTTAAATTTCGCAAAAATTTCATTCGTAAAATTTGCAAATTTGCGAATTTTTCAAAAATATTTACGGCACAATTTGAGCACAGTACCTACAGCACAACTTTTTTTTCGAAAATCAAAAATGGCGGTGCTAACTTCACGCTAAAAAAAATGGGTACCCTCTAAAAACTTAACCTTTAGTACAATTTTTTTTTAAATACGGCACATAGCAGCACAAGTAGGGCACATTACAGCGCAACCTTTTTTTTAATCCAAAATGGCGGTGCTAACTTCACGCACATGTTGCTAGTCTACGCCGATAAGCGCGAAGCGATTGACCACTTGGAGGAAAATATTCGCCGTGTTATTGCCGATATACGGCCACAAATGTTGGAAAAAGTAATCGAAAATTGGACCTCCAGATTAGACTACGTCCGAGACAGCTGTGGCGATTATATGCCAGAAATCATATTTAAATTATAATGCTAGAAGATTATCTTTCGAATAAAGTAAATTTCATGTGAATTTACAAATATCATCTTTGTTTTATTCCATTTTAAAGTCCTATACCTCTAAGAAAACACCCCATATAACCAAAATCGGAGTATGAGGGATTATAGGTACAGATATCGTGATATCAAATACCAAAGACTGGCAGGTTTTGTTTTCAGCGTTTGAAATTTTTCATGCCGATTTATGTGGGAAAATGAGTGTCACTTCCATTGGTGAAGCCAATTATTTCATGCTCTTGAAAGATGACTGTTTCAAGTATACTGTTTTGTATCTTTCTTAAAGAACAAAGCAGTAGCAGATGTTTTGAAGGATCTGATGCAGTTCTATGCGGAAGTCCAAGCTGATGGACATCACATAAAAAGGTTGCGAACTGATGCAGGCTTAGAATTTTTTAATGATGGAGTAAAACAATTTCTATTATCTAAAGGAATCAAGCATGAGCTGTCAACACCAAGAGCTCCAGAGCAAAATGGATTTATAGAAAGACAAAATAGGACGATTGTAGAGAGTGCTAACGCAATGTTGCATGCTCGGAATCTACCGCAATATCTTTGGAGTGAAGCTACAAATACCTCTATAAGAAATAGAACGGCATCGCATACTCTTGATGCCTTGATATGGAGGAACACCATAATGAGAAATGGTATGGAGTCAAACCTTAGTTGCAGCATCTCAGAGTTTTTGGAAGCGAGTGCTATGTATGTGCATATTCCAAATATGCCAGCTCCACTGGGCATGAACCATCCTTTGACTATGAACATGTCTTGAAAAAAACCAATGGAGCCTCAAAAATCCAAGTCGGAGTAGTGACATATTCATACAAATCAGACTGCTGATTAGATTGTGGTTTGGGTGTTGGGCATCATGTCTAGTGGAGCCAGCATGAAAAGAACAGCGGACGAAATGTGAGAAGAATGCTGTCAGTTGTCAGATGGTAGGTTACAGTGAAGGAAACAAGGCATATAGAGTTTATGACGCAGCAGGAAGAAAGATTTTCATAAGAAGAGACGTCATATTTAATGAAACTTCCGCAGTACTAGCTGTACAGAAGAATGCCATAAAGACCAGAGGGAGAACGAATCGTTAACGGGTGCGGGGTGCAGAAAAAATTGTTGAAGGTAACAAAACCAAACCAAAATAAGAAAATCCTAGGGATCCATATCTAAAGCGGAATGAAAAGGATCCTGATAAGGTAATTACGATGGCTGAATTGTGCGTGGCACAGTTAGATCCATTTGATCTTGAAGAGGCTGAAGATTCAGAAAAATGGATGGAGGCAATCAATGATGAGCTGGAGGCACTTGAGGAGAACAAAACTGGGTTTTTTGTTCCAAGGCCAGATGGTAAAAATGTCATCACAACTCGTTGGATTTTTAAGAATCAATTTAAAGCTGATGGTCGAGTAGATAAGTATAAGGTTCGGCTTGTAGCAAGGGGCTGTTCACAAAAGCGTGGAGTGGATTACGAAGAAACGTTCGCTCCTGTTGTTAGATATGAATCAGTAAGAAGTCTCTAAGTAGTTGCAGCCGCTTTTGATCTCTAAATTTCCCAGTTCGATGTTGAACCCCATTTTTACAGTGAAATTTTTATGGAGCAACCGTATGGATTTGCAAAGGACAATCGGCTGTGTCTTATGAAAAGAAGTCTGTATGGACTAATGCAGGCATCACGTCAGTGGAACAAGAAGGTGGTTCAATTTTTCATTGAATTTTGGATTGAAACAATCAATGATAGATTCATGTGTTTTTCTACAAAGAGTCGAGTCGTTTTTATGTTGAGCTGTATGTAGACGATTGACTTTTCTGTGGAAATGATGTGGTAATTATTCGAGAGCTTTTGAAACGGTTGCATAATGAATACAAGATAACATACAAAGAAGCGGAGTTCTTTGCTGGAATGCAGATCGAGAGGGATGGAGAAAAAGGTAGAATTAAAATTCATCATGGTGCTAATGCAAAGAGAGTGCAAGATCGTTTCTATAGGGGGGTTTACATATACCAACATGCTCGACAACATGGCTCGATGGAAAAAATAACTGTACACCCAACTTTGCGTTTAGATGGATACTGATGTTGTCGGGCATCATTATTTTTCATTTTTCGGAACAAACGCACGCAGTATGGCTTGCAAGATTTTGTTTATAAACTTCACTTTCTATTCCCCAAACCTCTGCTAAAGTCTCTTAAAATCCGATAAACTGTCTCCAGAACTCATTATATGTTACTGTTGCCCTTTTTTCCCGTCACCGTGGCTAAATAATGCAAAAACAAATACCGATGTTGTCGAGCATCTGTTAACACAAGTTGGCTGGTTGGACGAGCCAGCAAGTTTTCAAAAAATTTTGAAATCCGTCGAGCATGTTGGCCCAGCAGTTGTTTTTGCGTTTAAATGATCATGGCTCGACAACTCCCATGTTGTCGAGCATGTTGGTCCATGTAAGCCCCCCTTATCACAGTGAATGTTCATCTGTCTCAATTCCTGCTGATCCAGGTATCAAGTTTACAAAAATGGGGAACGATATTGTTGACAATGAAACTAAATTATATCCGTATCGAGAAGCTATTGGTTCTTTGATGTATTTAATGATTTCCATCCGCCCTGATTAAGCTTTCATTACAGGAGTCTTAAGTCGTTACATGGAAGACCCGAAGCAGATACATTGGCAAGGTATAAAACGAGTTCTTAAATATTTAAAAGGTACTTTGTCACATGGAATAACTTATGGTTTCTTACTGTAACGTGACGTAATTGATAAACTTCTTTTACACTGAACTCTCATACTCATTGTACTTTCATACTTATTTTTGACAGATTATAAATAATCTTGAATTACAACATTATTTAACACATTGTATATTATACTTCTTTCTCTTTAATAAAAAGTTCTTACATCTAAAAAAAGAGATTTGGGGGTTCAAAAAATTCCCCTTTTCTATCTCCTTGAGACTTAGGCAAAATGACAGAGCATAATTTCCTAATTTTAAAAAGTGAATTAAAGTGTAAAGCTAAGACTTTACCTACAATTTAGCCTCTCTATTTACTAGGCTTTAGTGAGAAAGTATATTACATAATTATTATGTACCTATATAAAATTCTTAAAACATTTTAGTATGCATTGATTATTGTGTTACAAAAACTAGATACATAGATAATAAAAAAATGTCAATTTGTTTTTGAGATCTTGAATTTTGATAAGAAAAAATGAAGACTTATTTTAAAAATTAAAAAATTTCTTTTTTTTTGAAAATTTTGAAACGCAATATTGTTTCAACTAACTTGAAATTTAAATATAAAAAATAATTTTAAGTGCCAAATTAAAAAAACGTTCTTTAATAACTGCTTAGAGTAAATTTTTATAATAATTTCCAGAGTAGACCGCACTTATTTAAGTATGCCAAAAATAAAAATATCAAAATCGTAGGGGCCGTTCTGGCTAAAAATGAGATTTTCCTTAAAGGTTCTTAACATTTTTATATGAAATGCACTATGTTTTAGTTTTTTTCATAAAAGTGCAATATTTGTTTATTATATTCTAAAAAGTATTAAAAAACTTAAAAGAACTACTTTTCAAAAAACAATCGACCATGTTGTTTACGAAATACGTAATAAGTTTTCAAAAAAAAAAAATAATATTTTTTAATAATATTTTGGAAAATTTACTTTTAAAGAGGCATAGCTGTGGAAAAAATATAAAAAGGCATTAAATAAACAACTCCTAAAATAGCTAAGAGCTCAAAAACAAGTATGCCATTTGATAACTTGAAAAAATACTAATACATACGAACTAAACGTAAGATAGTTGGTCTATTCATCGATTAACCATCATTAATCATTTTTTCATACTGAAATTCACTGGTTGTTAAGTAGTGATTATTTAAAAAATTTTGATGTCAATGTGTAAAGTAATCTAACTTACTTAATAAGTCTAAACGAAACATTAGGTCTGTTCCTTTACTTTGAATTTCTGTGATTTTCTGTGCATTTCTGCTCATTTCAATCCAAAGTTGTGTCAAAGCTCATATAAAAAAATATTTTGACATAAGTTTGGACTAAAAATCACAGAAACCCAAAGTAAAGGATCAGACCTATTTTTTTAGAAAGCACACAGCTTCAACTTTTCATTCATCTCAATCAAAGATAGGTGCATAATAGTTGGTCTAGTATTATTTGTAGGGTTTTGATTTGCCGTTACGAAAAAACGCGTACTGCACTAGTTGTGTTTTTGATGAATCACTACTTTAAAGCAAGTAAGCAATAGTTTCATGCAACCATGCTGCGTAGCGCTGCATTATAACGAGACCTAAGGACATGATTAAATTAATGCATTTGAAACGTGCCTGTCGAGTTATAAAATTGCTAACAATCTCAATTTACCACGCCCATCGCTGCAGAGTATTAAAGTATTTCAGCCGACACATAGTCCAGTTATATTGTATTTTTAACATGCAAATTGTGGGGTTTGCTTTGATGTCCTTTATGTTTTTGGGGATGCTGAATTCGAATCTGAGGTTTGCCAACAAAATTTTGTGACGCAACATGGGAAAAATGCAAAAAATGAGGCAAAAATTAATTTTTTGGGAGTTTTTCACTAATGTCTCAAAAACTACCAATTATTCGAAAATTACATCAGAGTACCATTGAAAGTATGCATAATTTCCAATAAATCTCCTTTAAAGGATTTTTTCAACCCGTTTGGGCTCAAGCGCTTGTCGAAAATTGACGTATTTTTACTGTTTTCGAAAATCCACTCGATAGCACTTAGAAATTACTTTGTGTGACAAAATTTGAATTTTTGTCTTTAACATGAACCACGATATACTTTTCTGATGGTCTTTGATGCGTTGAGCTCGAATCTGCCCCTGAAATTGCTCTATCACGTCATATTTTTGATATATTCGACTCCAAAAATTTAAAAAAATGCATTTTTTGTGCAAATGTGGGGTAAAATTTATTCTTGAGGTAATTTTTTTTTTCGAAAAAATGCTTATAGTCATTCTGAGGTATGAACATTTTACTTCAAAGTTCTTTTTGAATCTTTTAAATACCTCCATTCATCTTCGAGAAATCTTTAACTACCTAATTTGAAAAATCCAGTCTATTTGTGCTCAAAAGAGTACTTAGCGAGCATACCTACAAACAAATTTATTAGAATCGCAGAAGCCCTTCTTGAAAAAATGAAATGTTTTTTTAAGGGTTTTTATCCGATTAAGAAAGTAAAACAAATTTTTTTGTTTTGTAATATTCTTTAATGATTTAAGAGAAAAGTTTCAAAATAATGATGACGTTCTCGAAATATTGAGTTTTCAAAATAAAAAAAATTGAAATAGGTAGTGTTTTTAAAAATCCTTTGAACATTTGTTTGAAAATTTTTGTACACAAAGTTTTTTTAAAATGTTTCAAAAGATTCTGCAGAATGGTAATGATCGACATATGTAAGTTATATCTATTTCATGGAATCTAAAATAAATTAAATGCACAACTGGGTCATACGTACTTGCTCTTTTATGTCCAAGAGGTTTTGGGTTTTAAACTATAAAGCAAATTGTAAATAAAGACATGGAAATTATGGAGAAAAACGTAGAAAAGTATGAAATTTGATATTACTATTTGCTTAAGCAACTTCTTTAATTGTTTGAGGTGAAAAAAATGCCATCTGAATTCATGATCAAAATATGAATGTAGGTATGGAAAACAAAATCGTTTGAGCTTTATTTAAAAAATTAATTTGTTTATAAAAAAAAGGGAACTGCTAAGTTTGAGTTTGTATAATAAGTGCATTAATTTAAGCATACTAAAAAAATTATATCAAAATCGCAGGAGTCGTTTTTAAGAAAAATAACACTTTTTATATAACGGGTTTTAAACATTTGTATGTACCGTTATTTTTTCATAAAAGTAAATATTCTCTTAAAATATTCTAAGAAGTATTTAACAACTTAATGGTACTGAGCTTCAAAAAATTTTACCATGTGTTTTCAAAAAAAAAAAAAAATGCACGACTGGATCGCACGTACTTGCTCTTATGTTCAAGACACTGCGGGCTTTAGAAAATTGTATATAAAAACATGGAAGTTATGAGAGAAAAATGGAAGCATGAAAAACGACATTTAAACTGGCTATAACAACTCCTTTGACAGTTTGGGGTGAAAAAAAAGAATGCCATCTCAATTCTCGATTGAATATGATCGTATAGGAAAAAAAAATTAAAATCGTTGGAGCGGTTTTTAAAAAAATAATTTTTTATATATAAAATTCTTAAAACATTTTTAAGAACAAATTTTGGTATGCGAATCTTAAGTATATATTAATTAATACATATATAAAAACAAAAATTTGAAAATAAATTGTCAGCCCGTTATTGGGATATCGAATTTTCAAAAAAAAATTTAAACTTTTTTAAAAATCCAAAAACTTTTTTTGAAAATTTTTATATGCAATTTTATTTAACCTTATCTGAAATTTGTGTATAAGAAAATTCATCTAAATCCGTTTAGCTTATAACGAGAAAATTGAAAATAAAAAATACGTTCTATTAATATTTGCTAAGTGTAAAATTTTATAATTTTTGATAGTAGATCGTACTAGTTTAAGTTTATAAAAAAGTTTAATCAAAATCGTAGGAGTCGTTTTTAAGCAGAAAAATACTTTCCTTTACGGTTTTTTAACTTTTGTATGGTAGGTACCGTTATTTTTACATAAATGTAAATTTTTTCTAAAAATATTTTAGAGAGTAGGTACTAAAAAAGTCTTAAATATCGAGTTTCAAAAAAATTTTTGGTTGTCCAAAAAAAAATTTTAAACATTTCTTTAAAATCCAAAAAATACTTTTTTCAAAAATTTTTGTATACAAAACTATTTATATTTGTTGGAAGCTTCTGAATAAAAAAAAATAATTGAAATCGATCTTATCATTTTGAAAAAAATCAAAAATTAAAAAATGGTTCTATGGGAGGTACCATTAATAACCATTTTTGAAAAATGGTTTTCCACCCAAAGGAAGCCCTTACTGAAATAAATTTATTGAATTTTTTAAGAAAAGTTGTCAAGCCGTTTTTGAGAAAAATACGATTATGTAAAATTGATAAACAAAATTCAGGTACCGTTATTTTTGGTTCTAAAAAAAAATGAAAAAAATGTGTGATGCCCAAAATGCCCTATGTCTATGTACCAAGTTTGAAGAAAATCGATTGAGCCGTTTAGGCTGTAGACGAACAGACAGACAGATAGACAGACAGACAGAATTGTGCCATTCACTTTTTTGGTGTTCTCTATCATCGTAGTATCATGTTTGATTGTTATCTCAAGCATTTTTTCTTGCACGAATCCAAAACTTGCCTGATAGTACCTATATCGCAAGTTAAAAATTGGAATGCATATTTCTTAAAAATTTAAAATACGTATTTTTTTTTGAAAATGTTGGTACACAACACTAATAAAATTCTTTAGAAGCTCCTGATTAAAGAAATATTAAAGTCAGTCATTCTGTTTTCAAGAAAATAGAAAACCGAAAAATGGTTATGGAAGGTGCTATTATTAACCATTTTTTGAAAATTGTTTTACACCCAAAGGTAGCCTTTATTAAAAATTATGTAGGCATGTTTTTTTTAGAAAAACTGTAAGTGAAGTCATTTGGGAGAAAAATATGATTTTATAAAATTGCTAAAAAAATTGTATGGCAGGTACCGTTATTTAAAATAAATAAAAAATAGCGTGTGGGGGAATGACCCCTGAACAGAAATTATTTCATACACTAGGCGATTTTTCTTCTTTTGAATTCATATCAAAGCTTGATTTTTGTACCAGAACCATTTTTTTAATGAGTTTGCACCCCCCTACCCCCCTGATCAAAATCCTCATACGCCCTTGGCCGAGTATGTAATTGTAAAACAACATCAACCTCGCTAGTGTCCAAAATTAAAACTGGGATCAAATTTAACGCAATTTCTAATCCTATTGAAATGCGATCTTAAAATTCTATCGAATTCACTTTCAAAATCGACAAAACTCGGAATATACTCTTGTTCCTTATTATTTCTTTTGCAATTACTACTAAAGTATCGAATCAATATAATTGAATTTTTAATTGAAAATAAGCAAAACTTTCACGTAGGATAGATAGATGCTTCCTTCTTCTTTGTATAAAGATTGGGCACTCTTCTATATAAACTTCTAAATTATTCCCGGTATGTAATTATCTCTGGAAAAATTCAACCCGAATAGAATATTGTGTTGCGCAAGCATAAAAACATCAGAAAAGACCAATTCTATGGGAGATCCTTGGATGTGAGTTTCACTGATGGTATATCAATTCCACCCAACTGACCTTTCATTTCCTAGAAAGGGATGCTAAGAAATACAGATAATTAGCTGTCTTTCAGTTCTAATTATGGCACTTTGAGGATAATCCTGCCAAGGGTAGAAATATAAAATAGCCCCTTAACTACCACCGACACCGACACGTTGTTGTGGAAATTTATTCAAAAGGATATCAGTAGAACAACAAAAAGTAATCACTCACGGAATGTGGATCCACTTTTGTGTATCTATGCATAGTCTAATGCATATAATGTTGACTGACTGTATGATGAATAACAAAACAAAATGGAAAATCAGGACCATGATGAGCAGGAGCTGGAGCAGGAGCAGGAGAATATAAAATTGAGTATCCTTTTTATTTTTCATTTTACGCTGTGCTGCTATTGTGCTGAAAAATCACTCAAAGGTATTTCTTATGCATGTCTATATGTAGAAGCAGGAGGAAGGTGAGGTATACATAAAAATGTACTTATTTGGGAGCAACAAAATAGACGAAAGGAGAAGATGGATAAACATCCTCTGGATATACAACAGTTTTTGTCTCTGTATAAAATATCCTTTCAGAGATTCACCCACCTTTGCTGCTGTTTTCCATTAAGGCAGGTTTTGTACCACCTTCTCTTCTGTTCCTTCGAAACAACACAAAATGTATTCCATGTTAACTTGTGAAGGGAATTGAGTGAAGGCTATGATGAAAGCAGAGAAGGGTGCAGAAAAGGGTATTATAGAGTCCTTAGAAGGTCCTCTTCAGCAATTACATTTCATATTCTGTTGCATACATAGTAAATTTGTGTAGAGAGGTACCTGCTCCATATACATATACTAGTGCCCTACTATCGGTTGCAAGAGAAAGCACAGATATTTGTCAACCTTCTGTTGCAATTGCAACCTGTTACTCAAGAGTCTTCCATGTCACCAAGCATTTTGCTGATGATGGTGAATGGTGACTAAGAAAGAAGCGAGTGTTTATGGTTAACCTTCATTTCTAAAACCCCAGGGTTTCTGGAACAGAAATTGCATGGGCACTCAAGTATATATCGGTTGGTTTATACCTCTACGTATCGAGGTTATCTGGTGTTTCGGTTATAGGTACCTATGTGTGTGTGTGTGTTCTGTGTTTGGAACCGAAATATACTTTGTTGCTTGGTATAAGTTAATTTTACTAAGGACAAACTTTATGCAAAGCAGATACAAATTCATTCCGATGCCAAAATGTCTGTTCGGGAGGCCAGTTTAAAAGTCCTTTCAAACTTTGTTTATAATTTATTTTTGGCAAACGTCGTCAGAGCACAATGCTTCGAAAAGGTATTCTTAAATTGCCTTTCTTGAACGAAATGACCTTTATTTGTGGTTTCCCAATTTAAATCCAAACTTATGAGGTTGTAAAATTTGAAAATATATGGATATGGTTTGGTTTTCGATTTTTAACTGGATTTTGCTAGATCTGGATATTTTTCGTTTAAATATATATTTGCCAATATTTATGCTCGATTCAAAAATAATTTGGTAAATAAACATGCAAATACTTCAGAATCCAATTATACCTACCCCATGGATTATGATGATCGAATTTACTTAATCGGAAAATTAACCATTTTTGTTCAAATCATTTTTAGCAGTTTTTTGCCTAGGCCCAATTTCTTGCTACAACATTAGTCAATTTATTATGAGTGTCAAGTTAGCAAAGCAACTTTGACGATTCGCATGTTGGATAATATGGCGTTAATTAGTTGTGACAGTTTCGAATTTGCCGTTCAATGTTTTCTATGTTTTTTTGGGTCCTTTACTAGCTTGATATCAAGTTAGCGCGAAGCATAACCTAAACAAATAATTACTATTCTTCTGCTGCTCTGGTGCTTACCTAACCTCAATTGACAATTTGCTACAAGTTTCTAATTGGTTATTTTAATCAATAATGTCTAAAAATAAAGAAGTGGTTACTATGGAGTCTTTAGCTGAAAAATTAAATGCACTGGTCTGTTTAAGCCTTGAGCACAAAAAGGATTTGGCAGACTTTAGGGCGCAAGTTCCTGCTATGATTGCACCCATGACTGCGGAGATAAAAACAACTTAAGGAAGAGAATGCCAAGCTACAAAATGACATCGAACGACTTTCCATGTTGCTGCGACGGAACGATATTCTTATTTACGGAATCCCTGAATCATTTTCGAACTTCAAGTCTTTTTTTATGAAAATAGCACAGTTTTATAATGTGCCTCTCATAGACTCTGACATTTCACAATGCATCCGTTTAGGAGTTTCTGTGCTGGTTAAATTTGTTTGCATTTGGAAGAGAGATCTAATTATGAAAAGCTACCTCGCTTAAAAGAAACCTTCTCTCATCACACATATCGGATCTTCGTTTCCAGTCAGATCCCGTATTTACTTGAACGACAACCTACCTCCGATGTCAGCTGCAATGAAAAAAGCTGCCCACCGTGCACTCAAGGCAAATATGTATAATAAAAAATTATAACCTACTAAAATGATGATTCTGAAGAATTTTCTTGCCTATCAGATCTGAATGAATTTATTACTCTGAATCTGAAATTGAAATCAAATGAGCAATCTGACAGTGAAAATAATTATATTTGCCCAAATAATGTTCTTGCTTCGAAAAATGTTCTGCCGACAGCAAAAGGCACATCAGCCGCGCCAAGGAAAACGAGCCGAGGACGACGAGGTACTCCTCTTGTAAACAATGCCAAAAAGCACAAGGGCCCCAAAACTGGTTCAAATCCAAACACCGCATATGAAGAGGTAAACAGTGTACATTTACTTGCTGGACATAGTAGTACCGATGTTGTTGCTGTTGACACTGCTGGAGCTAGTACATAACCTGCTGCTCATCATTTAATTACATCAACCGGAATGGGTCATGTGAAGTAAATGATCATTATGCTCAAAGATTATGTATCTGATAGGGCTATTGAAATTCCTGGTTATTATGTATTAAGAAATGATAGAAATATTGGAAGAGGTGGTGGCGTTGCTCTCTTTGTGTCTAATAAAATTAAATGCAAGGTTATAAGGTCAGTTAGTGAAATTGATGTTGGATTGGAATGTATTTTTTGTGAGTTTCATTTCAATAACATCAAAACTCTAATCGGTGTAGTATATCTGCCGTTAGGTGGCATCAATAAATTGGAAGACTTACTTTCTGAACTATCACCCCAATATGAAAACGTCATTATAATGGGTGATTTCAACACAAACTTATTAAATACTGATCAAAGTTTTATATCGAGTATCCCAATACTAAATAACTATGGTTTATCGGTTTCGCACAATTTTCAACCAACTCACTATGATCTTTATCATAGTAGTACAAGTCTAATTGATTTTTTTTATTGTGAGTAAGCCTGAACTTGTGGACTTCACTGACCAGTTTTGGATTCATGGTGTCTCGAAACATGCATTTATTTATGGATCATTTAAAATAAACACTTTTTTACCTAATGAACCCTTTTTTTAGGGATGATCTTTTATCAGAGGCATATCTTTATGATCTAAATGCAATGTATTCCACCACTGATGTAGATCAACGTATGTTTATTTTAAATAGTGCCTTGAATTATTTATTTGAAAAATATATCCCATTGAAAAAGTTGAAACAAAAAGATTATAAGACCAGGTTTATAAGTAATAATGCTATTAAGAAAGCTAAGGAATTGAGAGATCTTTCATTGAGAGCTTTCCTTGAACAGCGTACTGATGATCGTTGGCGTTGTTATTGCATTCATCGCAATCTAGTTTCCAAAGAGATTAGACAGAAAAAAAGAAAGCTTGCTGCATCGGTTTTTTCGGGTACACATTCCAGCAAGCAACTATGGTGCAAATTGAATGATATTGGAATCAAAAATACTGCAGCAAACCATAGTACAAACACAGATGTCGATTCTTTGAATACATATTTTACATCGTGTTCTTCCTCTAGTAATACTTTTCGTAAGGATGTTTTGTATCCAGAAACCGAAAATTGTTTTTCCTTCCGCAACCTATCTGGTTGTGAACTTTTTGAAGCGCTTTCTACTATTAATTCTAATGCAGTTGGGACTGATGGAATTCCTATTAAGTTAATAAAACTTATTTTTCCAGCATTTGAAAAACATTTTCTATTCCTCATCAACTCTATTCCAACAACTTCAGTATTTCCTTCTGACTGGAAAACTGCTAGAGTATGCCCGGTTCCTAAAAACAATAAACCCTCTTTGCCATCTGACTTCAGGCCTATAAGCATTCTTCCAGCACTCTCAAAGGTATGTGAAAGAATTATGAAGAACCAAATTCTGGATAACATACTGATATCAAATAGTTTTTTTAAAAACCAGTCTGGATTTCACCAGGGATATAGTACGACAACCTCTGTTATTAATATAACTGATAATATAAGAAAAAATATTGATAGCAAAATGGTGTCTTTCCTCCTCATCCTTGATTTTAGCAAAGCATTTGATAGTGTTGACCATAACCTGCTTTGTTTAAAGTTGAAAAAACTGTTTGGATTTTCCTCAACTGCGTGCAATCTCATTTTTTCTTTTCTTAATGGCAGAAGTCAGGCTGTTTACATAAACAAAGAAACTTCACTGTTTTTGCCCCTTCATCGGGGAGTTCCCCAAGGCTCGATTTTGGGCCCGATTCTTTTTACAATGTTTGTAAACGATTTGCCTACAGTAGTCAAACATAGTTCTGTTTTTATATATGCTGACGATGTACAGATGCTTCATTCCTCCAGCCAATGTAATCCGAATAAATGTGTGATAGAACATGGAGTTGATTTCGATTTAGTACTGAAGTGGGCAAAGGAAAATTTTTTGATCTTAAATGCTGAAAAATCTAAAGCTATTGCTTTTGGAGCCCCTTTGGGTTCCCATTCACTTAACAGTCTATCCCTGGATGGCAATATAATTCCTTATGAAAGTAGCGTCAAGGTGCTCGGGCTTTGCTGGGATGATAAGCTCTCATGGGAAAGTTATATAAATAGCACAATCAGAAAAATAACTTTTACACTAAGGAAACTATACTCAATAAATAACTATTTACCTTTTGAAGCTCGCTGGAAGTTATGCAAGGCCCTAGTTCTTCCTGTTTTACTATATGGCTGTGAAGTTTATAGTGGTTGCAATGTTACTTTATTTTGTAAATTAAAAGTCTGTTTTAACTCCGTTGTGAGATATGTTTTCAAAAAAAGAAGATTTGATCATATAAGTGAACTTGTTTCCAAGTTCCTTGGCTTATCTTTTGAAAATTTTATGAAACTTCGGTCAATTTTATTAAAACTAAAACTCCCTCATACATCTTCAATCGCATCACTTTCAGCAGACTTCGACTACACCCGACCAATATAATGACAGCTCCACACAGAACTAATGTAATGACACGTTCATTTATAGTTCGATCAGCTGTTCTATGGAATTCATTACCGGACCATATCAGAAACATTTCTAAGTCACTTCGTGTTTTCAAAAAAGATATTTCTCAATATCTACAGTAACTATAATCGTTAAAATTATTATATTAGCTTTTATTGTAACCATGAAAATAGTAAATTAAATTTTTGTTGCTGATTTTTCATATTAAGTACATGCTATAATACTTCTTGAAATTAAAATTAATTTGTTGTATTGATGATTGCAGGCGCAAAAAAATAAAATTAAATTAAAAAATATGTTAGCTTGAGCTTTTTATTTTTATATTTGTATCGAGCTTATTATAATGACTTAGTGGCCTCTTTGATGATCTGTAAAGGTCCTAGGCTGCACGTTTGTTTTAAATAAAAAAATAAAAAAAAAATAATTAATGATTAATTAATGGCAAATTATTAAGCAGTGAAATCATAAGTTTTAGAAGTTTTTACCACTTAAAAAAAAAACATAGAACGAAAATTCGAAATAGCCAAACCTTATTAATGACTAATTAACCATTGAATATTAAGCTATAAACCATTCGGTCTAAGAAGTTTTTACCCCTTTTCGGTGGTGCTATGCTAACTCGATGTCAAGTTAGCAAGGAATTTAAAAAACGTAGAAAACATATGACGACAAATTTGAAATTGTCACAACTAATTAACGGCAAACTATCCACTTACCCATTTTCGATTCGTCAAAGTTGCTTTGCTAGGTTAGGTTAGGTTAGGTTAAATGGGGTGGTGGTTAGAGAAGGTCGCATCACCTCACTCGGATCTCAATGGATCCATTGTGCTCCCCTGGGTGTAGGCAAGGTAGGTATAAGAAGGGGGAAGGAAATTGATTATTGGAAGCTTAGGTATGGGGGGCCTCCTTGAACCATCCTGAGTTCTGAGTGAATTTAAGGATGTTTCTTAGTGGCAAACACGAGACGTCGCCCAATTCATCGAAAAAGTATTCTCCGAGGGCTGCCTTTCTATAGTTCTGGCTAGACTGGGGCATTCACAGAGGAAGTGAACTGAGCCCTCCTCCGCCTCTTCATCCTGACACCCTCTACATAAATGAGCCGATGCCCATTCTACTCAAGTGGGTTCCCATTGTGTTGTGACCCGTTAGGATTCCAAACAATGGGGAGAGTTGAGGCCTGCTTAGCTTGAGTAAATACTCAGTTTTTTTCTTTGAAATATCCGGCCATAAGTTCCTCGAAATACGACAGGTATCAATTGTTGACCATCTATCGCTGGCAACTTTGAGAAAACTCTGGCAGATTCTTCTTTATTCTTGCTCTAGTGGCATAAGAACAGAGCAGTCGGTTTGGCTCGGACCAAGAGATGATCCGTTTTTGGCCAGTTCATCTGCCATTTCGTTCCCGTATATGTCACGATGTCCTGGGACCCATCGAATGGTAACTGTATTTGATGCGCTAAGTAATTTCAACTCATCACGACAGCGGTCAACCAGTTTTGACTTTGTAACAAATGAGGTAATGGCTTTGATTGCCGCCTGGCTATCAATAAAAATGTCATTATTTTTGTTAACTAACTTACATGTTTGAAGGCTCTTTGCAGCCTCACAAACTGCGAGCACCTCCGCTTGAAAGACACTGCAGAAGTCTGGAAGCTTTATTGATCTGTCTAAGGATGGGTTAACTGAATAAATCTATCTACCCCTTCGTTAGTTGTTGAGCCGTCCGTGAAGACCGAAACATGATTATCGTTTATGACCCGGTTTTCCGTCCAGAGTGTCCTTGTGGGAATATCTATTAGGGCTACCGGATTAAAATCAATGTGCGGTAATGTGTAGTCTGTCTGAATATTTATGTCGGTAAATCTCATAATAGTTCTATGACCGTAAAGGCCCTTTTTCCAATTATTGCATTGTTGAAGTCGCAGAGCACTTTTGGCCGCCATCTCTTTCGTAAAATGATCGAGTGGGGCTAGTGAGAGGAATGTTTCTAGGGCTGCAGTTGGTGCTTTGCTAACTTGACACTCATAGAAAACAAATGACCCAAAAATGCATAGAAAACATCGCACGACAAAATTGATTTTTTCACATCTAATTAACGACTAACTAACGGCAAGATATTAATCACTAAAATATTAAATTTTACATGTTTTAATCACTTTTCAAAACAAAACATAGACAACATAGAACGACATTCGAAACAGTCATAACTAATTAACGACTAATTAACGAAAAAAAACATTTTTCGATCCGTCAAAGTTGCTTTGCTAACTTGACACTCATCAATTTATGACTTATTAACATGGAAAAAATTGCAACAGAAGAAACTGAGGAAGCAGAGACCCCTCATTTACGACCCCCTACCCCTCCCAATCAAGACGCCCCCTCCAGCCATGTTCTCCTCTCCTCAACAGTAATCTCATAAGACCCCAAGAGAAAATGATTGACAGGACAAATATTCACATTTAGTCAAGAAAAACGGAAGAAAAAAAGAAATATACTACAGTCATGACGCAGTCGAGTCGACCAGCCCCTCCCCCACTTATCTTCAAACTCAGCGCTTCCATAAATTGCAGGGGCTTATTACAATTAAACGTAGACCTCTAAAGGTAAGGACGTATATATGTATATCAAGGACGACACGACCGACGCACAGTGGGGCCAAACCTACGACTTAGGGAAAAAACCTCTAATTGGTATCATTTCGTTATTTGCACCCGCTAAATTGAATGGTATCATCCGTTTTATGATTAGAGTTAAGGAGAAATTTTTAACTTTTCATAATAGTGGGATAGGTATTTTGTGTCAAGTACGGTCAGGTGGAAACTAAAAAGTAAATCACGATTTCTCAGAGAAGAAAAAGCGGATTGGAGTGATTCAAAACTATTTTTGAAAAAGAATAATAGAATTTTCAAATTCCATTTTGAATTCTGTGAAAAAACAATCACGTCTTTATTGAACTGGTTATATTCCATCAGAAATTATCTTACATATTTCTTAAATTGATTTTCTATTCACTGATCCCAAAACTAATAGAATCTGGTGATGAAATCTTAAGGATCGTCATTACTACCATCAGGACAACCAGAAAAGAGCTGAAACAGACCCTAGAAAGGTGGAGCTTTTTTTGTATGTCCAAATTTGGCTAGATTTTTCAGACAAATTTTAAATAATAATCCGTAAGATGGAGGAATCATGGAAAACATCAGTTTTTTACTTGCGATTATAGGTACCTACTATTAGGCAAGTTTTGGATTCGTGCAAAAAAACAATTTGAGATAACAATCATACATGATTTTACGACGATAGAGAACACCAAATAAGTGGGTGGCACAATTCTGTCTGTCTGTCTGTTCGTCTACAGCCTAAACGGCTCGATCGATTTTCTTCAAACTTGGTACATTGTGGTTTTTTGGTGACACACACACGTTTTTTTCATTTTTTTTTTAGAACCAAAAATAACGGTACCTGCCATACAATTTTTTTTAAGCAATTTTACATAATCGTACTTTTCTCAAAAACGGCTTGACGACTTTTCTTAAAAAAACTTCAATAAATTTATTTTAGTAAAGGCTTCCATTGGGGGGAAAAAACCATTTAAAAAAAATGGTTATTAATGGTACCTCCCAAAGAACCATTTTTAAAATTTTTGATTTTCTTCAAAGCGATACGACCGATTTTAATTATTTTTGTATACAGAAGCATGTCAAAAATATAAACAGTTTTGTGTACAAAATTTTTTGAAAAAATATTTTTTGGATTTTTGAAAAATGTTTCAAATTTTTTTTTGAAGACCAAATATTTCGAAAACGACATGATCGATTTTTTTGAAACTTGACATTTAAGAATTTTTAGTACTCTCTAAAATATCTTTAGAAAAAAATTTACATTTATGAAAAAATATCGGTCCTTCCGTACAAAAGTTAAAAAACCGCAAAGGAAAATATTTTTTTGTTTAAGAACGACTGCTTCGATTTTGATTAAACTTTTTCTATATACTAAAATTAGTACGATCTACTACCAAAAATAATAAGATTCTACACTTAGCAACTATTAATAGCACCTGTCATAGAACGTATTTTTTTATTTTGAATTTTCTCGTTTTAGATGATTTTTTTTATATACAAATTTCAGATAAGATTGCATATCAAAATTTTCAAATAAAAGTTTTTGGATTTTTAAAAAAAGTTTCAATTTTTTTTTTTTGAAAATTCGATATCTCAAAAACGGGTTGACAAAATTTTTGAGAAATATTGTTTTATATGTACATAAATATATACTTTAGGTTAATACTTTCGAAATTAGGTGTACCCCAGGCATACAAATATGTAAGTTTAAGCGGGCAGCTTGTATGTACAACGTACTCTCCAATATTATCTCTTCCCATTGGACGATTCCCATTTCCTATTCAGCACTGAAAACCGCAACAATTTTGAAAGCTTGGTTCGTAAGATATCCTATATTAGAGTGGTCCTTAAAAGGGTCACCGGTTAATTCAAGTTAGCGTGCCCCCTTAATTCTTCCAAACAATAAAAATAAAATTCCTGTTAAATTTTAGCTCATTGTTTTACCGTCAACACGACCCACATGACGAAAGAAGTTTAATATGGGAAAACACATGTAAAATTTTCAATATAAATCTTGGTGTAAATGTAGTTACTTATAAGATTAAAAAATGGCGTGATAGAACAAATTCTATAGGACATTTATTTCCTAAAATTCAACTTACTCTTTTCAATTTTCGTCTAGGGGTTTAAAATTGAGGAAATATTCGGTTTCGATTTTAATGAGTTTTGCACCGAATCTAAGATGTAGTCATAAAAGACCACATTTGTGCCAAATTATTAATTTTACAACCATTCAAGAAAGTGCTAATTCAACCAGCACTTATTCATTGCGGTTTGTCTTTTATAAATAAGGAGGTTAAAAAACAAACTAAAAACAAATGTATACATATTTATGATAAGGGTATTCATGTAACAGCGTAAAGTCGTCGTAAACATCCTAAGGTTTTAAACTTCGTAATTCTGTCACAATTTTTATGGATAATTTGACAGATTTACGCAGTTTACAACTTTACTACGTTTGCGACGACTTAGGCTGTTGCATGAATATCCTTAATGTGTCCTTAAAAACTTTTCTTTTAGTAAGTAATTTTAAAAATTACAAATTTCCTCAAGAGTATTTTTGATATGGAATTCACTATAATATGGCCAGTACATATGGTACGATGGACACTGGACAGTATGGCGAATACCTTCTTGCTTAGACTTTTATCATCATAATAATAAAATTTGAATAGATAGAACCTCGAGTGTATTTTTTTTTTTTTCAAGAAACCAATACATGCCCTTTTCTGCAAGTAAAAAATCTTAATTAAGCACAAGGTACACAAAAACTTAAAGTTGTAAGGAAAATAAAATAAAATACAGTTTTTTTCAGAGTTACCTCCTTTTCTTAATTTAATGAACCTTAAACTGTGAGGGGATATATGGGCCCCAGGAGACGGTTAAACGCTACTTTTTCTCTAAAATTTTGTAGAAGCGGGGACGAGCGAATTCGTGGGTAATAGCTAATGGTTAATAAATGGGTTAGTCCAAAAAATTTAAGGAACTTTACAATATTTTATTTTTAATTTTATTTAAATAACAGGCACTTCAGTTTTGCAGCCATTGTTCTTACATTTTTATTTTTTTGTAAACAAATTAATTTTCTTTCCCGATTTGTGTTTTTTTTTTTAATGATTAACTGTTAACTGTATGGTAACACTCAGTGGCGACGCGTGAATAAAAAATGTAGTCGTTCACTTTATTTATTTTAATTTTCATATGATTTAAGTTTACACAAATTTTGTTTTATGTACCTTTTAATTCAAATTATCTCGATTTGCTTAAAAATATTTGCACTAAACTTTTGTGAGAAGTTTTTTTTTTAATAGTTGTCCTAGAAAAGGTAGACTTTAAATCTAAGAAAAAGATTTCAAACCGATAATTTATAAGTTTTTGAAAAAAAAATTGCATTTAATATTTATAGATGCGATGTAAGAACAACAATGTTTTAATAAAATAAAAATGTAGTTGAAAGCGATTTTAAAAAATTTCCTACAAAAATGAATGAATAGATTCAACATCCTAAGGAAACTGACAATCAAAATCATAAGAAATTGTTCTACTTCAAACAACGCCTAAGGCTGCAAAATTAAAAAAAATCAATAAGACACCTACTTTCTCTGTTTATGTACCTATCTTCTTTTTTCTTCAAAAACCTACCACCTACATATTTAAATTTCTAGAACACTCTCCTGATTTCAGACACTTTTTTTTAAATTCTATTTTGGAATAATCAGCTAAAAAACCCTACTTTACTGCAGGGTCATATTCATAAATATTATAGTATATGAGCCTATTAATACAATTTTTTCTTATTTTCTACCACCCACCCACTAAGCTATGGAAATGTTCGATTTTATATTACCTTAATTTTTTCATGCACTCAATTTTGCTTTGAAATTTAACTCTTCTTAAGGAACCCAGAGAAGTTTCACATGAAAAAAACTCAATCCCTTGAACAAATCTGTATATATATTTCCCATTTCGTTCATATTCTTCTTGCACGAATAGCAAAAGGCATCATACAACAACCACTCATACTTTGCTCACCCATCCATCCTATATCAAACACAAAGCACAAAAAAACCTTTACTTAATTTCGTTTGAAGTTTGAACCCACCACCTCCACCATCAGAAACCATCCCACCAAACACCAAACAAACAAAATTTGAGTGTATAGACTTGAGAAAATCTCACCACACTTGCTTATTTCGTTCACAGGTGATTTGAACGAATAGGTCAGTAGTAATTTGGTTATACTTTTTTTGTTGCTTTTAGGGGTTACATTTCGTTCACAATTCATGTGAACGAGTTGAAGGTTAAAAATGAGTAGGAATTGTGCTGTGGCAGTAGCAGGGCTTTTTTGTTTGTTTTTATTTAAACTACGTGCACAAAAGGGTTGTACGAGTTGGAAAATTGTAAATTGAGTGCGAAACTGACTCAAACTAGTAGAAAAGCAAAAGAATTTTGTGGGTGGTTAGGTTAATTTAATAAACTTTTATCATAATAATTTTATCTGAAAGCTAGTCGTGCATGAACGAATTGAACAATAGGACGCCTCGCCACTGGTAACACTGGATATATACGTTGACATTACGCTCTCATCACAGAACTATTTTCTTCAGAACCCAAACCAAATCATTGCGTAATTCATTCCATTTCGTTTCCGACCCGAGCCGAGCATACACTTTGCTGCTCAGCTACTGCTGCTGGACGTAAATGATTGTTTGTGTACACAGCCGTAACCAGCCGTCGCTCGAGTAGAGCGTAAGCGTATATTCTATGGATATTTATAGTGAATGAATGAATACCGCTATGTGTTGACTTAGAGTGGGTGGGGAGGGGTGTGCAATGATGATGGCGTCAGCGTCAGTGGCGGTATGGAGGAGGTGGTGCTGGTTAGGTAGGTGCTTATATATACTTTTTTCATCAACTTTAGCATTACTCCCGCGCACCCATTGCACACAGTATACATATATTTAGTCAAGCAAGGGATGGCAGAGAGAATTTTTTTCTTTTTTATTTATCTAGTTGATGACGAAGTTGAAAAATCAAACGAAACGAAAAATATAAGGGTTGAGATATTTTTTTTAGTTTCAAAAAATTTTTTTCTTGGTATAGAAATTGCACATCATAGAATGCCCGTCTGTTTGAATACAAAAAATAGCAATAGTTTTTTTTTTTTATGACACCCTCGCCGAATACGAATAAAAGTCAACAATTATAATATTTTGTTGTTTGCTCATGTAATTAATTTGAGCGTAACTGTGAAAGGCGAAGTGGTAGGTACAAAATTGATATTTTTATTTTGTAACCTATTTAGTACGTGTGCAAAGCAAAATTATTAAAAATCATCACTTTTGATAAGAACTAATAAAATTTCGATAAAAATAAATATGCAATCCTTGAGAATAAAGTTGAGTAGAGTTTAGAGACAGTAATTATGACGATGGGGAAATAAAATATTTATTGGGAGTTTAATGGGAGCATAAAGGTTGTTGGTATAATTAGTTTTTTTTTATATTATTATTATTGTATGATATATTGTACGTAAATGAAAGATAGAAACAACGATCTAAAATCTGACTTATGCTTAAATTGAATTTGGCTTTAATTGGTTCTGAAGAAATTATTAGATAATTTACAGTGAACTTTGACGCCTCAGACAAAAAATGAAAAATGGCCCAAAAATGCGACAAAAATTTCTTAGCGCCCAAATAAAAATGCAAAATTTCAGCCCAGAGAGAATGTAAATAAGTCCCAAGAGTTAAATGACAGAGTCCCTAGAAAAGAAAACAAAAATTGCATGAAAAATACAGTACCACAGTGCATCGGGTATTTTCGGGTATAAGTGTGACGGCGGCAACATTTTTGGGTATAGGTACTCTGATTTAAGAGTTTTAAATGCAACAATGAGAAAGTACTGCTACTCAAAAAATTTGTTGACTTAGGTGCCTACCTAATTCCTCTATAAGTGCAGCAACAAGGTTGCATGAGCGATACCTAAAGAGGACTTTGCCCTTTCAAGAGAGTAACGAACTTATGAACACATATGAAGCGGACTAATTAAGGTAATGCTGATCCAGCTGCACTTCCATATGCGGAGCTACATAACATAGATGCAGAGGTTCATGGATACGTACATCTAAACAGGGGCAGTACATACAACTTGGTGGGGGCCCAAAGGCCCCAACAAATTTTAACTGTCGCGATACATCGAATCGAGACAAATGGAGAGATCCTGTATTAGTTCTTCTCGCCCACTCAGACTATCACTATATTTTGCTACTATTAGCATCGCACAGTGGTACTTTTGTTGAGTTTTGGCCACAAACATCATTTCCTATGCCAGTTCTTGATACAAATTAATGAAATTTGGTTCACTTAATGATTTAGAGATGCTTAATTCATAATAACTCGAAAAAAAAATCAAAAATAATCTAATTTCAGTAATGTTTTCGGGTTGTATTATTTCAATCTGACATCAGGGTAAGAATTTTGATCGTAAACAGTTGGAAAAAACCCTTAAACTACCATTATTTTTTGTTTATCAGAATATTTTAATTTCTTCATAAATGATTTTAATAGTTTTTAGTAATTTTAGAGTTTTTTTCCAACTGTCAACTCTCAGAATTCTTAATTAATTTAAAATTTCAATTTCAATATACATAATAGGTTCTAAGAACTTTTCCGGAGCTCTTTGCTGATTTCATATGAATTTAGGGAAATAAATAAAAACAGAAACTTAGAAAACAAAGCACAAAAAATTAAATTTGTCACAACTTATTAACGACTAATTTTGGAAAATATAAAAAAAAATTAAATTTTAGAAGTTTTTAGTCCTATAAATTGGCGTTTCGTTCGGCTTACTCACTTGAACTCATCAGTGACATAGTGAGGGAATTGTCATAGGTAATTTATATAAAGTTCAGTTCAACTTACATGAATTTTTCAACGAAAATCCACTGTAAACTATATCCAACAAGATTAGAATTCCTAATCATTAAGCTGGAAGTTTTTTTGCCCTGGGCCAGACTAAAGGCCATAAAAAGCTATTTTGAATCAATAATTCAACAAGTCCAATCCTTAATGCTAAGTCTTCTACTTGGCTGATTTATTTCAGTAGTATATAGAATTTGTTTTATAAAACCTTCTTATATAGAAACTATGCCTGGCCCTCCTACTCCTCCTATGCTTAATGATATTCCTCTAAAACTCTCCAAAGAAGCTAAATATCTTGGAGTAATCCTTGATTCCAAGCTAACATGGAAAAGAAACACAGAGGAAAGAATGAAAAGGGCACTCGGCGCTTTCTACACATGCAAAAAAACCTTCGGTACACGTTGGGGTATGCGACCGCAGGTTATCCAGTGGATGTACACGGCGATTGTTCGCCCCATACTTACCTATGGTTCTATCGTGTGGTGGAAGGCTGTTGAAAAAGTTAGCTATCTCAAAAACCTGAAAAAGGTACAGAGACTAGCCTGTATAGGAATAACGGGGGCACAGAGGTCTACGCCACAAGCAGGGTTGGAAATTATTTTAAATCTTCCAGCCCTAGACGAGCACATTAGATGCTAAGCAGCCAAAAGCGCACTTCGACTCAAAGAACTGGGCTCTTGGAAGCACAGCACCTATGGTCATGGGTCTATCTTACAAAGGTATGACACAGTGGTCGGACTTGATGTGACGACTGACATACCACCGAAAATAGATTTTTACAAACACTTCTCTATTTCAATACCCGAAAGACATGGTTGGGAACCCAACTCACTTATTAGTGAACAGGGTATCCCCTTCTATACTGACGGGTCAAAAATGGAAGAAGGGACAGGAGCTGGGGTGTTCTGTGAAGCCCTTAATATTAGAGAATCATATAAACTCCCAGATGAATGTAGCGTCTTTCAGGCTGAGATTTATGCTATTGAAAAAGCGGCAGAAATGGTGCACAAGAAAAAACTGAGCTCGTCGGAGATCACATTTTTCGTGGACAGCCAAGCCGCTATCAAAGCGATAGCCAGTGAGACTATAAGATCCAAAACAGTGACAAAATGCCGAGACATACTGAATAAAATTTGCAACACTAACCGAGTCAAACTCTGCTGGGTTCCTGGACATAGCAATATAGAAGGGAATGATATAGCAGATGAACTGGCAAGGAAGGGGTCATTATCAGTAAGAAACAGTAGTAACCAATTAGATATGGGACTAGACATCCCGATCGGTGTGGTTAAAACGAAAATAGACCTAATAACGAAAGAGCAAATCAATAAATCCTGGATTACCAGGAACGATTGCGTTATCTCTAGAAGTCTATGGCCTAGAATTAATGAAAAGGAAACTCAGTATATTCTATCGCTGAGTAAAAAGAACATTAGAATCTTGATAGGTGTACTAACGGGTCATTGCGCCATTGGCACAATGGCCACCAGACTGGGTGTATTCGCACCTGACTTCTGTAGGAGCTGTCAGGATGTAGAAGAAATAGAAACCATTAAACACCTGCTCTGCGATTGTCCAAACCTCCAAACAAATCGCCTCCGTTACTTCGGAAACAGGTTTGTTGGGGAACTGGACGATCTAGCGCAGGTCCCAATGGCAAATATGAGGAAATTCATAGAGAGCACAGGCTGGTTTGCAAATGAGCCAGTCTACTTGAATAATTAGTTTAGGAGCATCTCTGCTTTCTTTTCGTAAGGGGATCACAATGGACCAATAGGCCCTCGTGTACGCAACAGCCTTTGCGCTGTGCACGCCCCTCCTAACCTAACCTAACCTATGCCTGGCCCAGGGCAAAAAAACTTCCAGCTTAATGATTAGGAATTCTAATCTTGTTGGATATAGTTTAGTTGAAAAATTCATGTAAGTTGAAATGAACTTAATATAAATTGCGTATGTCAAAGCCCTCACTATGTCACTGATGAGTTCAAGTGAGTAGGCCGAACGAAACGCCAATTTATAGGACTAAAGGCCATAAAAAGCTATTTTGAATCTCTAAAAAAGTTATAGTCCTGTTTATGTAATGATGACTTTTATTCAGGTACAACAGGTAAAATATTACCGAAACCCCTTTGAAAATAAAGGTATGTTAATGAAACTTGGAATAAATATTCTATTTGTCATACAAACTAAGAATCAAGACAGTCCCTAAAAATATCCACGGTGAAAGGGTGTTTTTTTAAGGGGGAGGGGCAAGTGTAGAATGTTTACCATAACACTCACGAAAAAACTCTTACACTCATGAAATTCACCAAAATTATTAAATTTGTCATGGCAACCAAGAATCAAAATAGTCCATACAAATATTTTTATTGTTATAGTGTTTTTGAGACGGTTACATTTTGACCTGTTCTACGGAATATACGATTTCAAAAATTGATTTTTGCTTGAAATGGACCATAACTTTGTTATGGCTGCTTGTATCATTTTAGTTTTGCTTTTATTAGATTCAGCGTTAAAAATACCCTTAAATCATATACCATACTTTGTGTACATACCTCAATTACACCAAATAAGTATTTTGGTTCAAATCTTCAAACTTCTTCCCAGATTTTCTCTCTCTTTAATAAAAAAGTCCCCAGAACAAATATGTTTATGTGGACTATATTGATTCCTGGTTTCCATGACAAATTTAATATTTTTGGCGAGTTTCATGTGTAAGAGTTTTTTCGTGGGTGTTATGGAAACATTCTACACTTGCCCCTCCCCTTTAAAAAAAAACACCCTTTCACCATGGATTTTTGTAGAGACTGTCTTGATTCTAAGTTCGTTTGACAAATGGAACATTTATTCCAAGTTTCATTAAGATACCTTTATTTTCAAACGGTTTTCGGTAATATTTTCCCTGTTATACCTGATAAAAAGTCATCATTACATAAAAAGGACTATAACTGGGATGGTTGTATCATTTTGAATTTGGTTTCATTAGATTCAGCGTTAAAAACTAAGTCCTGTGAAGTTAGCAAAAAAATTGTTTAAAATTAAATAAAAAATGAGAGTTCCCGGTAGCAAACAAAGAGTTCTAGAGTTCCTCATACTTTTTTTTTAATAGTTCTGGCGAATGGAGTGTTAAAATTAAAAAAAAAGTTTTTTTTGCTAACTTCACGCAGCAAGGACTTTTTTGAGAAAAAGAGTTCTGAGCATGTTTTTCCCCTTAAAATCAAGAGTTCTGGAGTTCCTGAGGGGTTTTAGAAAGAGTTCTACAAAATTGAAAAAGTTAGGGCAATAATTTAAGGTGCCCATTGACTTAGAACCAAAAATTTTCAAAATCCACAAAAATCGAAAAAAAGGAGTTCTGATTAGAGTTCCCGATAGCAAACAAAGAGTTCTGAACATTTTGTTAATAACTTTTTTTTCTAAAACTAATTTTTCAAAAGTTATTCGCAAATTTAGGTACCCATTGACTTAGAACCAAAAATTGTGGATTTTGAAAATTTTTGGTTCAAGTCAATGGGCACCTTAAATTGCCCTAACTTTTTCAATTTTGTAGAACTCTTTCTAAAACCCATCAGGAACTCCAGAACTCTTGATTTTAAGGGGAAAAACATGCTCAGAACTCTTTTTCTCAAAAAAGTCCTTGCTGCGTGAAGTTAGCAAAAAAAACTTTTTTTTTTAATTTTAACACTCCATTCGCCAGAACTATTAAAAAAAAGTATGAGGAACTCTAGAACTCTTTGTTTGCTACCGGGAACTCTCATTTTTTATTTAATTTTAAACAATTTTTTTGCTAACTTCACAGGACTTAAAAACTACCCTTAAGGCATGTATCATATGGTTAGGTTGTACCAAAACAAATATTTAAGTTTGATAGACCTCTAAATTCTCCTCGTCTGCACCTCTTCAAATGCATCTAGACAAAAATCCAATGCGGGGATTTTGGGGGACTTTGGAAACGTTATAGAGGTTGCAATTTAGCGTCGATTCCAATTTTTATATTTCAAGAATTAATTTTTTCAAGGTTCCCCATACGATTTGTGCTATTTTTCCTGGTCTAAAAACAAGTGTATTTACAAAAGAATAATAGATAGAACGGTAAATTATAATAGAAATTCAAAACAACAGCTTCCAATTTCACATAAACACATTTGTTCAGTATATACTACCAATTTTGGGTGAATCAGTAGTATTTACTTGGATGAATTCAGTGTTTACTACTAGTATGTGGTTACCAGTATAAACTTTATTTTATGCATACCAAATACAGTAAATACTATAAGTTTCAGCTTCTACTAGTAGTACAAGTATTTACTTTAACCTTTTCCTGGTAGTAAGTACTTCAGTTTTATGCATATGCCCCACTGTCTCAACTAATTAAAGACTAGTTAACGACAAATTATTAAGCCATACACCAATCGGTATTAGTTGTTTTCAACCCTTTTTACTTGCAATATACGTACTACATATGTATAAGGCAAGTTTTGGATTCGTGAAACAAAAACTTTGAAATAACAATCAAACATGATATTACGATGATAGATAACACGAAAAAAGTGTGTGGCACAGTTCTGTCTGTCTGTCTATCTGTCTTTTCGTCTACAGCCTAAACGGCTCGCTCGATTTTCTTCAAACTTGCTACGTAGTTTTTGGTGACTATGCCAACACATTTTTTTAATTTTTTTTAAGAACCAAAAATAACACGTACCTGCCCAATTTTTCTTAGCAATTTTACATAATCGTATTTTTCTTAAAAACGGCTCCACAACTTTTCTTTAAAAAAAAACTGAAAACATTTATTTTAGTAAAGGCTTTCTTAGCGTGAACCATTTTTCAAAATATGGTTATTAATGGTACCTCCCTAAGAACCATTTTTTTAATTCTTGATTTTCTTCCAAACAGTACAACTTTTTAATTATTACCAACATTTTTCAGAAAATATTTTTTGCATTTTCAAAAAATGTTTCAAATTTTTTTTTTGGAAGATCAAATATTTCGAAAACAATATGATTAATTTTTTTGAGACTCGATACTTAAGGGTTTTTTTAGTACTCTCTAAATTATTTTTCGAAAAACATTAGATTTATGAAAAAATAACGGTACCTTCCATACAAAAGTTAAAAAACCGTAAAGGAAAATATTTTTGTTGCTTAAAAACGACTTTTATTAAACTTTTTTCATATGCTAATTTTAGTACGAATATTACCAAAAATTATAAAAGTTTACACTCAGCAACTATTAAAAGTACCTGTCATAGAACGTTATCGGCTAAACGGATTTCGATTAATTTTTTATAAACAAATTTCTGATTATATTAAATAATATTGCATTTCAAAATTTAAAAAAAAAAAGTTTTTGAATTTTTAAAAAAGTTTCAAATTTTTTTTTTAAATTTTGATATGCAATATCAATGCGACCCAGTCGTGCATTTTATTTAGGTGGTGCTTAGCTAACTAGATATCGAAAAAAAACATAGAAAACATTGTACCTACGATTAATTCAATTTCTCACAACTAATAAACGCCTTATTAACGGCAAGTTGTTAAGCCATAAACCATCAGGTATAGGAAGTTTTTACTGATTTTCGACAGGGTGCTTTGCTAACTAGATATCAATTTAGCAAAACACCCACAAAACAGAGAATGACAAATTCGAAATTGTCGCAACTCAACGACTAGTTACCGGAAAATTATCCACCTACATACTTATTCGTCAAAGCTGCTTTGCTAACTTGACACTCATATCGAAAACCATAAGTGTGCTGTGAAAAATGTTTTTATATCCCATGCTAAAAGTATAGTGCGTCGGTCACAAGGAAGAAACATCGCCTGTTGACTTTCCGAAGAAACAAGGATCGAAAACTGGGGAATAATTTGCGTGCTGCCTGCTGTAGCCAAAGTAATAGCAAAAACCAATAAAAGACCACCTCGAACACATGCTTGACGCCAAGAAAGAAAGAAAGATTCCACACTGGATCTTCTTGTGTCGACCACATCAACACCTTTCGGATCATCATCGAACAGTGCGTTGAATATCGATCACCACTTCACCTGCTGTTCATAAACTTCGTAAAGGCATTTGACAGTGTCAATCGAGAATTTATCTGGCTTGCTTTGTGCCGTAGGGATATCACGGATAAATTGATTGCTATTATAAAGGCTACATATCATGGATCTAAATATCACGTTCTGCACAATAGAAAGTTGTCAGAGGAGTTTGAAATCCAAAGTGGGGTTAGACTAGGGTTGTACACTGTCACCAATACTGTTCCTGTTGCTGTGATAAGTGATTTCGATGGAAGCTGCAATCTTACCTCAAAATATCTGGACTACGCGGACGGCGTATACACACTCTCTGATAGGATTATGGATCTCCATCAAGTGGCAACTAGGACGGAGAGAGAAGCCAAAACTGTTGGACTTAAGATCAATACGAGAAAAAAAAATGGATCAGCTTTGGAACTTCTTCATCTAGCATCTGCCCAAGTAGATATGTTTGGACGGCTAGTAGATCTTGTTTTCAATATCTTTGGAGTATTTTCTCTACAGATGATGGTGGGACCGAACAAGATAATCTGCCGAATCGGGAAAGCAAAGGCTGCGTTCAGAATGCTATCCAAAATATGGAGAAACAACTCTACAAGCCTAGAGACCAAGCTACGACTGTTCTGCTCCAATGTTGAATTTGTGCTTTTTTATGGCTGCAGCACTTGGAAAGTAACACCCAATGTCACAAGAAAGCTGCAAACATTCGTGAATAGAAGATACTTAAACTTTTTATTATTTCCTTGGCGACTCTCATGATATCTCCCTGAAAAGTACTTTTGATGACCACGTAACACATAGAGTGAAGGCTGTGATCTGTGAAGGACAACCTCCGTCGTTGCTGTAGGGCGAATCCTCATAGCTTTCAGTAATACATATGCATGCATGTTGGCCATTGAATTTCGTTTAGTGAATTCATATAGTTGTTTGGATATTCAGTTCTTTTGTGCTATGCAATTGCACCAAAAGTAACAATGGTCCTTTCCAGGATGATTGCTTCGCAACCCCATGAGTTTCTAGTAGCTTATCTTCTAAAACATTCCATAGCATAAGGGTGCCAATAACCCTCCCTGAGGATTGCCTCTTGTTTGTGGTGATTCTCTGCGGACACTTTACTCTGTGAGTGCCTCCTATCGTTGTCATTCTTGTTTCCAACTGTTGGTTCTACTAAAACCATCTCATATTGTAAGGGCTGGTTTTTCAGTGCAGAGCTTAATCTGAGTTGAATCAGAATCAGAAAAAAAATTAAATTAACCCTGAGTTAACTCAAAAACAGGTCTCAGTTGAGGCTGAGGGTTAACTTTATTTTCCAATTGTCAAAAATTTATTGAAATCGGTATGAGACTCAATGCACGTCACACTTTTACGCCTTTCAATATCAAAATCAAGATGATACCAGATCGAAAATTGTACTTTCCAAATTTTTCAATCACTTTCACAATTATCTAAACAAAGATGGCACCAAAATAGAAATTGCCCTCAGATAAATCCCTCTTTTGAGTTAACTGACCAAATGAGATGAGTTAACTCTAGCAGACCAAGGATTTAAATTAAATGACAAACAAGTTTCTGGAGTAAACTCAGGCTTAACCCCGAGACTATGATGATCTCGCACTGAAAAACTGGCCCTTAGAGGCATATAACACAAATCAGAAGCTAAAGTGAGGAAGCAAAATACGAAAACAATTTTTAAAAGACAAATTTGACTTTCGAATAGACTACTTTCTATTGAACTTTCATTTTGACATGGTGTAATAAACGGAAGAATAGGAAGTCTAAAAAAAACAACTGAGCATGTCTAATAACGCATAAACATAAAATGTTTTTCATCGTCCCATATTTAGAGTGAATCTGACTTATCCTGAAAAAGGTTCAAGAGGGAAATATTCAAAATGTATCTAAAGCTATTATTAAAAAAAAAAAACATTTTTCTACCAAAGCATGCCATTGAAGGGTGAATGAAGAAGGTACATTTAATATAAATAAGGAAGTTTTATCATTTGGAGTTTTCTTTTACTTTGAAAGATACACATTGCTGTTATGGTTTTATGTTTGTTTTTATGTTTGCATCTTTTACTTAGGAGTTTTTTTGATTTTTATGTCGGCAATGGTGCGTATTGTATTCAAGTCAATAACAACTGTGAACGAATATTCCAAGTGTTATATTATTTTCACGATCATACAAATACTCGCATTATTTAAAAAAAAAATAAACGAGAGGGGAGCTACTTCAGTTAAATAAATACCATATGAACCTGATGAAAATACATTATCAACATAAAATCGCTAAACCTTAAAAATCATGAATTATAAGAAATGGGCTTAGTGGATTAGACGGGACTTAGCAGATCGGGACTTTGAACAAACGAGATTTTGGAAAATAGGATTTTAAGAAAATTGTATGTTGTAGATTTAAAAAGCGGGATTCCGAACGCTCCTATTTTCAACCCTACAAAAAAAAAAAGGTTGCATAAGACCACACTGGTAATTTACCATTATAACTATAGAGGCCCAATGTTGTTATGCTATATTAAAATATTGCCGTATTCAAGATCTTCGAAAACGTTATCAGTTGTTCAACCGTCCGTCCGTCTACCGGCAGTTTGTCTATTTTTTTTAGTGCAAAATTTGGTGTGTAAAATCAGTTGTGTGGACTTTAATAAAGTTACTACCGATTTTCTATTTATAATATTATTTTGTTAATACTATACGTATGGCACTTGTTTGTTTAATTAATAAATATGTAATAATTATTGATTTTTTTTTATCTAACCATGCAGTTTTTTTTAGGGTTACTTTTCTCCAGGGGCAAACTGTGTTTTTAACTCTACATTACTATGTTTTTATTGTTCTAAAATTGAATTTTGTTTTTAAATTGTTATTTATGTTTATTTTAAACCTATTCGAGTAGAATTATTGAAATTTTTGTTCTTATTCCTTAATTTATAAATTTTATGAAATAAAAAGAGGTATTTTTGTTGTTTGTAAATAAAAGTTTGGGTTTCAATTTGTTTTAATTTTTAAAAACTTCAATAACAATTACATGTTATCGTAAATTTAATTGAACTACGTTCTGATGTTGGAAATGTAATTAACACCATGTAATTAAGGATGTAATTGAATACCAGCAATTCCAATATCATAGTTGAGGTGAAATTGGGCAGAATGAATCTTCAATAACTTGCCCTATTGCTTTTTAACTGAAATGATTTAATGCACAGAAGATAATATCAAACAAAACCATTGATGAAAAAATTCTCGTTTATTGTATCAACGTGATGGAAGTTTGATTTCAAATAACTTTCTTTGGGAGTCCACCAGAGTTTCCAAAGACAAAGTTTCGAAGGGTAAAGTTTTGAAAAACCAGGTTTAGAAAAGACAAAGTTTCGAAAACATAAAGTCTCCAAAGTAAAAGTATCGAAAACGAATTTCTGCAAGGAGAAAGTTGCGAAAAGTAAAAGCTTCGCAAGATAAGGTATCGAAGGAATAAGTTTCGAAAAAAAATTGCGAAATTCTCGGAACTTCTTTGTTTCTTAATAGTACAGGTAAAATAGTACGAAAAGTCTTTCGAATAAAATAAAAATTAGTACCATGTCCATAATGCAACTTGGTAAAAGCGTTTAATGTACCATGAGAATAAAAAATAAAAAGTGTCTATAAAAATATTTCACATAGAAGGGTGCTTTTTTAAGGGGAAGAGGGGGGGGGGTATTGTATAAAGTAAGAATGGCTGGTGTATACTCTCTCTCTCTCTTTCTTCAAATATATAATGTATTATATAGAATTATGTATTAAGTTAAGCTTGAATTGAATATGAATAAAATGTCACTTTTGCCTGAAACGTGCTTCTTATCAATACCACATGGCGCAGTCGAAAATCCGAATAAGGTTAAATTATTGATATTTGAAAAGTTTATATTTAAAAATATAGAAAAACAAGAAAGTAAATAACTAATAAAATAAAAGCAAAAAAAAAAAAAAATCCTGAACAAACAACATGGATTTTACTAAACCACAACCATTAAATTTGGACGGAAACTTAAAAGAAAATTGGAAAAGATTTAAGCTACAATTCGACATATATTCAACAGCAACAAAAGCGGATAAAGAAGCAAATGAAGTTCAAGTGGCAAGATTGCTTAGTTGTGCTGGACGAGAAGCTATCGAACTATTCCAAACCTTTAATATGAGCGAAGCTGATAAAAAAGTGCCTTCGAAGGTGGTGGAACAATTCGAAAAATACTGTAACCCACGTCAAAATATAGTATACGAACGATACTTATTCTACAAAAGAGCACAAAAGGAAGGCGAACCATTCGACCACTTTTTAAAAGATGTAGCCAGATTGGTGGAGAACTGTGACTTTGAAGGTCAAAAAGACAAAATGCTGAGGGACAGAATTGTTATTGGGATCAGCAGTCACAACACCCAAACGCAGCTACTTAAGATTGAGAATCTTACACTGGAGAAAGCAATCGAAACATGCCGAATTGCAGAGACAACTATGGAGCAAAGCAAGGTTATGCAAAGAGCAACGGGGGATTCTAAATCGGAGGTCTACGCAGTCAAAAATACAAATTAATGCCAATTGAATTTAATTTAGACAGTGGGAAACAAGTTAATATTCTTCCAAAAAATATTTTCACAAAATTTAAAGATTTATCGAACTTGAAAGCATTTAATTAGAAACCTTAAGCATATGGTGGTTTTAGATTGTGTGCTCTAGGAACGGAAAGCTGTAAAACGATGTTTAGGACAACAAAATTTGATCTTGATTTTGTGATTGTTGATTGCAATTCAAAACCACTTTTAGGTCTTGAATCTTGCATTAAGTTAGGGTTAATAAGCCGCGTTTATTCAGTTGAAGCTAATCGTTCAACTTTACGAGATTTTATTGAGAAGAATAAAGATGTTTTCATGGGTCAGGGTCGATTTCCTGATAAATGTTCATTGGAACTTGATAGCTCAACATTACCGGTGAGTAAGCCACCCCGTAGAATTCCATTAAGTATAAGAGGAAAGGTTTATGATACTCTTTTGAAAATGGAAGAGAAAAATAAAATTACAAAGGTTGAAACTCCTTCAGATTGGTCACATAATAGACCAAGAGCCCACAGTAATTTTTGCGTGTGAACGATAACACAAAAAAATTGTTCTTATTCGATAGTATTTATAATTTTATTTTCAAATGTAAGCGTCTTGCAGTTTGTGGTTGGGGCAGTTATGAGTAATCCTGCATCCAAAACGCATTTTTTTCGGCAGATTAAATAATTGTGATAACACCTAAGATAACATTTAATTATATAGAACTTAATGCCCTGATATCAAATATGGTGGTCCAAGACGTTTTGCAGGCGGCCTTCTCCATGACAGACGCTCCTGAAATATGCGAAAAATCGGTTTTTCAAATAATTGTGATAACAAAAAAATTTTGATTCCTACATGTAGAGGAAGCTAGCGTGATTACGAAAATGATGGTCCAAGACGTTTTGCGGGCGGCCTTCTGCCTGACAGACGCTTTCGAAGTTAGCCCAAAAATCGATTTTTTAAATAATTGTGATAACACAAACAAAATTTTTCGTATGTGTAGAGGAAGCTCATCTGATTAACAAAATGCTGGTCCAAGACGTTTTGCAAGCGCCTTCTGCCTGACAGACGCTTTCGAAGTTGGCCAAAAATCGATTTTTAAAATAATTGTGATAACACAAAATTTTTTTTTCGTTTGGGTAGAAAAAGCTCACCTGATTACAAAAATAGTGGTCCAAGACGTTTTGCAGGCGGCCTTCTGCCTGACAGACGCTTTTAAAGTATTATTTCATTCAATTTTCCTTTTAGTCACAACACATTTTTTCTTTAAATAATTGTAATAGTCAAGTCAATTTGTGCTTAAAAAGGCTCTTTGCGAGCAAATTGTGGGGTAGTTTTGATTTTGTCCCTCCCTTATGTTTTCGGGGATGCTATAACCGAATCTGTGGTTTGCCAACAAAATTTCGTGAAGCAACATGGAAAAATACGCAAAAAATGATGCAAAAAAGCATTTCTTGGGAGTTTTTCACTATAATGGCTCGAAAACTACCAAGTATTCGAAAATAACATCAAAGTACCATTGAAAGTATACACGATTTCGAATAAATCTCTTTCTCTATTAAAGATTTTTTTCTACGACAACCTATTTGGACTCAAGCGCTAGTAAAAATACATTTTTTTTTTAATTTTTAGATTCGAATATCTCAACAACGTGACGTGATAGAGTAATTTCAAGGGCAGATTCGAACTCAGCGCATTAAATGGCATCAGAAAAGTACATTTTAGTTCATGTTATAGACAAAAATTCTAATTTAGTCACACAAAGTAATTTCTTAGAGCTTTCGACTGGATTTTCGAAAACAGTAAAAATAGGTCAATTTTCGACTAGCGCTTGAGTCCAAATAGGTTGTCGTAGAAAAAAGTCTTAAATAGAGATTTATTCGAAATCGTGTATACTTTCAATGGTACTTTGATGTTATTTTCGAATACTTGGTAGTTTTCGAGCCATTAGTGAAAAACTCCCAAGAAATGCTTTTTTGCATCATTTTTTGCGTATTTTTCCATGTTGCTTCACGAAATTTTGTTGGCAAACCACAGATTCGGTTATAGCATCCCCGAAAACATAAGGGAGGGACAAAATCAAAACTACCCCACAATTTGCTCGCAAAGAGCCTTTTTAAGCACAAATTGACTTGACTATTACAATTATTTAAAGAAAAAATGTGTTGTGACTAAAAGGAAAATTGAATGAAATAATACTTTAAAAGCGTCTGTCAGGCAGAAGGCCGCCTGCAAAACGTCTTGGACCACTATTTTTGTAATCAGGTGAGCTTTTTCTACCCAAACGAAAAAAAAATTTTGTGTTATCACAATTATTTTAAAAATCGATTTTTGGCCAACTTCGAAAGCGTCTGTCAGGCAGAAGGCGCTTGCAAAACGTCTTGGACCAGCATTTTGTTAATCAGATGAGCTTCCTCTACACATACGAAAAATTTTGTTTGTGTTATCACAATTATTTAAAAAATCGATTTTTGGCTAACTTCGAAAGCGTCTGTCAGGCAGAAGGCCGCCCGCAAAACGTCTTGGACCATCATTTTCGTAATCACGCTAGCTTCCTCTACATGTAGGAATCAAAATTTTTTTGTTATCACAATTATTTGAAAAACCGATTTTTCGCATATTTCAGGAGCGTCTGTCATGGAGAAGGCCGCCTGCAAAACGTCTTGGACCACCATATTTGATATCAGGGCATTAAGTTCTATATAATTAAATGTTATCTTAGGTGTTATCACAATTATTTAATCTGCCGAAAAAAATGCGTTTTGGATGCAGGATTACTCATAACTGCCCCAACCACAAACTGCAAGACGCTTACATTTGAAAATAAAATTATAAATACTATCGAATAAGAACAATTTTTTTGTGTTATCGTTCACACGCAAAAATTACTGTGGGCTCTTAGTCTATAATATATGGTTATTGTGGAAAAGGGTGACAAGTCGATTCGTATATGTTTAGATCCAAGGGATTTAAACTTGGGATTAAAACAAGAACATCATTTAATACCGAAAATAGAGGATTTTGTTTTTAAAATGCATGGTATGAAATTTTTTTCTATATTGGACTTTAAAGAGGGTTTCTGGCAACTAGAACTTAATGAAGAATCAAAGAAACTTACAGTATTTAGTACACCGTTTGGAACTTATCGGTATGAAGTTTTACCTTTTGGTATAAAAACTGCCCCTGAGAAATTTCAGAAACTAAATGATAAATATTTTGGAAACTTGCCGGGTGTTTTTGGTTACATCGATGATTTGATAATCGATGGGAAGACTTTAGTAGAACATGATGAGAATCTAGAAAGAGTATTACAAAGAGCCAGGGAAATCAATATAAAATTTAATGAGAAAAAAGTTCAATATAGAGTTGAGAAAGTGAAGTAATTAGGGGTAGGGCATATCTTTTCATCAGAAGGAATATCTCCAGATCCGGAACGAGTTGAAACTATAAGGCATATTCAAACACCTTCGAATAAAAATGAAATTCTAAAAATATTAGGAACAATTAACTATTTACGCGCATTTATTCCAAATTTAGATGATTTATCAGCTCCTTTAAGAGATTTACTAAAAAAGGAAAGTATGTTCTGCTGGTCACCGGCACATGAGAAAGCACTGGCAGACATTAAAAATGCCATCGTAAACGCTAGCACTATACGTTTTTTTGAGCCAGATTTACCTATTACTATGCAGACAGATGCATCGAAGAATGGACTAGGTTGTTGCTTACTTCAGGCAGGAAGGCCAGTTTCCTTTGCATCAAAAAATCTGACAAGAACAGAATGTTCTTATGCGCAGATCGAAAAAGAATTCTTATAGCGATTGTATATGCATGCCAAAAATTTCACGATTATATTTATGGCCGACACATTACAATTCATACGGACCATAAGCCACTCCATTATAAATAGGCCTTTGGAAAAAACATATTCTGTTAGATTACAACGTATGAAAGTCAAACTTTTTAAATATGATCTTGAAATAAAGTATGTGCCTGGTAAAGATCTTCATATTGCTGATTTGCTTTCTCGAAACTCAACCCCTGATTCAGAAGTCAATTTAGAAAATATTTTAACAGACGTTGTCCATAGTATAAGCATGAGTGACCCTAAGAAGAAACAATATCAAGAACATACAACTCAAGATGAAATTTTAAATAATCTAATAGAACTGCTTAGAGAAGGATGGCCTACCTCTATAAAAACAAATTACCAGATCATATGAAATTTTACTGGACAATCAAAGATAAAATATTTTTTGAAGATGGATTAGTTTTTTACGAAAATCGAATATTTGTCCCTAAAACCTTGAAAAGCGAAACGTTAAAAGCCTTACATGGAAATCATTTTGGTATCACCAAAACTATTTCACGCGCAAAGACATTATTTTACTGGCCAACGATGGCTCAAGATATTGAAAGTATGATTAACAGGTGTCCAATCTGTGAAAAATTTCGAAGCTCAAATGTAGATAAAGCAAAGATTACAACCGCATAAAATCCCAGAATATCCATACCAAAAGATCGGTTGCGATATTTTGGAATTCGAAGGAAAATCACTATTAGTTGTCATAGATTATTTTTCGCGTTGGTTTGATTTAAAAAAATTGCCAAACAAAACAGCTAAGAGTGTTATAATAACATTAAAAGAAATTTTTGCTACTCATGGCATTCCGGAAATGGTGGTTTGTGATAACCAGCCATTTAATTCTTTCGAATGCCATAATTTTGAAAACGACTGGGGTTTTAAGTTCGTTTATTCAAGTCCATACTATCCGCGCTCCAATGGACTAGCAGAGAAAGCCGTTCATGTAGCTAAAACTATGTTGAGGAAATCTAAGGAAAGCAATATGGATATAAACATTTTTCTTCTTGAATATCGGACAACTATCATTCCAAGTCTAGGATATACTCCATCTCAGTTATTAAATAGTAAGTTACTTAGAACAAAGCATCCTGTAGCTAAAAGCCTGCTTATACCTAAAACAATATCCTTTGAGGTAAGGGACAAGATGTCCCTAATAAAAGAAAAACAACAGAATTGGTATAACAAAAACAGTAGGAATTATGAATTAAATCTTACCAGAGGAAACAATATTGTTTATAGGAGGGATGGTAGATGGGAACCAGCTAAGATTGAACGAGCAGTTGAATCTCCGAGGTCTTATTTGATACGCAATGAAAACAATCATATATTACAACAATCATACACTTACGCAAATCGTTTAATGAGCCACAGTTTAAACCTCCGGAAGATTCAGTTACTGAAGCTAAAATTGAATCTGAAACTCAGAGAGAACCTACCTTGCCACCGCCACCACCGATTGAAATGTCAACGATCACGTCAACAAATAACCACAAGCAAGATCACTACATAACCAGGTACGGGCGTCAAATTGTAAAACCTAATTTTTATCAAGCTTAAAAAACTATAACAAAATTGCATATGTCTCATCTGAAGCCAGTTGGTGCGGGAGATGTTGTATAAAGTTAGAATGGCTGGTGTATACTCTCTCTCTCTCTCTCTCTTTAAATATATAATGTATTATATAGAATTATGTATTAGGTTAAGCTTGAATTGAATATGAATAAAATCACACTTTTGCCTGAAACGTGCTTCTTATCAATACCACAGGGGGGAAGTCATGTGGTGTATCAAACAGAAAAATTAACTTTGGGGCTAAGTAAGCATATGACACAGAATATCGTAAAGTCGGTAAAAAGCCCGTCAAAGCGCGACCGACCGAACGCGAGATTGTGATTTGGCCATAATGCTCCGCACTCTGAACCATTTTGGCGGTACGAAGTTCGCCGGGTCAGCTAATGACGTTATAAAAATGGAAATTTGACTAAAAGTTTTCTACAAGATTTTTTCTTAGATTTTGTTTGTAGATATTATTGTGATCACCCGTCACCGTCAGTTTTAAAAAAGTACACAAAAAAACAACTTTTTGTGGTAATTCAGTAAATCTTAAAAAAAAAATTAATTTTTGTCTCATGTCATTTGTTAAAACAACGCAATAACGGTTTTGTGAAAAAAAATATTTGCAAGCGAATTCAAAACATAAAGCTGTAGAATGCTTTTTGTTTCAACTCAATACGACAGAGCTAATCACAAAGATACAGCTCTTCAAAAAAATTGCAAAAAAAAAACTGGTGGCATTATTTTTTGTAAGTGTATGATGAAAATAAAGTTTCCTCCATTTATTTTAACAAAAAAAAAAATCAATGCACGAACCAGACAATTCCAACGTCTATCTATAGGTTTTTAATATTTTTTTAAAATCCACATTAAAAAAAAACTTTTAATTTTATGACAAAATAACGGTACCTTCTATACAAATATTAAAAATCAATTAGAGAAAAACTTTTTTTTTCCTACGATTTTGATAAAATTTTCCCGGTGGTGTTCATGTTAGAGCGATGTAGTACTAAATTGAAAAAAAATTACGCTAAGGACCTACCTCCAATAGAAAAGTATTTTTTAATTAGAATTTTTTCATTATAATTTAATTTAATGATTTTTTATTTACAAATTTTAAATAAGTTGAAATAAAATTGAATTATTTCGCGAATATCCCACATATAATGAAGTGCCAATGTCCCAGACCCACAATTGGTGTTTCAGTTAAGCAGAGTCGACTATTCGTTGGTACATTCCTAATTTATTATCGTTCTTTTAATTAGAAGAGGAAAAAGCGATAAGTAGGTACCTCATGTACCCGACATCATTCTTGACAATAGCTACCCCCCCCCCCCCCCCCCTTTTCATTCGTCTCACTCTAGTTAAATCTAGAGTGTTGTATATTTTCCCAGGATGTATGACCGCATAGCTATAATTCTATTAAATAATGATATCATATCCACGTGTTGTTGTTTCGTCATTCACGTAATAAAATACCATCTATGAACACAACTACAAAGTCCAGAATGTACCTATTTCCTCCTAGAACCACACACATTACACAAATTTTCCCAAGAGCCCCCATGTAACTAATATTGAAGTATAGCTTGGTACTTGAAATAGACCATCTCCTCATAGTCACAGTGTGTAGTTATAGTTTGTTCCTATATATTGTATATCTGTACATAATACCAACCGGTGTACGTTAGGGGTCTTCCTATTAATATTACTTTAGCTACCTACCTTAGAGAGAGAGCACCCACAGCTATATATACGGATGTCATAGGTCAAACACACTTCTAACTCGGGGTTTCAGATTTCTTTGCAAAAATGAAAGGAAGTAAACTTTGTGCTAATCCATTGTGGTGTATGAACAAAATTAAAACAAAAAAAAATATATCCTTCTTAGCAAACACATCAACTATTACATAAGGATATAAGTGGATTATCTTAGCTATGTACAGTTGTTGGTGGTCTTTGTTGACGAAAGAGATGAAAATTTAAAAAAAATTGTTTTTATTTTTAATGATTACATCATATACACAGGAAATTTGTAAAATGTCAAAGTTTAATTAAAAAACTTGAAAAATATTAAATGTTTGTTAGGGTGGGTCAAATAAAACTAACTTTTGTTTTCTTCTTTAAATTATGAAATTATGGATACTTGGGTTCCTGAAAAAAGTCCTTTAAATTGATATTATTTAGAGATGTTTCGTTAGCATTTTGTTTTTCCTATGGAAACAAAAATGGTTCACTTTTTAAATTGAGCCTGAATTTAAATTTAGAAAATGACAAAAATAATCTTTTTCAATATGAAAAAGACGTTAATCTGAAAGAAGTATGCAATGCAATATACAAAAATCTCTTAAAAAACAAACTTACTTCAAAATATAATTAAAATTTCTGATAATAAAAATTTAATTTTAGTTTTTCATTTCTCCTCGATTTTTTTTTAAATCTGTCAGGAAATTGCAAAGAGAAAAACTTTTTCATATATTGCTTTTAAGCCAAAACTAGACACGATGAATAAGTTATGAAGAAAAAGAGGAAAAATATAATTAACAACATAGAACCAACAACATCAAATTTTAGTTTACCCATGATTTCTTTGGGAAGGTTTCTATGGGAATAATAATAATATAAGAAGTTTGAATTTTCCTTCACTGAAGAGAGAGTTAAAGGTTGTAGTGTTTTTTTTTGTTTTTTGTTGTTTTTTTTGCCCCTCTTTTAAATGAAAATTTAGGTCAGAGTACCAAACTTTAAGTCTCCTATGAGGGTTTTATTTTTATAGTTTTCTCTGAGAAACAATTTTTTTTCCTACACTTTCTAACCTTCTTCAAAGGAAACAAATTGAAACCCCTATTAGGATTATGTGTTAATGATTCAATAATTTGATTAAAAAATATCTAATTCATATACACACTCCAAAAACTTGAGAAAGTTTTCATTGTAAAATTTTAAGTTTTTAGGTTTCTTGAAGATATGAAGTGGATTAAATTAATTTCTAATTCATACACAACACACACACACGTTTTTCTTTTCACTTGCGATATATATGTTACCGTTAAAGTGCGAAAACCAGTTAATGTGCGAATTAACTGGTTCGACCCGTTAAAGGTCAAAATTTTACTTCAATGAGCAAGTTTCCGCACTTTAGGTACTTAATTTGGGAAATAACGTATACGGATCCGTTAAAGAGCAGAATTTAGTTATTGTGGCACTTTTGCCTAAGTTTCTTGGCTTATTTTCTTTTTGCGTTGTAAGCCCGTTAAAAGAATATCTGTTACGCATTTCACTATATCGAAATCAAGATGGTGCCAAAACGAAAAAAGCACTCAGTTTAATCCCTGAATTAACTTAAATAAAGTGAATTAACTCGGAGTTTACTTAGGATTACAATTTACTGAAAAACACGTTTCTAGAGCTTACTCAGTTATAATCCAAGGACTAGCATGATTTCATACTGAAATACTGACCATTAGAAAGATATAACTTCTAGAAACGACAAAAAATTTAATATTTCTCTTTCCATTCTTCACTTTATCTGGTGTTTAGCTAGGCTGAAATTACATATTATATTGAAAATAAAGTCCATGATTGGGTCACACGCATTTGCTCTTATAGTTTCTTAGTTATATCCCATTTTCGTTTGTAATTGATTGCGCTGTTGCGGTAAAATTTACCACAACAAGTTTCATCTGCCTATTCTCTATCCTGAACCATTTTTAGCCTTTCCTTTTTTTCGGTGCGGCTCCAAATTTGAAATTTGTTAATTTCAAGATCGGTGTTCCCTTTGAATGGTCTAAGAAAATCTATGTTCATACTTTTTGGCCAAATGGAGTTAAAATTCGCCCCTTCTTGTTCAAGCCAAAAAACTCTCAAGAACAGAGGGCTCTCTGAGGCCCTCAAGATGTACTCCAAAGCCACTTTATCAAAATGTTCAACCAAATAAACGTAATACATCTTCGCTTAATGTATACTTTCATAATGCTAGTGGCATTCGTACAAAGGTATCTAAACTGTTCAACAACTCAAGTCATCTGGATTACGATGTAATTATAATTGTCGAAACCTGGTTACATCCCGGCATATCTTCCTCTGAGCTCTTTGACTCTCGTCTATTCAACGTCTATAGACTTGACAGATGTAATAATGTAAATGAGCGTGGAGGAGGAATATTGGTAGCTGTTCGGTCAACACTTAATTGCAAAGAAGTCACTTTACCTTACTCGGATGTTGAGCAAAACTGTGTTTCTATTAACTTATTTACTACACATAATGTTTCTTTATTCTTTATTACTAGTTATATTGCTCCAAATAGTAGTGTCGAAACATATGAAAAACATGTTATGAATATTGAATTTATTAATAATATTTGTTCTGAATTTGATAATGTATGTGTTTTTGGCGATTTCAACTTGTCTAATATAAAATGGAACTGGTCAGATAACGATAATATGCTAATAGCTTGCAATATGATAAAAGATTTTGAATTTATTTTTATTGATTCTCTGTACTCTTTAAATCTTATTCAAATTAATGGAATCTCTAATTCATTAGATAACATTTTAGATCTTGTCTTTATTTGTAATGATTTATTAAATTCTAAAGTTTCAACTGTTCCTTTTTCACTTTTAAATGAGTCCACTCATCATAAAGAATTATGTATTGAAATCGAAATGTATATTTTTTCTAGTGCAAAAACTACTCAGCTTTCAAAATGTTTTAACTTTAAAAAGGCAAACTTTTTTGAGCTTAATAATTTTCTAAATACTTTTAATTGGTACAATGAATTTTTAAATTTAAATCTTGAACAAATGTATACGCGATTCTCGTCAATAGTTTTTGATAGTTTTTCCAAATTTATACCTCTGGCCCACCAGTTGAAATCAAATCAACTACCAAAGCTCCCGTGGTACAATAAGCAATTATCTAACCTTAAAAATGCGAAACGAAAAGCTTTTAATAGATATAAACGGTCAAATAGTGAGTTAGATTATGCTTATTTTAGTAAATTACGTAAAGATTTTCTTGTTCTTAATAAATTCCTTCATAGGGGTTATATCATGAATATTGAAAGTAACATCAAGTGCAATAGTAATTCTTTTTGGTCTTTTGTAAATGCGAAAAGAAAATCTACCGGATTTCCTAAAAATATGTCTTTCAGGAATACCGAAGCTTCAAATATTACTTGCATACTCGAATTCTTTGCTAATTTTTTCCAATCAGTTTACTCCATTCCAAGCATGAATAATCTTCCCTGTATGTCCAATATACCAAGTAAGGTTGATATTGGTGCATTACAGTTAAGTAGTTATGAAGTTCTTTCAGTGGCCTATTGCACCATTTTACAAAATTGTAACTACAATTACAAAATTTTAATCCACAAATTTGTTAAAATTCGAGGTTTTATGTTTTATATTCTTTTTTTTAATACAAAATTATACTTGTTTCACAAATTTGTAGACAATCCTAATTTTTGCTACACAAATAAAAATTTGTAGTTGTAAGAAAATCGTTTACAATTTTGTTCAGTTTGTGAAAAATTTCTACAGGTCAAAGATCGTATGTAAATTCTTCTACAAATTATACAGTAAATTGCAGCCGAATCTTACAATTTTCTCGTTTCTTCACAAAATTGTCAACACACTCAAGGCAAAATAAAAATTCAAATACGAAATTTGTGGATTAAAACTACAAATTTGTGATTGTAAATTGTAACTGGTGCAATAGGCCACAGGACTCAAATCGCTCAAACCAAAATTAAATGCTGGAGTTGACGGTATACCAGCTATATTTCTAAAATCTTGTGCTTCATCACTTTGCTATCCTCTGCTTTGCATTTTTAATAAGTCCCTATCAGAAGGAATCTTTCTTGATACGTGGAAAATATCTTACCTAATGCCAATTCATAAATCTGGTTCCAAGAACTTAGTAGAAAACTATAGAGGTATTTCGAAGCTTTCAACCATTCCCAAGTTGTTCGAGAGTATAGTAAAAAATAAAATTGAATTTTTAACTAAAGAATCCATATCTGAATTGCAACATGGATTTGTATCTGGGCGATCCACCACTACAAATATGGCACTTTTTTCAACATATGTAATTAACTCTATTGAAGGAAGGGGTCAGGTTGATGCAGTATACACAGATTTTAGCAAAGCTTTTGATTCTGTAAGCCACCACTCCCTGCTGCGTAAGCTTGAGATATTTGGATTCCACTCTAAGTTCCTCAGTTGGATTTCGTCATACCTCATAGGTAGGTCTCAAAAAGTTGTCATTGATAACTTTCTATCGAGGTCTATAGAATGTATTTCTGGTGTTCCACAGGGCAGTCATTTGGGACCTCTTCTTTTTAATATCTTTATCAATGACATTACGTTAGTCATAAATCACTCCCAGTGTCTCTTATATGCGGATGATCTAAAATTATTTCTTGAGATAAAAAGTGTTGATGACTGTTACCGTCTTCAATCCGATATAAATCGGGTGGTTGAATGGTGTAACTCAAATAGTTTAAAGTTAAATATAAAAAAATGTAATGTTATCTCTTTTTTTAAATCAAACACTCACATTGACTTTAACTACTTGATCGAGTCTAACACACTCTCCCGTGTAGAAAATATCAAAGATCTTGGTATAATGCTTGATTCAACTTTTTCTTTCAAATGTCATGTTGACTATATAGTTGGTAGAGCGAATTCACTTGTAGGTTTTATTAAACGAAACTGCGTGGATTTTTCTGACCCCTATGCCTTGCTATCTCTTTATACATCCCTTGTTAGATCAATACTTGAATACGCAGATGTTATATGGAATCCGACTTTTAAGACCTATTCTAATCGCATAGAAAAAGTCCAAAGGCGTTTTACAAAATTTATATTTTTCAAAATGAAATGGAGTTATGTCCAGGGCTGTCGTTTCACTTTTTCAGAAAGCAGTACTTCAAGGAAAAAAATAGCAGTACACGGCAGTACGGCAGTAAAATATATATTTACAAATATAATTGTTAATGCATTTAATTTTGTTTAAATGCACATATTGTTCATTAAAATTATCACATACGTGCCCATTACCTATTTAACTCTAGCGCACTGCAATGGTGGTATTAAAAAGTTTTCATTACATACAAAACTCTTGTTATGTTTGTGCACGTTTTTCTCAAAATCTGTTTGCTTTAATTTTCGTCATTTTGTTGTAAAATGAAATTCCATAAGGTTATTAAACAAATTTAAACCACTCCTTTTTCCAGATGGTGGCCTTAATTGGCCTGGACACCACAATAACTTGCTTTATAATGAGAAAACGTTGCCAAACGCATAGTACAAAAAATATTGCTGATCGATTAATGCTATGTTAATAAATTTTTTGACTAAATTTACTACTCCATAAAAATGCTGCATGATTGACTTTTAATCTATTGGTTGTATGAAGAAAAAGAATGGTATTATTTTTTGTATAGAATTGAATAAGCTACAATTTTACTTCAATATTTCATTCCAAAAAGTTCATAGTTTTCGTGAGATTAGCAAAAAACTGAATTTAACACTCTTTTACTTCACCAAAAATTCTTTCTTCAGCCAAAATTTAGGGTGGTTTTGGAAATTGCCAAGGAAATTCAGCTTTGTAGAAGTTTTGTGGAAGTACATAAAAGTCTTAATTTCCTGGGCCAGAGATCCATTAATATAATTTAACTTTGCTTGACAGATGGGTGAAAACCAGTGACGTCTTTAGGCATGGGCCCGGTGGGCCAGGGCCCAGGGCCCCGCGATTTAGGGGGCCCCCTGGACAGCCCCAGTATACCAACCGATGGTTATTTTTGAAAGTAGGTATGCGAAGCTCAGATTGGATTTATATGGCTCTAATAAAATAAGTAATAGAGCATTATGTTTTCATCCTTATCCGGAAAGACCAATTAATAATCTTCAAATTATTTAATTTTTTTCACAAAAAAAGATCATTTTAAGTTATTTTGATATTTTTGGTACCAAAATGAAATTCAAGAAAAGTTGAATTTTTAAATAAAATAAATAATAAACACAATTGAATAAAAACTATACCTTACGCTTTTTCAGGTTTTGGGACAAAAATTGCAATAAAGTCTTAAGAGTATTAATTGGGCTTTCAAAAAGAGGAGGAAAAAAATTATACTCAATAACTTGTTTTTTTTTCAATAAATTAATATCAAAGCGAATAGAACTCGAAAATTAAAAAAAATGACGTTGGTACAAAAATTCCGCAAAATCGTTATCCGCACAAGAACAAATTTAAGATCAGGTTAAAAATTCTCGTTTTAGTAAATCTGTTGTAGTTTGGTAAAGGAAGAGCTAGTTAAGAATAAAAATATCCAAAACAAGGCGAAAATGAGAAAATTATAATTTTAATTTGTACATATACACCCGGAATCAGTCTTCCTTCGCCAATATTGTTGTTTAAACTTCGTTTTCGGAACATTTTTTCACGGCACTGGCACAACTGAGAGTAGCATGTGCATGTATATTGTGCAGTGTGAATATCTTTTTTCTTTGGGACTATCCCGTTTTAAGTTACAAAAAAGATATTCCCTGAACGTATTTTTCAAAAATAAATGAAAAGAAAATTTTCTTTGAACACAAAATCTCGTGACAACTGTCTGTATACGTTTCTAAATAGCACCAGGGTATTAATTTATTTTTATCAATTTTATTTGCAAAAACAGGAACGTAATTTTTCCATTAGTCGTTATTCAGAAATATTTCGACAGTTGACGAACAAAAGCACCTTCGCATATTTCTGCTTTGAAATCCGCTTAAGGATGAAAAAACCATTTCTTTCATCGAAAAAAGAAGTTTTAAGTGTCACGTGAAAAATGCAGATAACATTCATTTAATCGAATTCTAATTATAAAATATTCAAAATTTGCCTTAAACTGGCAAACTGATGTTTGTGAATAGATTTTCTAACCTTTTGATACTCCCGAAATAGTTAAATGATAATAGTTAATACATAGTTAAATTTAATAAAAAATTGTGGTAAGACTTGTAGTATGAAATAGTTTTCAATAAAAAACTTCAACAGGCCCCCATATCCTTAAGGGCCCAAGGCCCCCAATCGTCTAAAGACGCCCCTGGTGAAAACTACATTTTGACGTGTGTGGAATATTTCATTTCAAATGACATCAAAATGTCCATAAACTTCCTTTTTTCGGATCATAAAAGAAAATCTGAAAAATTCCAGAAATACGAATTTTTTACTTGCGATATACAGGCAATACCTAAACGACAAACTATGCACTCGTAAAAAAATGTAACGCGAGATTTTGTTCAATAAATCTACGACTTTTTTAATTTATTTATTTTAAAGCTTTTTAGATAGGATTATGATTTGCAAATGTTCTGTGAACAAATTTTCAAAAAAGCAGTACTTTGGTCGTATTAGCAGTACGGCAGTACGGAGTTCCAAAAAGCAGTACAAATACTTCAATTGCAGTACTTCGACAGCCCTGGTTATGTCCCTGATTATAGAGCCAGATGTCTATTACTAGGAATCAAGTCCCTGGAATCGAGGCGAAACATTCATGATATAATGCTTGTGAGGGACGTGCTATGCTATCATATTAGATGTCCTCCTCTGCTTTCTCTAATACCAATTTATGCACGTTCAAGATTATTTCGCTTGAGGGATTTCCTTTTTGTACGATACCATAGGACCAGCTATGGTAGTAATGAGCCGGTTTCTAGGGCTTTAAAACATTTCAATGAAGTTTGTCAATTAATCGATTTAAGCTCTTCGAGAGATTCCTTTAAGGCTAGTCTTTTATTTATATTTATATTTTAATAATGTTATATAAATTAGTATTTTTACCATTATTATTTTTAACCATAATCTGTTAGCTGTAAGATTGCTTGTAGATGTTACATAAATAAATAAATAAATAAAAATGCTTATAGAGTTAGTAGATACTCTTAAAGTATTTTGGAAAAGTACTAAAAAAGGTTTCTGTCGATTTGCGATTTGAGTGGAACAGTTGGTTCCGAAATTCACGAACCCTAATTATCAAGAAGACGGGCGGTCTCTTGCCGATGTGCCAGCGAGTAAGCGAGTCAGACGGACTCTTACTTATACCTAAATTCTCAAATCATCATGAACTTGAATTAACGTAACGTAAGGTAACTTAACGTAGCTTATTATGTTGTCAGAAAATGGGTTGTTAACGTAATTTATAAATCTTTTAACTTAACTTTTTTTCGGAATTGACACGCGAAAGAAAAGAAATTAGTAGATCTAAAGATTTAAAAAAAAAAATGTGTTCCTCTCTCACCTCGAAGTGTTAGTTTTGTAGAGATTGCTTCGCGCTTCGAATCACTCGCGATTATTTTAGAGTAACTAGGAGAATGCCTAGAAGAAACTTTTTCTCGATTTTAGTTCTTTTAAATTTTCTCGAAAAAATTAGTTGAAAGGGTTCTGAACTCGGCCATTTGGATTCGGCAACTTGCTGAATCATTGAATGTGTGTGTGTGAGTAAAGTTTCGATGAGATTCGACAGTGGAGGAACGGAGGTTTTCGAGAAGAGCACGTAGCTTTCCAGGAAGCCGTGATCCCATGACTGAAGATCTCGAAAACGATTGGCTGGTTGTATGAATGTGTGAGAGACTGGAATGGCCAAGGTAGACAATACGATTAGCATGGAAAGTTCACTCTTTGGAGAACTTTACAAGCGACAAGTTTTGATTTTGAAATCGAGAATAATTTGGAAGACGTAAAAATTGAGGAAAAGTAATTTTGAAAGAAAATTTTAGAAAAGTTGTCGAGGAAAATCTGAAGGAGAAAATTAGTGTTTCGAGGTGCGAAGCAGTTTTGAAAGGACTTAATTAATCGAGGTGATAGAGGAAAAAGGGTGGATAGGAGATCCGCAGACATCCCCAAAATAAAAAGATAAGTACTTAGTGTTTTTCTATAAAATTGTTCTTGTGTCAATTTCGATATTTCCCTTGCGTTGTTTGATTTCGAATTATATCCCGGTTTTGTGGGACTCGGTTTTCTTTCGTTAACGGCCTATTTTCATTTCCATTTTCTTTGTTTTTGCTCGCGGCTTTACGTTTCACCGTAAGCCCTTTAAATTTTGTAATCCTTCTACACCTATATATTGAAAAAATTTTGGGTTTTAATCCCTGGGCTTCGGTCCAAAGGTTTCCCAAATAAAATAATTTAAATCCCCATCTGGGTGTATACAAATTTGTGTTTTCTTTTATTTGGTTTTGTTCTCTTTTTTTGCGTGAGATTCAACAAAAAATAGTTTTGGAATTTTTTTATTTTTTTCTATCTATAAAAAAAATTCCTGGCGCCCACTTTGAGAAAAGTACACCCTGTACTTTTACTTATCATTTTATCATTTGTTCTTATTATTTTCATTTTATTAAGAAGAAAAAAAAATATGGAGAGATTCAAAGTGAATATTAGAACTTTCAGATGGTGCTATCAATCTCGAACAACAATTCCACGAAGAAAAAAAAAATGATATTATCAACTCCGATATAAAAAATAAATACAAATGATTATCCACTCTGGCGTATACGTACTTTTTTTATTATGCAATTTAAAATATGTTTCTTCGCAACAGCCAAAAAGTCTGTTCGACCATTGGTATCGTGTAGAGGGCAGTTTTAGCTTTCATTTGATACCCCATTTATAGAAGTTGCTTATATTATAGGCACATCTAGCGGAAAATGCAACTTAAAAAGTGCATTTTCTAACCATTGCGACCATCCATTGCTGCTCTGGAATTGATAAACAATGAAATCTGCATTGGGATAGAGGTAACCATGTGGTCTCAGTCGCGCAGTGTGTAGTGCATCGGCCTCTGAATCGCAAGGTTCATAGTTCGCTCCCAGATGACGGCAAAGAGTTTTTCAATTAATACGAGCATAACCAGACAAAGCACCTCTAAAGGAGTCTGATGATCAAGGTGGCTCTCGTGAAATAGCTATAATAACTCTAGCCTATATACTTGGTGGTAACACACACAAGTTGTTGTTGTGCATTCAAAACTATTCGAGAAACGTTTATTTTGATATTTTTAGGTTTCGGTTAACCACTGACCACTTACCGCGGAGAGAAAAAAATAAATCTCATAGGTATGGAGATTTTTATTTTGTTTTGATGATTAAAAAGCTCTGCTTTTGGATTTTCAAAGAATTGTTTGGGCATCCATTGTTTGACTCTTTTTGGTCTTTGAGCTGACACACGTCTATGAGGATTGTGGTCAAAATCTTGCATATTAAAATCTCGCAAGTTGAAATACCACGTCACCGACGATGACAGCCACAATAACAACTATGACGACTGCACGATGGCTATAGTGACGATTCCTTGGCGTCATCTGGCTGATTGCGTTAACACGTGGTTTTGTCTCTTGTTGACTCATGGAATTCGTCTCGCCATGGATATTTACACGTGGTTTTCTCATTTGTAGCCATGGTGATCATATCTTCGGTGTCTCACCGAATGCATTTAGGTACACTTACACGAGGTTTTCTCGCTTATGGTTATAGTTTCATCGCGTTATGGTTTTATTTGAAAAAAATGTTAAAGGGATAATTTTAAGGATAATCAACAGTTTTCTTGAACGATTGTGCCTTGGCTGGCCAACGGGTTCTCATCTGGATTTTTTTCTTTGGGGCCTCTGTGCCACCTAGGCATCTCCATTGACCCACTTGGGGTATGTACATATGCTCAATCGGCAGTAAGGTGTCATGTCATTGTCAACAGTTTTCTTTTGCCACGTTTGGAATATTTTTTAACCACGGTTATAGCTTATTGCAACCTTTTTGAAAGAAAAGAAAAAAAAAAGAAGACCAAAGCGTGACCATAGAGAGAAAACCACGACACAGGTAGCCATGTAAACGGGCATAGAGATACAAAAGGGAGATTAACACAATGCCCCTGAAATATGAAACCATGTTTGGAATTTTTAACCACGTTTTTAGCTTAACTAAAATTTTTTTTGTAAAAAAAGGCGAGATTATAGCGAGACCAAAGTAAGATGATGGAAAAACATTTTAAATGCCAAAAACCAAGTGTAAATATTCATGAGCTTCAATATTTTGAGACCAACCCTTTCATTGTTTAAAAATTCTTTTTAGTCCAAGGGCCAGAGCAAAAATAGTGGTTTCATAATGCAATTTATTACTCAAATATGTCCATGGATCTCCCCTGAATATAAATCTAAGTCGGCGGGACGGAGGGCTGCGAGCGTCAGTCGCCATCTTGGAAAACATGTTTTATCAAATATCTCGTGACCCTCCAAATTGCATTAACATTCAGGGGATATTGGTTCAGTAACTAATTGCAAACAAGAAGTACCCGGCTCTTGACCTATTTGAAGAAAAATTTACCTTACAACTCGTGTGTATTTCATAAAAAAAATATGTATGTGTAAGCCTAAAGAAAAGTAGCCCACATCATATTTTGGGCGTGAATGATAGCAAGAAAAGAAGTATAGGAGTTGACAGCTTGAATAAAACTTATTCAAGAAATCAGTTCATTGGCGTGTTTTTTTAGGACAGCTATCCGTAGTACAGTGGAATTTTTATATGAATTTCAAAAACAACATCGGCAGCAGAATCCTTACCGATAAAAGCCAAAGTAGAATCCTGCTGCGGATAAACTTTTGACGTATTTGAGTATCGAACTCGATAGAATAGAAATCCTTTTATGTGTCTTTTATGTGTATGTTCGTATAGTTAAGTTATGCCCTGTTTACATTGTGATTTCAGCTCGTCATGACGACGGTTTTGTAGATGAAATCGGAAAAAATCTAAACAGGGTCTTTCGTTAGTGCATGGTTGTTTTTTTTTTATAACTTTTTAAAAAGTTAAAAACGATCTATCCTATCCTAAGAAAAATACGACCTTAAATTTGTTTAAATTGTAAAAATTTGCATTTTTATATTTTCTACGTGACCAACAGGATATTTTCTGCGAACTGTCAAACGCTTCTTCGCAGTCCTCAACCTCAGGATGCATTCCATGAAATCTGTTAATGAAATATTCACTCAAATTTAACCTCAAAATTTTGTCAATAAAATGGATTTACTGGTTTATTCTTTATGACAATTCGCATCCGTCTGTGAAATGTCAAAATTCGCAGCCATTCGCAATCCGCGGTTCACTATTCGCAGCTCATTTATGAAAAGTACTTTACGTTAGTGACACATATTAATTGATACTAGTACATCCAGCCCTCGAAACTCGAGTGCTAATTACACTATCGTCTAGTTGGCAAACTTCTAGAAAATCGTTCACAAAACGATCACCATCATTTTCTTTTCACTGAATTTATTTCCCATTCAATTTTATTCATTTGGATTTTGCTGGCATTAAATCTCTCCGATTATTATTAAATTACAAATTTTTGATGAATTTTTAGTGCTCCAAAAAGGCACTGAATATAAGGCAATTCGAAGCAATCAAAATATACATTTCTGTCAAAATATGGTTCACCCCCTATATTTCAAGCCATCACCTATTAAATTCCATTGACGGATGGCAACGATGCCGATGGATTGAAAAACCCTCTAAAAATCCGAAATTTTTGAACAATTTTTACTGCTACATAAAAAGGTGATTTAAGGGCAATTGAGTGGTATTTGGATCAAAATACACCTTTTCTGTCAAAGTATAGTTAATTTCCTACCTTTCAAGGCATAAACTGTCAAATTCCATTGACGGATGGCTACGATGTAGATGGATTAAAAAGCCTCTAAAAATCCTGAAATTCTTGATGAATTTTTACTGCTCCAGAAAAAGATGATTTTAAGGCCATTGGGTGACAATTTGAGCCGGCATATTGATCTAAATGCATACATTTCTCGGCACATAACTTAAAAGTGGATACAAACTGTGTTATCAGATACAAACTGTGTTATCCGCGTGTAGTAAACACTAAAAGTTTACTTGTCAACGCGTTGACAGTTCGTAGCAAAAGTGGCGTTTGCATAAAATTGGGGCTGAGTTGAACCAAGAGAACTGACATTTGCATACGATTCATTGATTACAAATTAATTCACGGAGGAAGAGGACAACCACTTCGGGCTAAGCTAAACGAAGAGAATTATCAGCGCTTAACTTAAATGTGTTAGCACAACAAACGCTTAAGTTATAAACGCTTTGACAACTTATAGCTTTTTTGCAAGCATGGATGAAGTCGGTAGAAAAAAACCACACCGGGGATAACCAACGCCATCACAGAAAAAACATGGAGATTCCATTCAAACTATCTATAACATATATGGAACTCATGCCGGTAACACAGTTTTTCTCCGTGCTTAAGCTAAGCACTGGAAAATCTCCGGCCTTAGGCTGATGAGCACCGACATCATTTCTTTCATCCAATTCCCTACGGGCTTGCAAAAAGCCAGGGTTATTATCAATCACGTATGATAGTCCACTTATAACAAAAATTGACGATTGCATAAAATACTTGTATAGCAAAATGAGCTATAGGGTATTTGCATACGATTTTTAGTTGTACTCCAACATTAAGTAAAAAATCGCAAGGATAGTTCCATCGTGTAAAAGCAGTCTTGATCGTGTAGAAGAACTGAGCTACTTATCATTATTTTCTGCAACACTGAACGCTGCCATCCGACATTTCCATAATCTTTCCAGTCGTGCTGGAAGATTGGTTGGTTGGTGGGTGTCAAAATCAAAACGTCACCGACGAAAGTAGAAGTACTTCATTTTCTATGTCACCGCCAAATTAAAACAAACTAAAAGTGAATAAAAAAGAAACAACAAATAGAAAAAAATAAAATGTTAGGAAATATATCATCATATTATAAAATGGCAAAGACGAATCTTGTATATATAAAACAATAGTGTCGTGAATTTTAAAGTAAAACATGTCAAGATATCAAAAAATTAAGTGTTGAGAACAAATACTCGGTCTCGCTCTGGCTCTCGCTCGCACTTATTGTGCAATTTTCTTTTATTGTTTATTAGTTATTGTGGTGAAATTTATTAATAAATATTTGCATTCTGCACTTCTGTGCAAAAAAAACCTTTCCTTTGATATATAATTTATATGCCTTTGGCTTTTGTAGACCGCGTGAATTGTACCACAAGATTCGTGTTTGTCATTTTATAATATGATTACATTTATGTAATCTTGGCCTATAAGGACCACTTTGTACAAAAGTGGTTCAAATTTTGATCCAATGTTCAGCAGCTTTAACTCACTGTTTTTGGCAGATTTAGAGCCAATTGTTGTACAAATGTAAAGTTCGCAAGTCATTTAATTGTTTATATTCTTAAAGTGAGTTTGCTTTTGGCTAAATTTAAGCTTCAATATTCTTAAGAAAAAAAAAATCACCAAAATATGTTGCAGTACAAATTTAACTTAATAAAAATGAGCTTAAAATAAGATTTTTACAATTTTCTTAAGAATTTTCGAGCTTACCAGACTTTCGAATATAGACTTGTTTTGTCACTTTGTTTCTTGATTTTAGTCTTTTTTCCGAGTGTTTATTTAAAACTTATGCTAAATTGATTGGCTTACTAATTTTTATTACTTCTCTTGCTCTTATTGCATCTTTTCTTAACGATTCTTCATTGGCCTCTGCTGAGTTTCTTGACTGTATCTTGGGGGACTATACTTGCCATTTGTCTACCAATGCCACTTTGAGTTAATTTACTGTTTCAGGAGCCAAATCTCTGGGCCTTATCTTTTAAGCTCGTCCCAAAAATATTCGATAAGGTTTAAGTCTTCCCTAAGGAATTCGATTATTCCCCAGTTTGACATCGAGTTTTATCGTCATTAAAACGAATTCTTCGCCAATTAAGCCAGCATAAAGAATGACGTGATCCGTCATTATGTAGGTGATGTATAAATTCGAAGTAAAACCTACTCCACGACCACCACCTTGTACAAAAATAATTTCGTTTTTGACTTCAATTGAAATGCCAGCTCTGCCCATATCATAACAGATCCTCCCCCGTAACCAACGGTTTCGGGAAAACAGCATTGTGCAAATCGTTCACCAGGTCGTCTATATACTCTGCACCTACGATCGCTCCCATGTAGACACATTCTGGAGTCATCCGTGAACATAACTCGCCTACATTGGGCAATTTCCCAACCAAAGTGTGCCTGAGCAAATCATAGTCGAGCTTGTCGGTGAATTGAAGTCAATTTTGGTCCCATTGCTGGACGTTTGTTAAGTCATCTTCGGACTGTCCATTCACTAACGATCTTCTTACCTGTCTGAGTTCTGAGCTAATCTTAGACGTGAACACTAGTCAAAGACGATTTCGGAGAGAAGTCATTACGACAAATCTATCATCTCTCGCATCAAAATCAATGAAAATGCTTCGGTTATTTGGAAAATTTACGAAGAGTAATAATGTTCGCAAATATTTCTTAATTTCAGAAATTTTTTTTAAATAATTAAAAATACTGCACTTACAATATTAACAATTTTTCTCATTACAAAACTTAGATATAACACATATCATTCACAACTACCCTGACAATTGCTTTTTTTTAATTTTTGTTACAACTTGATGTTGAGAAGAAAAATTTTCGAGAGCGTTTTTACCAACTGCTTATGAGAATAAATTTCATTTACTTAATTTCTAGTTTCTAGCTAAATCCATGAAAAATAAAACAATAAAATATTTTCAAAACTCTTAACATTTCTTGGACATGTCTACGAATAATATTCTTTAAGTATGCACAAGCACATACTCAAATTCATAAAACACTCAGTGTTATCCTTCTTGTTTATCCAAACGCTTTTGACTAAGATGATGGCAAGAAGAGTTTCCCACTTGACAATAATTTTCAACGAGTGATATCTACCTGGGGGGCCTGCGGACAAAGACTCTGCATAATTTTTTTTTGTTTGAATATAAATGCGCACAGAACCCGTATATTCTTCTATAAAAAATGAAAAACCCCATCATCATCACATTGTTTGCATGACACAAAATAAGTAGGTAATTCCTTGAAACTAGGTCAGATAATTAAGCACCTGCTGCTATCTGAGATCCAATCGCACTTGTTAAACTTCCGAAAAACCATTTAAACCCTCATGATACCTATAAAATGATTATAATCAAACTTAATTCATGAAATCAACACCTTTCTTGTGATATTGAAAACCCAATTTATAACCTTTCACTTGTTAAAAGAGACTTCCATAAAATGAAGAGCCTTGTGCTCTTGGAAGTATTTTTTTTTTTTTTTAATTGAAGGTTTATTGTTTTATTATAATTTATAAACAACAAAAGAGTATCAACTTACCATATAAAATCCTTGCAATGAGAACAGAAGGTCGGCTGCTTGAAGAATCTTGGTATAAAGCAATGATCCTTAACATTGAAGACATTCTTCTTCTTGAGGGCACCCTTCCTGAGACGATTTTTCATCGTATTCTCGGCACCTCCGCTGGCGCCATCCTCCTTCATCCGTTCGATATTGTTATCATTTTCAATCGACGCCGACGTTGACATTTTTAAAAATATTATTTTCTTTTTTCTTTTTTAAATGAAAGATGGAAAGATAATTTAGCACACAACTATACGCACACAATGACACAAATAGTGAACTTGAATTTTCTATTTAATTTTTTTTTTTTTAATATTTTAATTTTATTTTTAGCAAACACTTGAACCTTTTCAACTTTTTTTTTTCCTTCCTATTTTATGATTATAAATGCATTAGAAAGAGGCGCACAAAAGAAGACTTTTATTTCATGAAGAAAAAAAAACACACACACTAACACACCCACAATGAAACTTTACAACTCTTGTATCTAGATACTTTTCTTTCCTTATTATTATTCTTTTTTGCTTTAATTTTTTTTTTAATTTCTTTTGTTGAATCGGAAAAGAAAAATCGTTAAAATCCAGGTGCAGAAAAGAGGCAACCACAATTATGAACAATAATGACCAGAGTTGTATGCGACAGGTTGTTGCGTTCACGTTCGATAAGGGTGAGAGTGCAGGGTGAGGGTGAGTTTTACACTTGTTTAAATTCACGTTTCTATGAGTGTATTAAACGAATATCGAACGATGTATAGTGCAGCGCGAATGCAAAGTGCTGATATTTTAAAATTTTATAATTTGCAAGCTTTTTTTTTTTGCTTATTCTTCTTCTGCTCTTCCAGAACTACCGAACTTTCCAAAAAAGTAATATTTTTTTTTCTTCCAAAAATGACAACCCGATACTTTCCAAAAATGCAACAGATACAATATCTATCTTTCCTAAGTTTAGTTTAAATGCGTTTTCTTTTCAAGGTACCAATTTGTATGTTATTTTTTTTTTGCTTTTTTTTTATTTCCACACAAAACTTGAACTATGCTGGTTGCGTAAATTTTCGCGTCGTCGACCGACACGCTCAACAAACCGAAACGGAGTGAAAAACCTTTTTCACGGACCCTGCTGTATAGGCTCCGATTTTTCTCTCTTTCTCATTTTTTTAGGGGTAAGTTTTCGAAGTTACCTCAGCCAGCAGTTTAATGTTTTGAAAGCATCAGAGGCGGGAAAACGCAAAACACTACACCTTATCTATGGCAGCAAAAGTGCGGTGGATGAACGTTGAACGGAACAAGGAAAAGCCCGGCAAGACACTTTTGAGAAAATGAAACGCGCGCCTCATTCGTTGTGCGGGTATAGAAAATACACAACAAACTTTGGTGTGCTTATGAGGCTTCTGGAGGAGCTGCCTCTGCTGTGCGGATGACCTTAAATGAGAGCAGAGCGAAAGTTCAAAGAATCGAAAGCGCCATCGCAGAATCAACCCCCTTTGCATTGATTTGGGGGTAAATAGTGAGCTTTAAATATTTTTTTTTTTGCTTTTGTTGTGTTTTTCTGGGTTTTTGCGAGCACCGCAATGATTTTTATTATTTTTTTTTCCTTTTTGTTTTTATATAATTTTCTTACACATCTTCATTCGATTGTTTTTCTTCTGAAACTTTGTTGTTGTTTTTTTTGCGGTAAAAATGTCACAGGCGAGTAATAAATTTATTGTTGGAAAAGTCTTTTATTGACGGCACCTTTTCACCAAGTCGCTTTTCAAATACTCGGAAATTGTAATTTAAAAAGAAAAACAACAATCTTTAAATTTTTCGAATGCATTTACTTTACGACACTATCAACTACCCTCAAACTATTGAACAGATGTTCTCATTCATTTTTGTACTTCACTTTTATTATTTGCGCAATTAATTTCCCGGGCCATAATTTTGTTGTTTATATTTTTTTTTGTGTATTTCTATTTGTTCTTCGATTATGAAAAACTATAAAGCCGAATCAATACACATTAAAAGTAAAAAAAAAAATAAGATTATATCTTGCAAAGGCAGACACCGAGTCGCGACAGAATAAACTTTTAATTTATTTCTTGTTTCTTTTTTTTGTATGTATTTTCCTCGAGATAGACAGAATTTTTTGTATTTTATTTTTGTATCCAAAATATTAACGTGAAAAAGAATATTATGAGAGTAGGTATACACGCGTTGATTTTAATGTATGTGAGGAAAATGAGACCCAATCCATACGGTCCTCGGTCCAAATGTATCTACTCAATTCGCACAAACGATGCTGATTTACTGCTGTTGCTGCTGCTGCTGCTACATGCGGTGCTCTCGATAATAATAATATTTTTTGTTGTTGTATTTTTGTGTACTATTTGTTTTTTGTGTGTACCTACCTATAGTTTTGTGGAGAAAAAAAAAATTCAAATAAAAGACAAATAATAAAAAAAAACATTGAAAGTAGCAGATTTTAGTATTCAGTGTGATGATGCAGAAGGCAACCTAGAACTTTTTTTTTTTTTATTTTGTTGTGTAAGTTTTGTGGCAGCAACACAGCAGCACTGATTAATGTATGGAAGTAGAGTGTTGCCAATAGGTTGATTAAAGTTATTTAATATTTAATGAAGTCACAAAATACCTTTCAAAATATTCCGATAGATAACTAAACGATATCATTGTAAACAGTAGTTTATTGGTCACTGGGGCGTATGTGGAACATTTTTTTTTTTTTTTAAGTTTATTTGTTTCGAGTGTGCACTTTTGTTAATGACATTTTAGTTTGCCGTTGGAGTTATAGTGCTGAGTGGAAAAATGATTTTCAATAAATAAAATGAATGGTAAATAATACCGTAACTTTCTAGGATGTGGTGGTTGAGACATTTTCCTCAGGCACTTTATCAAAGGGGGAGCAAGGCAATTAAAATGTATGTACTGTATATTCCAATTAAAATTTATATTCGTAGTCTTATAATTGCTAGCCAAAAAATCATAGAAAATTTTTCCCCTCATCCAGCTTTTAATGATGATCATACTGTTAGCCCTGCATTGTTAACATAATCTCTTCAATTAAGAGGCCGGTGGCGCACGGAGAAGGGAAACACACATCACAACTTCGCAAGCCCAAGTATGCATCCAATCATCCACGAAAACATGCAAGTTAGATATGGGGTTGGTATATTTCATACCTCTTGACCATTTTGAAGATCAATATTTGTATTTCATCTGTAGAGCAAAAATATTGGAGAAGCCCCGATTTAATCACTCTCCAAAAAAAAGTCGTTTATAAAAAATTAAATGAATGCATTGTTTATTTTGTTATATAGTTTTTCTATGAATTTTACAGACTTCCTGAGTGTAACTGAAAGAAAATAAATAAAAATAAAATGCACGACTGGGTCGCACGTACTTGCTCTTATGTTGAAGACACTGTGCGTTTAAGAAAATTGGATATAAAAACATACAAATAAGGAGAGAAAAATGTAGAGGAGCATGAAAAACGGCATTTAAATTGGCTAAAACAACTCCTTTGACAGTTTGAGCTGAACAAAAAGAATGCCATCTTAATTCGTGATTGAATATGATTGTATGGGAAAAAAAAATTAAAATCGTTGGAGCGGTTTCTTAAATATTTAATTTTTTATATATAAAATTCTTAAAATATTTTTAAGAACAAATTTTGGAATGCAAATCTAAAGTATATATTTATGTGTATATAAAAACAAAATTTGAAAAAAAATTGTCAATCCGTTTTTGAGATATCGAATTTTCAAAAAAAAATTTTGAAACTTTTTTTAAAAATTCAAAAACTTTTTTTTTGAAAATTTTGATATTCAATATTATTTAATTTTATCTGAAATTTTTATATAAAAAAATTCATCTCAATCCGTTTAGCCGATAACGAAAAAATTCAAAATAAAAAAACACGTTCTATGACAGGTACTATTAATAGTTGCTAAGTGTAAAATTTTATATTTTTTGGTAGTAGATCGTACTAATTTTAGTATACAGAAAAAGTTAAATCAAAATCGTAGGAGCCGTTTTTGAGACAAAAAATATTTTCCTTTGCGGTTTTTTAACTTTTGTATGGAAGGTACCGTTATTTTTTCATAAATGTAAAATTTTTTCTAAAGATATCTTAGAGAGTACTTAAAAACTCTCAAGTATCAAGTTTCAAAAAAATCGATCTTGTCGTTTTCAAAATATTTGATTTTCCAAAAAAAAATTTGAAACATTTTTTTAAAAATCCAAAAAATATTTTTTCAAAAATTTTGGTACAAAAAACTATTTATATTTATTGGTAGCTTCTGTATAAAAAAACTAATTGAAATCGGTCGTACTGTTTTGAAGAAAATCAAAAATTAAAAAAATGGTTCTTTGGCGCAACAGCTCGTGGAAAATCGGGGCCTAAAGACTTACAACTTTTAACCATTCCTGTGTGCGTGTTGTTGCCAAGAATGAACGGGACCTACAATTTTGTTGCCAATTCCGAACGTCTAGATGACAAGGACTTTTTCATGACAAGTAAACTCTTGGAGGATTTGTGAGTTCCTCTCAAGAGGCAGTACCTTGGATAAAACATTTCTGTTTTTTGGTGGCACGGTGGGGAATCGAATCCAAACCTTTGGCATGAAAGAGAAACTGAAGCTTAATTTGAAAAATGTGAGGTATTAATCTAGCCAAACTTAATGAGTATCTTGTAGTCTAAAAAATAATTTTCATCATTCTGTTTTACTTGTTAGTCTGTGCGGTACATGATGAAAACCCCTAAAAAAATAAAAACGAATTTGTTGTATGCCCAAGAAAGTAAAATCTAATTTTGGGCTGGAAAGCTCATACAGCGACTAAAGGGGATGAAAATAAAAATCTGAAAAAATTAGGGAATTTAGGGTTCGATTCCCAGCCGCTGTCACGTAAAACAGAAATGTTTTCCCGAGGTACTGCCTCTTGAGAGGAACTCACAAATCCTCCAAAAGAATAATTGTCATGAATAAGTGCTTCTCATCTAGCCGTTTGGAATTGGCAAAAAAATTGTAGGTCACCATTTTAGCGTCAAAGCATCCAAACAAACAAACTTTCACATATAATGTTAGTAAGAATTATTCTTAAAAGTATCAAAAAATCAAGTTTGTCGTTTTCGAAATATTAAGTTTTCAAAAATAATGTTTTTAATTGTTTATGTAGGCTTCTTTAGTCAATTTTTATATTAATGCAAACAAAACAATTTAATTCCATCTTTTCTCAACGTTTCGTCGTTATTCACAACTTTTTGATATTTTTAAAAGATCTCAAAAATATTTTTTTATTTTGGTACGAATTACTATTTATATTTTTAGAAGCAGCTTCGTGAAAAGATAATTGAAACTAAGCATACCGTTTTTAGGAAAATCGAAAATCAAATCAATACATTTTTCTTATACTTAAGAACAGTTGATGTGAAGCCATTTTTGAGAAAAATCGGTTTCTGTTGTTAAATTGCTTTAAATAATTGTATGGCAGATAGCGTTATTTTTGCTATAAAACAAATCAAAAAATTGTATCAAGTTTAAATAAAATTGACGAATTCGTGTAAAATCTTAAAAACCATTAGTTTAAGTGACAAGGGGGTGAACTGGGGTAGGTACTTGAAAATACATTTTATTTTGCAAAAAACCAGATTTTCCAAAGGATTAAGCACTGGTTTTATTATGAAAACCATTAAGTTCCCGGTATGCTGACAGAATTCTGGGTTCTCGGAATCCCATATATGGGATTTTCAAAAAAAAAAGTTCGTCATCTAATTTGTCTGTAATTGATCAAAAAACAACAACTATTTCAGAAATTTGGTCAGCCATAGACAATTTTTAATCAATGGTTATAGTTTTTAAAGGCCATGTGCTATTTTTATCATTTCTTTTATTTTCAAAAGAAGTATACAAAAATGCTTGTATTTTTGACCAATTAGATGGCATACTTCTTATTCCTAGATCAGAGAGTCGATGGCAGACATCAATTTTCAATAGGTTGAAAATTTTTCGTTGACGGGAATTTATTTTTGATTTCGTTTAAATTTTTAATTTTTGAATTCAAACGATATTGTAAAAAAAAAGATATTACATACTAGAGAATAATTTCATTAGTTTTAATTTTGCAAGGCCAGACATTTTGTCTGAAAGTATATGAAAGGTTCTGGGAATGCATTTTTGTACGAAAGCTTTCTATGATATCTCTTATAGTTAAAAAAAAAAAATGTATCAAATACGCTGATAACGTTTTATATACAACTCCCGAAATTATGTAACTTTATCACTCAATTTGAAAGGCTGTACTTCGAAAGTTGTAACAGATATCAAAAAACTTTGTAAATACAAAATGTGAGCATCACAGAAGCTTATCATACGTATATACGAAATAATCCAAATATCTAATTTTCAAATGGAAAATCCAGACAAGATTCTTGTTTTTATTGCACTCGAAAGAAATAAAAATTGAAATATTTATTTTAAATTTTCACCAAAAATCAAAATAGGCGTTCAGCATAGATCAGTAAGATTTTTAATTGGAAGTGAAACTTAAATAGTTATAAGGTAAACATACAAAAAATAAATAACCCATGATTCAAGTTTAAAGTTCTATTTGAACTTTCAACTTAAATTTCATATATTCAGTCGCTGCACTTAAATAGAATTTTCTTCATATTCCATTATTAAGTAACCCATGTTTATTAAAGTTTTGATTCACTTTTTGAAGAAAAGAAGTTTTTGAAAACAATTTTGTTTTGTATATTTTTTTTTCGTTTGTTTGTTTGTTTGTTGTTTGATTGGTGTGCATTTGTTTCTGTTCAAATAACTCTGACCTGCAGCCTAAGCCACTGCAATTATTTTATCTTCAAACTTTAAACTTATGGTATGTCGGTCATATCCCAGAGTGGAAATTGTATTTTTTGCTTTGCTCGAAAATAACTGTACTTACTTGCCATACAGGAAAAGTTTATTTATATTAAAAACGGTTCTAAGGATTTTGATCATAAAAGCCTGTAAATTATACTATTGACATAGCATACCTACTTTTTAGCAAACAAATTTTTTAGCGAAAGTAGCTTCTTCAAAGTGTAAGAAATAAATTGCATTTTAGAAAATTTTAGGATGTATTTAAGTGTGTTTTTAAAAATTGAATACATTATATATTTCAAAAACGAGTGATAGATTTTTTGAAACAGGGTTCTTAAATTTATAAATAGTTATAGTATTATAGCCTGTTGAATAGACCGGAGAATGAGGGGTATAAAAGAACAATAACGTGCAAGGGCTTTTATTATTAAATATGTTTATTTGGCTCATAAGCATGCTCAAAACCGAAAATGCTACTAAATTCACCCATGCGTTTCTGAGAGAATGGTCACACTGTCCACTTTTCAATATTTTAAGTATAACTCGCAAACTAGGCCGAATTTGACAATTTTACTTTTAAAACTTTTTGTTCAGAATTGGATTTTCTATTGGAATTGATAATTTAAAAAATTTTCTAAATAAAAAAAAGCAAGAAAAGTAAACAAAAACCAACCTAGAAAAAATCAAAAAATCAAAGATTTCTAAATTTTTTAATAAATTGTGCTAAACTTTTTTTGAAGCAAAGATAGACTCAAGCCATGCATAGACAAAATAAAGTTAAGGCGTGAATATGGCATTTTCAAAAAGTAATTTTTGTTCAAAATTGACAGAGATATGCCCATACAAACTGAATCATTTCTTATAATTTTTCACGATTTTACCCGATAATGCTCAAATTTGTATGGGAAAAGTATGGCTTAAGGTACAGGGGGTGGAATATCATCAAAACGGTGCGATATACGATAATTTTACTCAAACACTTTTTTGTAGAACGTAAAATTTTCTATCGATTTAATGTAGTAAATTTTCCATGGACCAGAAATTTGTTGTGATATAATCATGAGAACGCAATATCCGCCTCTACCGAAATTTTGAGACCAATCATGAAAAATCAAAATTTCGATTTTTTTTTTACATGTTGTACATACATATATATATATATTGTTACACTTTTTCCGAGCCCGAGAACCGAATAATTTATTGTTAATTACTTTTTATTGCAAACAAAAAAAAAAACAAACGACGACAAAAGAAAACCCGACCGGCACGAGCGAAGTTAAAATGACTTATGTCTTTTGGTTGCAACAAGAATGTCAACACAAAAGAGAAAAAGCGATATTCGATTATCGAATTCGGAATTGTAACCCAGGATAGCACTTGGATGCTACCACCACGGCTAGATCAAATTAAGGGGTGGGTTCACCAATTAATTTGATAAACGCGATTAATTATTTTACAATTAATTTGGATAGGGAATTGATGATTTTGATTGCCACAGGGGCGTAGTATCTGAAAAAAAATAAAAAGGGCGCCAGCAATTTTTTTTTTGTTTTTGAAGGAAATTACAAACCTTCTGAAGCGAAACCGACGGTGAAAGAATTTTAAACAAAAAGAACAAGTTTATATTCCCGAATTGGGAAGTGAAATTATTTATTCGTTTGGGAAACCTTGCTTAGAGTAGGGCTAAAACCCAAAATCTTTTCAATCAACTATAACAAAAATAGCAGTTATTAAAATGGAACGTTATCTCTTTGTCCCGAATGAACAAAGAAGATTCTAGCGGGGTCACGAGTCCTGCAATTTCAGGATGAAGTAGCGGAAACAAAAACCAACCGAACTTCACAAAAAACTAGCACAATTTTGCCACCAAATAGCGAATTAAATGATTTGAAAATCTACCTACTAAATAATGTAATTTACTTATCTTTTTTTTTTCTTTGTTGGATAAAGAAAAATACTGCCAACTCTCCTCTCCTGTAACCAAAATTTTCCTGCTTCACCAACTTTTCCTGCCTCAAAATTCTCCTTCAACTCCAACCACTAGTTTCACTTTTTTTTAATTCAATTTTTCCTATACTTTACTTTACTTTTTCTACTTTACTTAAATCCAAAATTAAATTTCTTAAACTTTCCCACTTTTATTTCCTCTTCCAAATTTCTCCAATTTTTTTAACTTGCTTTTGTGCTCTTCTGACAAGAAGTGCCCGTCCGGATTTTTCGATGTCCATTCGAACCACTTCTTGTTCTCATCCCCCGTGCTTTCAGCCAATCGGAAGACGCGGATTTCGATCACGGCATTTGTAAGCTACTCTCAGCTAAGTTGCTGAAGAGCGCTACCGTTTACGCAATCCAGCGGTCCTACTTACTCGCATATATATTTGGTTTATGCCTCGTCATCCTCTAATTCGCCGATCGCTGGTTTCACTTCCAGGAGCGGCGAATACGATGAACGCATTCAACCATTTTCCCACTATTTTTCCCACTGTTTTTTTTGAGAAAATCAAAAGAAGGAAAGAAAGTGCAAAAGTTCAAAAAATTCAATTTCGACCAACAAATACATTTTTCCCCTCCAAGATTCTCAAGTAAACCCCAAAAAATTAAAAGAGAACTTCGGCAGCGAAAATAACCAATAAGTAACCCTAACCAGTATTTTTAAATTCGGAGAGGTAAGTTGGCAATTATTTCCCTACTCGCGATTCTAAGCAAACTACTTCGGTGGATTTTTGTTAGATTTGAGGGGTTGGGGGATAAGACGATAACGTTCCATCTTTTACAGTATTATTGTGAAGTAAGATATGTTGGGCACTCGGCCATTCTCTTGAGAGTCACATCGTAATCGGGAACCAAATGTTCACCGAAATTTTCATGTTTCGATAGTGCGAAGTTGTGCTGGGCACTCGGCCATTCTCTAAGGAGTTACATCATGGGTTTGGGGACCAATTGTCACCAAAGCTTCTTTTTGGATTATAGTTTAGAACAGACCGCCCGTCTGTCAGTTTCTTGTCAATATTCGGGGACCATCTGTCACCCGCGTTTTGGATACAATCAGACCGCCCGTCTGTTATTAAGTATGGAGTGGATCACTCACCCACTTTAGTGCCAGGAGTGATAAAAACGATTTTTGTTTCATCAAGATACTGAGAGGGTGAACCAATGGCTGATGGACCATGGCTGCCCTTCTCTCTCTCAGTACATTGAAAGAAACACCTGTTAGGAAAGAAAAAAAAAAAACTGGAAAGGTAGGAACGCGGATTTGGACAACAGAAAGAACGATTTTTGTCACGGCAAATTTTACCGTGACAATATCAATTGCCAGGTTTGCTTGTGATCTTTAGCTATGGCCGTTTTCGAAAACGTCAAATCAAAGTCAATTTGATCGTCAAATGACTCGTAATTTTTTGACGCAGATTGCAATCGTCATATGCAATTTTCCTGTCTTGCACGGAATCAGTTTTATGAACGTTATCAATTTACTCGCAAACGCATTTTATATTCACGATCACGCTCTCTGATTTCTCAATTTTTGTATCGTCAACTCGATTTTTTTATTGCGCAGCTGCACCGCAGATGATGTTTTCGAACATGTGACTTTAGCAGTTTGCGTTAAAGAACATTCTGGAAATGCATTTTTGAAGCAGATGACATTTTCGAAAACGGCTTAATTTGCAAGTTGTTTTAAAGATTTATTGAAGGAATGAATTTCAAGCTACGCTACATTCAAAAGCTTCAGCTTAGTTGAACTACACATGGGAGCAAGTGCGAGTGTGACGCAGTGGTGCGTAGCTTCCATTAATTTTTGGGGTTTTCCTTGAAATGTCTTTAAAGAAATTATCTGAGGTAAGGTCAAATAACTCTTTTACGTGATGTGAACACATTATTTTTCTATGAAATGAAATAAAAGATTTGGTCAGTTCTGAAATAAAGAAAAAAAAAATTGTTTTCTAATACTTTCTTATCGTTCTAAATTAGATACTATTTTTCATCTATCAATGGCAACTCGCTTTATTTTATTTAAATTAAAAATAATGGAAATAAATGAAAAGCTTTTTTGTGTCATGCATTTAGCATTTACCATATGATAAAAATCCACCGTCATATTCGCAGAACCATGACGTCAATGATAATATCAAGCAATTAAAAGTCTGCACGACTTATATTCCTATATTGATGATAATGTAAAATTTCAAAAAAAGAGTAGGTAGGTCGGCTTGAATGATTTGAGAAGGAGGTTGTGTTGCGTTTACGAGATTTTTAATAAACGTATGAAAATGGTACGTTGGTGTGAATTAGTTTTCATTTTCTTATTTCTTTTTATAAAAAATGCAAACAGCATTTCTTTATGCAATACTTCTAGTTTTTCAATTAGGAATATTTTCATAATTGAAAAGATATTTTCAAGGTGTTCTTTATACACTCATTTGAATAAGAAATAAATGCAAACAGAAGAAAACAAAAAAATGTTTTGTGAGTTGTTTTGAAAGTGGTTGTATCAAAGCTTAAAAGCTTAGCAAAAAGAATGATAACTCTTTTAGGTTTGCGAACATAATTTTTTTGGAGAGCTTAAAAGTCAAAGCTGCTAAAACTTTAAAGAGCTTTCATTTAGTTCAATCTTTCTTCATGATAAAGCATTTTTATCTCTTAAGCTTTGGTCTAGTTTTAAAGTGAGTATGTTAACCCTAAACTTGTTCTGTTCTTTCCATAACATTGCAACATTGCATTTCTGTAATGTAATGTTAATTAACATCTTACAAGCTTGAGCGCAAAAGCTTTAAGACTATAGAATTTAATATTGCCATGTCCAGATATAACTCAGAAACATTGTTGAATATTTTTTTTTTTTTTTTTTTGAAAAGAGCGTTATCCACGATATTTTTCAAAGACCTTGAAATTGTTATACAAATTTTTAGATTTTTGTAAAAGCCTAATTTTTATTCAGAACTGATAACCGCAAGCCTTTTTAAAGTATTTTTAGAGGAAATATGCGCATTCAAAGACTTTTTTAGGATTTCCTTGCAATTCAGTAATATTCCTTTGGATCGAATATCTCGGGTACTCGGGTGGTTGCAGAAATATATTTATCCAAAGGCATCTTTGGGCTTGGTTAAAAAACAGTAAAATCACCTTGGATGCCTATATTTCAAGAACCAGAATCACAGACGATTCTTGTTTTCAGCCATTGATACCTCTTAAAAATTTTATCATGGAGAGATTTTCTTATTAGAACTTCTGCTTTTGGAAATGTCACCATGCAAAAACTTTTGTTAGTATTTGAAAGTGAAAACGGATGAGTTAGGAAACACAGTCTCCAGTAAGAGACAAATGATAATGGCCTCCGACTAATAGACAATTCAGAAGCTCGTAATACGGTGGTAGGTAGCTGAAGGTTTCCATGCCTAAAATCTATAAAGAAAACTGGACCTAATTGATGGAAGACATACGCCTCTAACATCTTAGACGCTCCAACTTTTCGAGGGGTAAACGTCAATTTGACCCATTTCCTTGCTGTGGCAAGACTCAAGGCTTGACTGTCAAATTTCGAACCACTCTTATAAAGAAATTCGACGTCGGTCACTTGAGCATACCTTGAGTTGTAAGAGCCTATCTTCAACATCCGAGCCAAAAGCTCTCCGCTGTGCATTCACCTGCCAACGACCCTAATAACCAGTAGTCCCGTTAGAGCGATAAAACATCAAAGAGGCAGCCGTATCTCCAAGAGGCTATACCAACCAGCCCCGAAAAAGAACCCGTGGTATGATGCCGAATGCGTACAACTTAAAAAAGTGATAAAAGATGCACATGCAATTATGCTGCAGCATAAAACAATGCCAACGGGAGAGGAGTATAGAGCAAGGATTAGAGAGAAAAAGAAGACCCTACGTGGAAAGATGCGAGCATTCGCAGCCTCCCAGCATCTGGAAGTTAAAAAAAAAGGTGAAGCCACTGGGTGCTGGCATCAAGCCGGAATGTTGGTTTCCAAAACAGCGAAGGTAAAATCTAATTAACGAAACAGAGAGAGTAGTAAATTTATTCAAGTTGAATTTCTATCAGGTAGAGCAAGAAACAGGGCAAGAAGAGGCCCCACCTCCAGCCAATGAAGGCCCAGCACCAGCACCTAGTGTAGAAGATGTAGACTTAGCTATTAAGGTGCTCAAAAACAACAAGGCCACCGGAACTGATGGGTTATCAGCGGAGCTCTTCAATCACGGAGGAGATGTGTTGAGAAAGGTGCAGGCATCAACCAAGTTTGGGGGGATGGAAGCATGCCCAATGACTGTTCTACTAGCTACATATGTCCCATGTTAAGAAAATAGGTGATCCTTCAAAAACAATCAAGGCATGATAATGGTCATACACAATATTCCCATCCAACGTACTGTGTGACCGTCTCAAGCCGTTCTTTATTACTATATAATTGGCAAGTACCCGTATGGCTTCCAGCCAGGTAGATTGACCATAGACCAAATATTCACTGTCAGACAAATCCTGGGTAGACCAACGAATTCCAAATAAAGAGCCAACATTTATTAATCGACTTAAAAGCCACATATGATAGCATTCATCATCAGGAGCTCTACATATATGGCAATGACTGAACTTGGCATCCAGGGAAAACTGAACAAACTACGGAAAAGTTCTTCCAACAATTTCCAAGCACAATGTTTCAGCAAGGAGATCTGTTATCATTTGATTTCTTCAGCCTCGTTCTGGACCAAAGAGTACGCAGGGCAGGCGTTTACATTGAAGGCACTACTTTCAACAAATCTATCTAACTTCTAGGGCATGCCGGATGATATCGCCATCATCGGCTGATCCCAACAGGAGGCTTTCACTACTTGGTCTTCAAGTTAACGAGGATAAGACCAAAGACATACTATCAACAAACAATGAAAGGTCTGTCAACCGGCTAGGACGTCACTGTTGATAGCAACAACTTCGAAATACATAGTTAATGAGTTCAGCTACATTTTGGAGTAAAAATTAATTTAACGAAGGACATCTTAGTTGGTTTGACAAAGAATTACCCAAGTAAACCAGTGCTACATCAGATTGACGTAACAAATGGTCTCAAAAAAACTTTAAAAGTAGGACAGAGTGAACGCTCTGTAAAACCTTTAAGCTGCAAGTCCTGCTTTATGGCGCCGAGTGTTGGGTGATAAGCAGAAAGGCGAAGTAGATACTGGGGTCTTTTGATAGAAAAATTCTTCGACGGCAAATATTTGGTCCTATGTGTGAGTAGGGCGAATGGAAGAGAGGATCAACCCCGAACTCTTTGAGCTGTATCAATATGAAGATGTGGTCCAGAAAATCAAAACACTTCGATGACATTGGCACAGCCACGAACGAATTGACAATAACGCTCCAGCCAAGAGAGTCTTTGAATACAAGTCAGCCCTAAGGTTGGAAAAAAACAAAGAAAACCTAACCTCCACCTCCTGGTCTAGTTGACTATGGTAGCAGTTTGCTTTGGACCGTAGAGGATGGAAGGGTGCGTGTCTAGAAATGCGACCCTTAAGTATAGGTATCATGATGTTCTTACTAAAATCTTCTTCCTATCCAAAAATATTTGTAGGTAGTTGTGGCTTGGGGACAGAAAATCATTAAAATCACTTTGAACTTTTGGAGGCAAATACCCAGGAACCAGACCATGTAGAAGCATTTGGTTTGCATTTACGGATAGGTTTTGAATAGACATTTCGTTTGATGCATTATACATCAATTTCAGAAATATTATTAAAAAACTCACAGGCGGGAGAGGGATAACGTTTTTTTTTTCAAAAATTTTGACAATTTTGTTTGTCGAAATTTTTAAATTTTTAGAAGGGTAAGCTTATCTTCTATTAAACCAATCTTTCCTGATTATACAAACTAAAGTCTTAAGAACAGTTTGTTATTATTTCATTTCTTGCAGATCTCCAGCTATGATATCAAACAATAAGCGAATGCAATTAACGAATTGTATTTATTTAACTTTCTCCTTAAATGTATTGAACAAATCATATATAGCAGATAATTAGTTATAAATCGTCCTATCACACGGACACTTCTTGGTATGCTAAACCCCTTTGAATGTTTACAATAAAGTGATAAACTCTGGATTGAGATAGGAGAATCCAATGAACTCATTTTGTTCCATATTCATCATGAATAACTTATCAGTTGGAGTTAAGTCAGTTTTTTCCTCTGTGAATTGTTTATCAAAGTTAGAAATATCTTTGCGATGTTTCTAAATAAAAATTCTTGTTTAGTTTTGGTCCAAAAAAAAAAACAAAATTTTCTTTCGAAAAATCTTACAATCTTTGGTTTGAATGGTGGTTCCATATCACGTCCAGAAACTTTATCCCAATCAATATCTTTGTAGAATGCATGTGTTCTGATATCATAACGACCAGTTGATCCAGAGCCAAGACGATTATCGGGTCTTTTAGCTAAAAACTATACAACCGGAATTTAAGTACAATTTTTTTTTGTATACAATTTGCGACTCACTCCAGAACAAACATCTTTGGCTTCCTGTGAGAAATGTTTTGGAAAGACAACTTTGTTTTCCTTGGAGGCTTTGAAAATTAATTCATCAGTATCACCTTCGAATGGCGATTGACCAGCTAACATTTCATACAAAAGGACTCCATAGGACCACCAATCAGCAGCATTTGTGTATGGCTGATATTGAGTAATCTAAATAAAGTTCTCAGATCATGTTAGAATAATTGAATCAAGACTCAAGATACATTTAGAGCGTCTTACTTCTGGAGCCATATAATTTGCAGTACCACAAAAAGTGTTGGTAGTTTTGTCATCTTTGATACCTTCCTTGCATAGTCCAAAGTCTGCTATCTTCACATGACCTTCAAAATCTAAGAGAATGTTGTCTAATTTGAGATCCCGGTAAAGGATGCCTTTCTCGTGTAAAAAGAACAGTGCCACTGCAATCTCACAAGCATAGAATCTATTGAAAGAAAAAAATAACAAATATTAGAGTCTGAATCATAAGAAAGGTCTTTGCAACTTGTTGCTAGCAACATTTTTTGACTCCCACCAACAAGGCTCCCGGTTCGGTGAATAAAACACATTCACTAAACTGAATGCCCTTTTAACTCAAAAATATTTCTCCAAAAACACCAAACAATAAGTTGTCGCAAAAATGTCCCGCTACATGTTGGTTTCTACAAAATGTTGCTGGCAACAATTTTATTAATTTCCTTTCAAGTCAAAGAACATACAAAGCAACATCTTCCTTAAAACGTCCAACTTGCTGGATTTGATACATTAAATCACCTCCTTTGCAATATTCCATTACAAAGAATAACCGATCCTTTAAAATATATAATTAATTAATAACAATAGAACTGGATAAACATTAGTTAGATTTTATAAACTTACCATAGTTTGGAAACATGAATGCAATTGAACCAGGAAAGGTGGCTTGCCTGACAAAGCCAAAACACGTTTCTCAATCATAGGAAGTTCCATATCATCAGTTTGAATAATTACATCTTTACGAAGGACTTTACATGCGTACAATTCATCTGTACCTCTACGTTCAGCCAAGAGGATCTTGGCAAATGAACCACGTCCAAGGACTTTGAGGAAGTTAAAGTCAGCTGCACGAATCATATCACGTTTGCTCATATTATGAGGCATGTCCTTGTTGTCCATGCGACGTTTTGCTTCACGTTGTGATGGACGCTAGAAAATAAAATAAAATTGGCTAAATTTTTAAGAGATATTTTTAAAAAAATAACTAGAAAATTGTTGATTAGGTATAGAAGAAGTAACAAAAACCATACCCCAAATACAAACATTTAAGAACAGAACCATGATTTTCAAAATAAATTTGAACAATTTGGAAGCATTTTTTAGGCGTCAATTTCTTCATGTTAAAATGCCAAACCAAACTAAAAGTAAATCACTTGACAGCTGACAAAATGGCTGCCATTTAAAATAGTATTGCCAACTGAAAGTTCTATACCTCTAAAAAAACGCACTTTACTTCTGCAAAATTTCGTTTGGACCTACACAACAGTTCTTTTGGAAAAAAGAGGAAATTGGTTCTGGATTCTAGTAAAGATTCAAAATTATAGTCATCTTCGTTTACTAATGATGCATTTACTGTGGAAATGTATCTAAAAGAGTTAACTGAAAGAACCCCAGCCCAGTAGAATAGCTTGCCGAAAACTCAAAAGAACATTTTAAGATTGTCTCCACACATGTCACCTATTTGTAAATGTGTGGGAAGATATCCTACTCGAGGATGCAGAGGCGTTTTGCGTTTTCCTCCATCTTCTATGAATAGGAAGCAAAATGATTGGCCGCAGCATCAGCACCAGGATAGCCTAGGAAAGCAATATACACAACGCTAAGACAGCATCAATTGTCATTGCACGAAAATTCACTGCATATCACTGCGCCGATTCAAGAACCCCAGACTAACAGGACAAAGTAAGAATAAAAACTATCAAGTTGCTTAAAAAAATATTGCCCAAGGAAAATGTGCCTGGATCGATTTGAAAACATCGCCCAAAAATGTTTGTGTCCCCCAAAAGCAAAGAAGAAATTGGAAATATTTTGCTAAAAACTACTTTGAACCCAAATAATGAAATGGAAATGTCGGCTCTGGACCTTTGGCACGTCATATGAGGGAAATTTGATAAAAAATATCCCATCTAATTGGTCAGTAATTGGTAAATTGGTCAGCCCTAGATAACTTTTAATCAAGGCTTAAACTTTCTCAAGGTCGCTCAAGGTCACGTGCGATTTTTGGCACCTCATTTATGGGAAATTTACAAAAATTTAATACCACCTGAAAGGCCCTATGATCTGTATAAAAGGTCAGCTAGTTTCAGTAATTGGTCAGTTATTGATTCTTTTATACGATTTTTTTCTAAGTTTTTTTTCTAGGTCATGAACGGTTCGTGACCTTTAAAAATACTTCAAAAAATCGTATAAAAGTATCTATAACTGACCAATTACTGAAACTAGCTGACCTTTTATATAGATCAAGAGATCTTTCAGATGGTATACATATTTTGCAAATTTCCCTAAAATGAGGTGCCAAAAATCGTTTTGACCTTGAATTTTTTTCTAAAATTCATTAAATATTCATAAAAAAAATCTATGGCTGACCAATTACTGAAAATAGCTGACCTTTTACAACCGTGAAGAGGCCTTTCAAATTGCATACTTTTTTTTTTTTAATGACCAAAAAAATGAGGTACCAAAAGTTTTTTTGTGACCTTGAAACGAACTTCAAAAATTCATAGAAAAAAATCTATGGCTGACCAATTACTGAAAATAGTTGACCTTTTATCACGATCTAGAAATCTTTCAGATGGTATAAAATTTTGGCAAATTTCCCTTAAATGAGGTGCCAAAAATCGCGCGTGACCTTGAGAAAGTTTAAGCCTTGATTAAAAGTTATCTAGGGCTGACCCATTTCTGGGACCAGTTGAACTTTTCCGACAAATTACTGACCAATTAGATGGGATATTTTTTTATCAAATTTCCCTCATAATAGGTGCCAAAGGTCCAGAGCCATATTTCACTACGAAATTTGAATTTGCGAAATGTTTATATGCGTGATTTTAAAATGTGAGATTTTGGTAAATATTTCCGGGATTCATTGCTGTGAGAAGTAAATTCAAGATTTTGTTATTGCGAGATTATGAAAAGCAGGATTATCTATATGTAAGTTTAAAAGTACTTGAGAGTGCTAGGACGCCATATGGCCCTAGGCTCAATGATAGGAAAATCCCTATGCACACCTCCGCGTGGTGGAGGGTGGGTAACGCTAACGTGCAGGGGGACCGAATGGATGCCGGGATAAGCAGACAACCCAGCTTTGCTGGTCAGGGCACAAACTTGTCCTTAGGATGGTTAAAAGCCCCCTTAAGACCGATGAACTGCAGGTGGCGGTCAACGGCATGATAGTCTGGTGGCGGAGGAGCGTTTTTGTTAAAAGGCCAACGGCAGCAGCAGGTAGCGTTTGTAACCCATAGTGGGCGGCTACAAAAGGCGTCTGTTTTCCCATAGTGGGCGGCCTCGAGCAGTTATGTGTTTGACCATACAAAAGGCGGGTGTGCCTGTCAAATCTGAGCTTATGTATGTTATTAATCGTATCTCGGAAAACACCATGGTGGAAGGATATATGCTTTTACATGAAATATGACAACAATTGGAAATGAGTCCCCAAGAGGTAACCATTTTATGGAGAATCCTTCTGCAGCTTCGGCTGCTGTAAACCGCACATCGGATTTGGGGGTGCGGCATCTTTCGTGTACCAGCGTCAATCAAGACGCCATAACAATAAATGAATCGTTAACAAATAGAAGAAGTCTTTTAAGAAGAGCAAATGATACTTTTGGCTACCGCATACGTACGAAAATCGGAGCATGGAACGTTCGATCCTTGTACGGCGAAGGTAGATACGAGCAGGTTGAGCGTGAAATGCTTCACCTTAAGATCAGTATCCTGGGCATCAGTGAAACTAGGTGGAGAGGAAATGCCGAATACAGAGCTGACTCTGGGCAAACGAGAATGCTGTATTCCGGGGAGGATGAAAGAGAGGGTGGCCAAAGGCTGCATGGTGTCGGAATTATGTTGAACGAAGAAGCAAGGCGTAGTCTTATATCCTGGGCGCCCATTTCTGCAAGAATAATGACAGCAAGGTTCCGTTCAAAAATTCGCAACGTCACAATAATTCAGTGCTACGCCCCCACAAATGAAGCGACCGAGGAAGACAAAACCGCTTTCTACACTCATCTTAACTCAGTTTACAGTGGTGTTCCAAGAGCCGACATCATAATTGTCATGGGAGATCTCAATGCCCAAGTCGGATCAGACAACTTCGGTCTGGAACGCGTCATGGGGAAAAATGGCTTGGGGTCACGAAATGAAAATGGCGATTTGCTGGTCGATTTTTGTAACGCTAATCGTCTTGTACTGGGTGGAACTGTGTTTAAACATAAGACTTGCAACAAAATCTCCTGGGTACATCCGGATGGTCAAACTGAAAACCAAATTGACCACATCATGATTCAGCAGCGATGGAGGAAGTCAATGTGCGATGTTCGGAGCATAAGAAATGCCGACATTGGAAGCGACCATCATTTGGTTCTCATGAGTCTCAAGCTACGAACGGCAGCTGTACAACGTCAATCACAGGGTGCAACAAGGAATTCGAAGTTCAATACAAATGCTTTAAGTGATCCCAACATATGTCGTAACTATGTCACCAACCTTAACGACAGAGCTTCGTCATTAAATGGAATACAACATTCAACAATTGATGAGATGTGGGGTGATATAAAAAGTGTTTTTATGGATGCTGGATCCGAAACTGTACCCAAGCAGTCGAGAGTTAGAGACTCTTGGATATATAAGATAAGACACCTGGGATAAAATCGAGCTTCGCAAATCGTTGAAGATGCAAATAAATGCCGAAGCAGATGCTCAACGAAAGGCTGAATTGCGAAGAGAGTATCGCTTAGCACATAAGATGGTCTATCGCTGTGTGAGACGAGACAAGAGGGTGAGGTTAGACGGTCTCGCAGAAAATGCGGAAAACGCTGCAAGAAGAGGAGACATGAGGGAATTGTACCAAATATCCAAGGAAGTTGTCGGGAAGAAAACCAACACCAATCATCCTGTAATGGATGTGGATGGTACACTTTTGGTATCAATCGAGGATCAGCTGCGCAGGTGGAAGGAGCACTTTTGTGCCTTGCTTAATGAGGTTTCTGTCGAGCAGAATGCTGAAGTGCCCCAGCTTAACGAGATGCGTAGATCATATAGGGGTATTGACATCGAGCCCCCTACAGTACTGGAAATTCAATCTTCGATAAATCTTCTCAAAAACAATAAAGCAGCTGGACTTGATGGTATACCAGCTGAGTTCCTGAAAGCTGACCCTGTCAGAACGGCTAGTATTCTACACCCGTTGATACAAGCTGTGTGGGAAAATGAAATCTATCCCAGCGACTGGAAGGATGGTGTAATTGTTAAGTTGCCAAAGAAAGGTGATCTTAAGAATTGCAACAATTGGCGAGGTATTACAGTTTTGTCCGTTTTTCCAAAATTAATGGCAACCATCATTCTGGAGCGGATAAAGGTTAGAATCGAGTCTACACTCAAGAGGCATCAAGCTGGTTTCCGCAGTGGGCGGTCTTGTGTCGACCATATCAACACTCTGCGTATCGTTCTTGAGCAGTCTGCGGAGTTTCAATCACCGCTTTACCTCATGTTCGTGGATTTTGAGAAGGCCTTTGACCGAGTCAACCGTGAATGTATATGGAGATCACTTCTTGGTAGAGGAATTCCCCAAAAAATTGTTGCCATTATAAGAGAGTCCTATAACAACGCAAGATGCTTTGTTTTACACAATGGGCAGCTATCCGACTCTTTCGAAGTGCGGCAGGGTGTGAGACAGGGAGATGTTCTATCGCCAATTCTCTTTCTACTGGCGATTGACGATGTCTTGACGGCCAGCGTTGGAACATCAGAGAGGCAGGGCATTCAATGGAGACCGTTTGAAAGGCTTAGCCACTTAGACTATGCCGATGATATATGTCTCTTGGCAAATAACATCAGCGGGCTGAACGGGATGTGTCAAGCTCTGAAGTTAAAAGGAGAGGCGAGTGGTCTTAAAAAAAATAGCAAAAAGACAAAAATAATGCTCACAGGCCGCTCCACACATCAGCGTATTTTAATACAGGAGACGCCAGTTGAAGAGGTTGAACAATTTAACTACCTTGGAAGTATTGTTTCAGCAAATGGTGGTACTGATCTGGACGTTCAAAGTAGAATAAATAAAGCTCGCGCAGCCTTCAGTTCTCTCTCCCAAATTTGGAACTCATGTCAAATATCCTTGCTCACAAACTTGAGATTCTTCGAATCCAATGTCAAATCCGTGCTGTTATATGCTTGCGAAACCTGGAAAGTCACGACTACCATCTCAAAGAAATTGCAGGCTTTTGTGAACCGTTGTCTACGCCATATTCTAAAAATTCGCTGGCCACAAATTATATCAAACGAGGAATTGTGGCGCAGGACAAGCCAGGAGCGGCTGGACGTTGACATATAAGAAAGCGTAAATGGCAATGGATTGGTCACACACTGAGGAAACCAAACGATGAAATTGCAAAGCAGTCATTTGAATAGAATCCTCAGGGTGCACGGCGGGTTGGAAGACCAAGAACAACATGGAAATCAACAGTTCTAGCAGAAGCAGACTCCCAGAGAAAGACGTGGCCACAGTTAAAATATCTATCTGCAGACCGAGAAGGATGGAAACGATTTGTTAGCGCCCTATGCCCCAACCGGGGTTACAGGACTTGATGATGATTAAGTTTAAACGGTATTCATTTGCACCAAGTGAGGAGCTAAGGAACAAAAGCCAATTTTTATGTATGTAACGAAATCCTTGGACGTGATTTTGACCCACTTAAACGGTCAGATTTGATTCAAACTTTGCCCACTTGTCATGACAATACAATATTTTGATCAAAATATCCGATTATGCTGATTAGGCTCGCCAGAAATCATAAATATCTGTCGGGATCCTTTGCATGAGAGTGAGAGAAGTTACGCATGCGTGCAGCTCCAGACTTACTCTTTGGTTAGGGCACTTGACCTAGCAAAACGGAGTAGAGACTTTCTTAATCGAGATGCAATTCTTAACACATTTGTAAATATGTATTTCGGAATGAAGCAAGTGAAAAATTATAACCGTGCCGTGAAATAACGCCGAGCGAAATAAGTAAAGCGAAATAAAGCCCAATTTCGAAATTCAGCTTTATTTCGCTCGGCGTTATTTCAAGTCACCAATTATAACGATTGATACCGAGCTCTAAATTGTGATATCGCCATTTTGAACTTATTAGGAATGGGGAAGGAAATGATAAAGGAAAGGGGGGACCTACTCTGTGGATAATTTTTGGTAACCGAAAAAACAATTTAGACAGCCCGGACTGGGAATTGAACTAGGATCAATTGGTTACGTGCCAAGAGCTCTTCCAGTTAAGCTATCCGAGACGCGTGCCAGAATTTCATTTCAGTCACGTGTTTAATTATCTGCTCGATATGCAGAGCTAGTTTAAAAATGTCCTTCAAGGCACCCCACGCTTTTAGAACAGTGACATTAATTCTCTCGTCCGTAATTTTATTCTATGCTTAGAATTATTTTTTACTTTTTAGTTTGATTAAATCTAAAAGCGTGTTTTTAGTTTTTTGTTTTCAAAACATGAAAAAATCGAAATTTAAATTTACAAATTGATTGAAAAATGTCACCTTTTGTCCCGGAAGTAATTTTTAATGTTGAATTTTGATTGATGTACATATGTTATTATTCTTGACTAAATCTCTTTGGCAAACGAGAGAATTCAGGACTCAAAGATCAAAGTCTCCACAAATTGTATTCTGACAAAGTCACAGCATGGAGTAGATTTTGGTCCGTACTTCTACCAAAATAAAACTGGCATATCCATAACCGTCATCGGCGATCCGTTTAGATCGATTAATAGTGTAATTTCTTGTGGTCATATAATTAGATAATATAGAAACCGGCGCTACGACATTATCATCATTCAATTTAATACCTTTAGCCCCTGTTCTACTTGGTACTATCTAGGCTGACAAGCTACGCATATAAGCCGCAAAGTATTCATTCTCTCAAAGCAACTTTTACACGTCATCTGACAAATTCAGTTTGATTTATGCAACAAATTCATTGAAAATCTGACCAATCAAAGTTATAGTGGGCACGACACTCCCATACCTACTTTATGCCATAAATTGTTCTCCCAAATAAAAAAAAACAATTGGGGATTTCTTAGGAAAAAGCCTTACGGTCAAAGATTGTGTAAGCAAATTTCTATTTGTAGGTCGAAATGGTGGTGTGGATTTTTAGAAGTAACGCGAACAAAGAACTGCTATAATATTAAGTAGACCGTGTGGTTCTTCCAAGAGAATGCCCTCAGAAAGTTCTAAGTGGTGACTAACTGTCGGCAATGGAAGAAACCATTATTGAGGAGGTTTATTTTGGGTGGAGGTGCAAGCTAAATTTCAACGGCTTGTATTTTTGTATTTTAAAACCACTACTTTTATTTGATTGTGCTGGCTAGAACACAGCGGATTTTCTAAAAGAGAAAGCCTCAAAACTGACAACCTGAAAGGGCAGTGAATTAATAGCATGTGTGGGTGACGACTTTCCGAAAACAACCACAATCATGCTGTTCTTACTTTGGGGCACGGCGCAAGGCGAAAAGAAATCCTTGTTACTAATATGTTCAAATAAAGAAGTTTAAGTGAGCTCTACTCCATATGTTGCATTTCGACCAGGTTCAACAGTTGGGCTCATCAGTTAGGTGTTGTACCCTTCTAAGACGCAAATTTTGGTCGATGTTTGCTGACAGCAGACATCCATTATATTGGAAACCACGATTGGACTTTTGAAACATGCCCTTAGTTTATCTTAACATCTTTGAAAAAAATTATTTTGAAAAATTACTTTAGCGAGACCAAAGCGAGATGAAGAAAAAACATTCTTAATGCCAAAAACCACGTGTAAATGTTACGGCGAGACCAAAGTGAGATCATAGCGAGAAAACTACGATGCAAATCCCCGTGTAAGCTGGCAAGGCGAAACTATAACAAGACAAAAACAACAACCATCACACTGGAAACCAAGATTGAACTTCTAAGCTATGTTTTAAGCTTATTTTAAGCTCTTTGAAAAATTTTAGTTTGTAAAAAAAAGAACTTTGGCGAAACTATAGCGAGACCAAAGTGATATAACGGCAAAACATGATTAATGCGAAAAACCACGTGTAAATTTCATGGCGAGACCAAAGGGAGACTTCAGCGAGAAAACCACGAAACAGATCCCCGTGTTAACGGTAACTGTGAGACTAGAACGAGATGAATACAATGGCCACGACACTGAAAATCTCTATTGGACGACCACGGCTATCTTGCTTTAAAACATTATTATTATTTCTAGTTTTTGTTCGAAAAGTATTAAAAGTGTAATTAAAAGGAGTCTTAAACAGAATTTTTGAAAGCAGAATTTTGCAAACAGAATTTTGACCCCAATCCAAAAATCAAGATAGATTTATTATTGTTTTGTGTTTACTTCCAAACACGCACACCCAAATTTTGGTGCTGCTGGTTTTCATAAGCGTTTTGAATTTAATTGAAAGCTGTGCAATTTTTGTATGAAAGCCTCAAACTAATCTTCCCCAAAAATATTTGTTTGTTTAATAAATATTAAATTAAAAGGTACATAATTTATTTGTTATACTTACCCTAACTTGATCCCTAAGCATTGCGATATCATTACTAGGATCACTGCATGGAATGTTATAATGTTCACCTTCTTCTTGAGATAACAGTTTGTACCAACCTTCAATTGGTTCCTATTAAAAATTGACAATAAAAAAAAAGAAAAAACACAAATATAAAAATCTTTATACAAATGTACATCAAATGCTAACACAAGGATTCAATTACTGAACATGAATAAAACTAGTGTCAATTTCTAGTAGATATTAACACAAAGCACTTTTGTTTTTAAATCCACATTTACCTTAATAATTTCTTGAATACTAAATGAAAGAGATCCCATGAAATCATTGCGAGATGTTCTGTCCCAATCCCAAACCTCTACTAGAAGTCGTTTCTCTCTATCTTCTGGCTTTATATCACTATCGAAAAATAAATACAAAATTTGTATTAAATCACAGCACAAAATTTTACCTCTCTCGCAGAGAGCTTACTATGTAAATGTTTCATTATAGACTGGGTTAAGAGTTGCCTTCATGGTTTTTGTCTTCTTTTTGGTCTTATCAGCTTTGTCTGGATGAATTTGAACTCGAACATAAGGATCACTGAGTCCATTGGTATCCATTGGAACCAAATTAGCACCTTCTTTGACTATTTATGCATAATGAAACCACAGAATGCACATTTAAAGCACAAACATTTGATTAAAAACAATCACATAATCAACTTACTCTCCACAGTAAGGACACCACCCTTTACTGATATCTCCAAATTGATTCGTCCTCTAATTTCTGTAATGTCAGCACCACATAACTGGGGAATTTCGTCCTTACATGTAGGATGCACATTCAGCTTACATCCTTAACAAACAAAAATTTACCAATCACATCACTTAATATGACCACAAACATCCTCTCTCATTAGCTTCAATTCTTACCAGTGCAGCAGTATCCTTGATGAGCAATACCATGGAGTAGCATACCGCAATGGTCACAGAATGTCGGAGCCTTGTATGTGGTCGACTCGAAATTGTGTTTAACTTTCTGACAATCCTTTAGAAGAAGGCCACAAGAAGAAGAAAAGACGACACATTGTAATTGAATCGCTGATGTGGTAAGTCCAACGAACTTACCGAATCGATTTCCGTATCCTTTCCAGCACACTTGAAGACCACGTACTCGTAGCATCGATCGTGGACATTAAATTTACATGCTGCAAATAGTAAATAGTAATATTTGTCGTAACTAACAAACTGTCACTGTGCTATACACTTCTGTGTTATCTAAGAGAGGGATTAATATTTACCTTGACATTGGAAACCTTGTTTGCCGAAGCCCCTTAAGGATTACAAAATGAAAAAAAAAGGGTGAGGTTTGTTGTTATTTGTCATTCACACAAAAGTACTTACCAAATGAATTCCTTACAATGACCACAAAATGTTGGTTGTTTAAAAAAACGTGGCTGGAATCTATGTCCTTGAATGACAACGATTCCTTTTCGTTTCATCGCACCCTTACGGATGCGGTTTTTCATATAATTAATAATTTGTTCACCTTCGGGAGCTGCTGCTTTTGCTGGTTCCGCCATGTTTGCTTGCCAGAGAAATAGCTAAACTACTAAAGGATTTAAAATTTAAAATTAAAAAAAAAAAAAATATTATTATGTTTGTCCGAACGAAGAAAAGCTCAAAGAGGCTAACTGTTCGAATACTTGATTCGAACTAAATAATTTTCTTCAATGAGTCTGAGTGCTTCAATATAGTGAGAAGCCCCTACAAGTGCATCATCATGCATAGCAAATCAGGGTTAATTTTTATAGTTGGAAAACTTTTTTGCACGCCATTGCACAGATATAGGGAAGCTATCCATATTGCTGGCAGTTTTTTTGTAATGTTGTTGAAAAAATGTTTTCAGAGCATTCAAGACACTTAAAGAAACATTAAAGGGTTATTGGTTTAAAAGAATGCCAAAATTAATATACGGGTAATTCTCTACCAACTGTGATTCCTTGTGCTACCAATTTTACGGAGTTCAAAGGTCCTCCAAACGGTTCTTCAGGAATATCTCCCGAATCGTAACTTTTGCAGAAAAATGTCAAACACTAGGTTGTATCTTAGAAAATATCCTACAAAAAATACTAAGTGCTTTTTTTTCATAAGAGTAACCGTTTTCGAGATAATTCAATCGGTAGAGTTACGCATTTTATGTTTCTGTAGAAAATTTAGTCTCTTACACTACCTTTGAGGTTGAGTACCAGGTGAGTTTTTCTTGTGTGGTATCCCCCAGGAAAATAAGAAAACATGTCAAAAAAATATATACAGGGATCTATATAAAGGTTTTGAAAATTTCCCGTCGACTCGGGCTCGAAGGTCATGGAGACATGGTATTTCGTTTATACAGGGTAATTGGTTTAAAATATGACAAAAAGCTAGAGCGTGGTATGGGAGGCGGGTCTAGTCACCCCTTTTTAGTTGGGAGGGGTAATTTTCTAAGAAATTAACCTTAAACTGACAAAAATATAAGAAAGCAATGGTAGGACCAGTAATGTTATATCATACTTTTTTGTAAATCCAAAAATCCCTTCTTTTATTCTAATTTTAAATAAAGTTGTTTGAGTGAATAGTTTTTGAAAAAATTATTTTCAAAGTCAAAATTTTGAAAAAAAAAAATGTTTAAGAAAATTTCAAACTTGTTTTTACGTAATTATGTGGTTCATTTGTTTTCAAAAACAGAAAACCATTGAATTTTGAAAACAAAAAGAGCACTTAACTACATACAATATTTTTACTTGCATACATTTACATATTAGGCAAGTTTTGGATTCTTGCAAAAAAAAATTTGAGATAATAATCAAACATGATATTTCGATGATAGAGAACACCAAAAAAGTGGGTGGCACAATTCTGTCTGTCTGTCTGTTCGTCTACAGCCTAACGGCTCAATCGATTTTCTTCAAACTTGGTACATTGTGGTTTTGGGTGATTATGCCCACAGGTTTTTTTCATTTTTGTTTTAGAACTAAAAATACCGGTACCTGCCATACAATTTTTTTCAGCAATTTTACATAATCGTATTTTCTCAAAAACGGCTTGACAACTTTTCTTAAAAAAAATTCAATTAATTTATTTTAGTAAATGCCTGCTTTGGGTGGAAAACCATTTTTTCAAAAATGGTTATTAATGGTACCTCCCAAAGAATCATTTTTTTCATTTTCGATTTTCTTAAAAACAATACGACCGATTTAAATAATATATTTTATGCAGAAGCTTCCAAAAAATATAAAAAGTTTTGTGTAACAAAATTTTTGAAAAAGTATTTTTTGGATTTTTAATAAAATGTTTCAAATAATTTTTTGAAAATCAAATATTTCGAAAGCGACATGATCGATTTTCTTAAAACTCGAGATTTAAGAGTTTTTTAGTACTTTCTAAAATATTTTTATAAAAAATTTTACATTTATGAAAAAATAACGGTACCTCTTCCATATAAAAGTTAAAAAACCTCTATGGAAAGTATTTTTTTGCTGAAAAACGACTCCTACGATTTTGATTAAACTTTTTCATATACTAAAATCAGTACGATCTACTATCAAAAATTATAAAATTTTACACTTAGCATCTGTGTATTAATAGTACCTGTCTTAAAACGTACTTTATTTTGAATTTTCTCGTTATCGGCTAAACGGATTTCGATGAATTTTTGTATATACAAATTTCTAAAATTTTCAAAAAAATTGTTTTTGGATTTTTAAAAAAAGTCTCAATTTTTTTTTTTGAAAATACAATATCTCAAAAACAGGCTGACAGTTTTTTCAAATTTTGTTTTATATACACATATATATATACTTAAGATTTGAATACCAAAATTTGTTCTTAAAAATGTTTTAAGAATTTTATATATAAAAAATTATTTTTTTTTAAATCCACTCCAACGATTTTACACTGTTTTTTTCCCATACAATCAGATTTAATCAAGAATTGAAATTGCATTCTTTTTTTTCACCTCAAACTGTCAAAAGAGTTGTTTTAGCTTAGTTAAATGTCGTTATTCAAACTTCTCTTCATTTTTCTCTACTAATTTTCATTTTTAATATATAATTTTCTCAAACCCGCAGTGTCTTGAACATAAGAGCAAGTACGTGCGACCCAGAACGTGAAAATTAATTTTTTTTAAAACTGTTCACTCTTTTATTTAAAATTAACATAAAAGAAAGGATTTTTGGCTTTACAAAAGGATACAATATGGCATTGTACATAAGTGTTGCCGTTGTTTTTTAAATTTTGTTTTCTATTTTAAGGCATTTTCTTAGAAAATTGCCCCTCCCGGCTTAACGGGGGAGAATAGAACCTCCATCCCATATGATTTTTTTCATTAACCCACCCTACACGCTCTAGCTTTTTATCACATTTTATACGAATCACTCTGTATAACCGAAATACCATGTTTCGTGAACGTCAGCTTAATAGTTATTTTTTTAGAACTGTTTTCTAATTTTCCTGGGGGATACTGGGGGAACTCACGTTGCACTAATCCTCAAAGGTGGTGTTTATGAGTAGGTACCTACATTTTATACAGAAAAATAAAATCCGTAACGATTGTAGTGTCTCCAAAACGGTAACTCTTATGAAAAAAGTTACTTAACATTTTTCTTGGTAAGAAATTTTCTAAGCTACAACCCAGTCTTTGAAATTTTTTCTGCAAGAGTTACCGTTCGGGAGATATTCCTTAAAACCCGTTTGGGAGGCCTTTGGCCACCCGTAAAATTGTAAGCGGCACTCATATCGATAGGGACTTTTTACAGTTTTATAAGAATGTTATGTACCAAAATCTAGCTTTCCGCCATTTTTTCCGAAGCCAAAATGACTGGACTATGAGCTATTTTCTAATGAAATACTTCACTTAATAGAAATATCGTTCCTTAAGAATTTTGAGTCCAATACTTGCTTGACAAAATTTTGTAAAGATTAAGTCTAAATTGCTAAATAAAATAATCATGAACGAATACTGTCAGAGGATTTATTTTTATTTTTGAATTCAAAAGATTTCCCGCTCAGCCGCCATTTTGTTAACTTTTGGTATTCTAAAAGAGACACTATTTACTTATACAGTGTTCAACGTGATTGACAGATTGATTGTCAAAACTGTGAGTTCGTTGCATATTAAGCTCCCGAAAAAAAGTGAACAAAATAGTTATTGAAACCAACCAACTTGAAAATTAAACTCTTAATTTTGTTTATCATCACATAAAGTTGCTATTTTAGTAAGTAATAGTCAGTAAGGTGCCCACTGCTTGCACAAAAAAAAAAAAATATATTTGCTTTGCACCTAACCTCAACTCTTCAACCGGCTAATGAATAAAAGAGGAATCGCTGCAACATCACCCGATTCTTTTGGAGCAGAAAAACGCCAGCAAATAAATTCCACCATGAGCACGGTGAGCAACATGACTATTGCCGAACTTAACAGCCTCTTCGAAAGAAATTTAAGCAATTTGGCCACAAAGGATGACATTGCATCATTGGGCTATGAAATATCTGAATTGCGAGCCAAACAAACAGAATGTGCGGCAAAAATAGCTTATTTGGAGTCGCAAAATGCGCACCTTGAATCTGAGCTCGATAAACTTTTAAAAAGGGAAACTGAAAGCAACCTCATCGTTCACATGCCCAGTGATGATTCAAAAACATCCATCACCAAAGCAAAAGAGGTGTGTGACAGCCTTCTTGATGTGGAATTTGTAGGAGCGGTGAAGGAAGCTTACCCGGTCAAATGCCATAAATTGGGCATGGCTAATGTTGTGGTGCAACTATCTAATCGGTCTGCGGCAAATAATATACTTAAAAAATCCAGTAAGCTGAAAGGCACAAATATCTTCATACATAAGGACCTGCCTTTCAATGTTCGTCGGAAAAGAAGATCATTGGTGCAAACTCAGGCGGCGATAAAATCCAAGCTCCCCGACAAAAAAACATCCCTCAGAGATGATCGTCTGGAAATCTACGGCTCTTTTTTTACCTGGGACAACAACCTCGGTCTAAGATGTGGGATAAAGATGGATTTGTACTTTTGAGTGAAAAATATAAAGTTTTAAATAATCTAAAAATTCAGATTGAACAAAACAAAAACAATAATGATAATACAACTCATGGAGGTAAAATGTCAGTAGTTGCCAATGGAGCTGTCAGTTCTGCCTCTTATAATAACCCGGCGCCATCTAGTGTCGAGCACCCAAAAGCAGCAAGTTCCGGAAACGCATCCCAATGATTTCCGTCCGTCGGTCAGCAGTTATTTTCAAAAAAAAGTATTAAAAATAAAAATAATCTGAACTTTAGAATTTTAAGACCTGTTTGCTGATACGAAATTTAAGGATTTATGTTCTACTTAAAAGCTTATTTTCTACTACTTCCTCTGCGTTAGGTGTCACATACGCGCTTATGTTCTACTTAAATATTTAAGTTTTGTATCAGCAAATGGCCCTAAGCTACAATACTTCAGGACTTAAAAACAAGCTTATGTACCCTGATTTTTTTAATTTTATAAGAGATTTTGATATTTTCATATTAATAGAAACATTTTTATACGAAAATCAATTCGAGCAATTTAATAACATGTTTAATGGATACGAACTCGCATGGACCTCTGCGTGTAGAACGCATCATTTTGGAAGAGCAAGTGGTGGAACGGTGGTAGGTTTTAAAAGTCATCTCAAACACATTTTAAAATTTGAGAGGACTGGTGAAACCTCCATCATTTCCTATTTAGACCAGGGAATAAAACACTTTATCGTGCCAATATATCTGAATTGCAACCATTGGACTGAAGACTTTGAGCAGCTGGAAGATTTACTTGTGCAGTTACAAGAACCCAATCTCTTGTTGTTAGGAGATCTTAACGCACGGATAGGAAACAAAATTGGTTGGCCTCCATACTCTTCATTCAACCCACCGTTTTTCAATTATTCACGTGCATCAAAAGACATTCGAAAGGACAGTAGAGGAAGTAAATTTTTGGAGCTCTGTGATTCCTTTAATTTTATAGTTTTGAATGGTAGAAGTGCAGGAGATACCGCAGGAGAATATACATTTATTAGATCTTCAGGTCAATCTATCATAGACTACTGCGTTGCTGCCGGTAACTGGCTGAATATGGTTGTTGACTTTAAAGTGGAACCCAAAACATTCTCTGAACATATGCCCTTAGTGATTTCAGTTAATACAAACCTTCCTTCTTCAACTACAACAACGGAGTTGAAATTGCCACCTAAATTAAAATGGAGTAATAATTATCAACAGAACTACCAGCATCGTTTAAACTTGGAAGTTGCTTCGCTCAAGGAAATATCTCCAGTTCCGGATATGAATGAATTGCTTAGTGTTATAAAGCAGGCACATCCACTGCAGTCAACTTTTGTTAAACCCCGAAGGTATAACCAAAACTGGTTTGACAAGGAGTGTGAAAATGCTCGGAATCTTTCATTTTCATTTCTTACCTTATTCCGCTCACATAATAAGCCCATTTTTAAAGAATGCTACACACAATCAAACAAACAATATAAAATCCTGTGCTTACAGAAAAAGGGAGAGTACAATAGAAGTGTAGTTGACTCGCTGTTAATGGCAAAATCTTCTGCTGAATTCTGGAAGGCCATGAAAATAATAAGTGGAGCTAAGCTCACTATTGCGTGTAACCTCAAGGCATCAGATTTAAAGGATTACTTTTTGTCGTTGCTCAATACTGAATGCAGATCTTCAAAATTTCAATATGCGTCACCACTGATAGAGGATGATTTTCTGGACTCAACTTTTTCTGAAGAGGAATTGAATACAGCTTTAGATAGAGCAAAAAACAATAAGGCAGCAGGAACGGATAGAATACCGGTTGAATTTTTCAAGTATGCGTCGTCAGATTTCTTATCCACACTCTTGAGCTGCTACAACCAAATTTTCGAGTCTCAAGATATTCCATCAATTTTTTTTGTCATCCGTTATTTTTCCATTATATAAAAAAGGAGACCCATCTGTTGCAAATAACTACCGTGGGATTTCTTTTTTGAACGCGTCTATGAAATTGTTTACAAGTATGCTATTTTCTAGGCTTACTGCATGGGTAAGTGACAACTCAAAGCTAAGTGAATTTCAAGCTGGATTTCGAGCAGGTTACTCGACAATGGACCAAGTATTTTTGCTCATAAATATTGCAGAAGTATATCTTTACCGAGGTAAGAAAGTCTACGCCTTTTTTGTAGATTTTAAGGCAGCATTTGACAGCATTGACAGGGAGGCCCTGTTTTTTAATCTGTTTAATATCGGCATCTCTTCCAAAATAGTCCATACTTTAAGAGCTCTTTATGCAACGGATACGGTATCTATATGGGACGGTGAAAATCTTTCCGATGAATTTAGTTCTTCAATGGGACTTAAACAAGGGTGTTCGTTGAGTACTCTCTTATTCACTCTATTTATTGAAGATTTAATGGACCACGTGAGAGGAGGGGTGACTATTGCCGAAGAGAACTTTCCGGGTTTATTATACGCTGATGACATCGTTCTTTTATCAGAATCTCCTATTCATCTACAGCAAATGATGGTCAATTTAGAAAGATATTGCGATACCTGGAACTTAACGGTAAACTTAAATAAATCAAAGGTAATGATATTTAGAAAAGGACATGGAAGATTCGCCAGAAATGAAAAATGGATCTATCAGGGACAAGATGTTGAAGTGGTTAAAGAGTACAAGTACCTCGGAGTGACCATATCAAGTAACCTTTGCATGAAAAAACACGTTAAATTAAAACTTCAAGAAGCCAAGGCTGCCATTTGTGTATCATGGAAGAAATGCATACAAAACAAAGCTATTAACCACTCGTCAAAATACAAATTGTTTCAAGCTGTATCAAAATCCATTATGCTTTACTCTTCGCAAGTGTGGGGCTACAAACAATATGAGGATGTTGAAAAATCTTTGCGTTTCTTCATAAAGAGAGTTTTTGCTCTTCCTTCTACGACACCAAATTATATGCTACATATTGAAACAGGGGTGCCACCGATGTTTATTGACTCCCTCAAGATCCATTTCGATTACGTGCTCAAAATACTTCAAATGAACCCATCTAGGCTAGTCCATCGAGTTTTAAAATATCTCATCCAGAACCAGCTTAATTTTGCGCGAACGTGGACTGATCTTTTCAATTCCGTGGATGAACCGATAGATTTGGATATGGATGATCTAACGGGTTTTAAGAGAAGTCTTTACTACCTTATTTCCAAATTAGACGAAAAGTACCGACTGGAGTATATCAACCAGGCCAAAGCATCGCAGTATAGAGAATTTTATAGCAAGCTTGAATTTAATCTGGGTGAATTAAACTACTTCAACGACAAAAACTCCTCAGAAATTATTTCATTAATTCTACGAGCCAGAGGGGAAATACTTCCTCTGAACTTCATTCCTCATAGACCGGATCTTCCTCTGCATTGTGAAATCTGTAACATGCATGAAAGAGAAAATATCGCTCACTTTCTAGGCTTATGCCCAATTCTTAAAGAAATCCGCCGCAACTTTTTCGGAAAGGACCAACTGGAAAATGAAGAAGTATTACACTTACTGAATGGGGCTCTAGGCTGGGAGAAGCTGTATAGATTTATTCGAACTGCATTGGTGTACAGAAATAGAATTTTAACAGAAAGCTTTTAAGTTTAATTTTCCATTTTCATTCAATTCTCTTTTTTATTTTGTTTAAATTCTCCTTTTTTTATTTATTTTTATTAACTGAATTATACAAATTATGCAACACACTGTTAATATTAAATTAAATATGAATTCTGTCAATCTGACCGACGGTTCTCAACCAGGTCATTAATGACTGTAATCAAATACTGTAAATGTGAAAAAAAAAATTGTATATAATAAAGTCTTTTCTATTCTATTCTATTCTATTCACTCCACGTGTCCCAGCCATCTCAGCCGCTGTATTTTCAGCTTTTTGACCAGGTCGACGTCACTAAAAAGCCCGCAAAGCTCGTCGTTAAATCTTCTCCATACTCCATCGTTACATACTCCATCGTTACATACTGGATTTTCATCCGTTTTTGACAGGGTCCATGCTTCTGCCCCATAAAGCAGGACCGGGATGATTAGGGTCTGATATAAGGTATCATTGGTTCCTTGAGAGAGGGCCTTCTTAGCCCGAAGAAACAGCGGTTGGCAAGAGTAATTCTTCGTTTGATCCTTGCACTGATGTCATTTTGTGTGATAATGGAGCCCAAGTAGACAAAGTCCTTGCCTTCAAATCGACCGAGTGGATAGCTTATAACTTCGGTTTTAGTTTTTTGATCTTCAAAGCTAAGGTCTTTTATTAAAAGATAAATGTTCGGCTACGTTACTGTATACCATTTTATGAGAAAAATCAATTTATTTCGTACTAGGGAACAGGGCGAATCCCAAATCGACTTGATTTTCAGTTTTCCAATTTGAATAATAATGTTTTAAAAAGTTATTGCTCCACCTCCAACCCTACTCTACAATTTGTTCAGTGGGTTTTAATAGTTAAATGTAATGGGAAGGCAGCAGGGGCACTTATCTAAATGTTCAACTTTAAAGTTAAAGAAATTAAATCTTTAAAATACGTCGATTGTATTAGCTTCAAAAACTTCTAACTTTACTTCAAATCCTTAGATCTACAGGATACAGAGGATTAAAATTTAAATAATAAACTTCATTTGTGTATAAAAGTTATTGAGAAATACCTAAAAAATCATACTAAAAAGATGAAAGAGTTCTTTTTATGATAAATATTTGAATGTGTGTTTCCATTGAAGGAGTACTTTCACTAGAAAACTCTCGAGATAGAGCGACTCTCGGATATCTGTCTTTCCCTCTGGTGAGCTTATTTCATGACTGTGCCTGTGTCCACTTTCGAGTTTTACTCTCGAGAACTTCTTCAGAGCTACTCACCGTCTTTTTACTCTGAAATGGATACGCACCTTAATGTCGTTTTCGATTGGATTTTCTTACTTTTCTACTCCTTTTTGATTCAAATCGAATATGAAAACATCGTGTTGTCACGTGCTTACACAAACACTATACTGAATGACGCCATTTTATAAAATGGCTTCTTCAAGCATTTATCACTTTTGACAAGTAGTCCGACGAAAAACTATTTATGTATGCGGGTGTTCCAAATCTACTCCTTCTTGAAATCGGAAACAGAAAAAGACTCCGAAAACATTACTCGGAACAGCCAATCGAAGGCTTTTGGAGTATTAGGAGTTATAACGGAGAGGGGAAGGAGTACTTCGAACGTCCAATCGAAAACGACATAAGAGTATGCACATCGAAACACAGTTTGGTGCTGCACGCAGCGATGCGTGCAGACGTGCTGTACATCTATTAGGCATAAGATACGTTTTTTGATACTGGCGAAGAGTCCGAATCCAACGAAGAAGATTGGAGAGAAACCAGGAAACGACTTCAGCAGTCACTGCCGAAGAGAAGTTGGATGGAACTTTTACACCTAAGGATAGTTATTTTTGGCCGTTTTTGAAAACGTTAAGTCTACGTCAAAACGATTGTATCGAACTGCATGAGTCTGGCAACTCTGCAAAAGATGGTTTGAACATGAATGAAACATTTTTATTAAAACTTAACGAAGCCTAAGTATACTAGCCGCATTTTATTATCCACGTGATCTGCTTTTTATATGGATCTATTTCAATGATCCAAAAATGACTATTGTGAATGTGTCTCAATAGTGCCAAGAAAAGAGGCAACAGACACCGAAAAATAAACAAACATAAGGCGAAGAGAGACGCGTATATAACTAAGATCCTGTCTGTTTTATTTATCATGATCTGATCCGGATCAGATCATAAGGATAATAAAATGCGGCTATTGTTAATGAAATGTATAACGAAAGTTAGTCACATCACAATCACAATCGATGGCTGAACCAAGAAGGGCGGATAAAAAGCTTTAATAAAAAGTATTTTTTTCTTTTTATTTTCCACTATAATCATTGTGTTTTATTTCAATGTCGGAAAGATTGGTTTTGTATAGATGGACGAACGCGTCTGAGCAAACGATACGGTTCATCTTGGCTTTAATCTATAATTTTAGTTTAGCTAAAATATAGCTATTGTCAAATTAGGACAATGGTTTTTTTTGCACAAAATCTTTTTCATCAACGTCTTTCAATTTTCTTGCAAGCGCATTTGAAGCATTTTATGAACACGTTCTCCGGCTTCTCAATATTTTTGTTGCCAGCTCGATTTTTTTACTGAAGAATCGCACCACACATCATGTTTTCGAACTTGTGACTTAAGCAAACTGCATTATCGAACACAATGCTTATGCAGTAAAACTTGAGAACATTCTGCAAAATGTTGATGCTGATGACGTTCTCGAAAACGACCTTTTACTGGCAAGATTAGGTTAGGTTGTCCTAGCTAAAGAAGAGGCTGAAAATTTCACTCGAACTCGAACGTCATGTGTCTGAATAGGAACATACCTCTGTGCAATTATGTTTTCCGAACATAATTTTCGAGTTACGCAGATCCAAAGGGAACTCAAAAGCGTTGAAAAGACACCATGCTGCAGCTACTAACTGCAAAACTTCATTTCACAAAGTTCAAAGTACCCGCTGTTCGAGACACTGTGACAGTTATGCTTTCTTTAAATTTCAAACTCATCAACTCACATTGCTTTGTGTGACCAAGCGGTTTCCTGTAGATCTCAAGATATTGGAAATTCACGAAAATTGCCCCCCCCCCCCCCCTGAACGAAATCCTGGATCCGCGCCTGAACAGGTTGCATGATAACGCGTCGCCTTGCCTTAAACCTTTCTCGACATCAAAGGGTTTGGTGGTGTTATTACCAACCTTGACGGAGCCGCGAGATTTCTCCATCATCATCCTGCTCAAGCGGACGAGTTTTGCTGAGATTATAATAAATAAATAAATAAATTGGGTGGCGCAACAGCTCATGGAGAACCAGGGCCTAGTGACTTACAACTCACAACCATTCCTGTGTGCGTGTTTGTTGGCAGGAATGGAGGGGACCTACAGTTTTTTGCCGTGTCCGAACGGCTAAATGAGATGCACTTTTTTGGAGGATTTGTCAGTTCCTCGCAAGAGGCAGTACCTCGAATAAAACATTTCTGTTTTTAGGTGGCACGGCTGGGAATCGAACCCACACTTTTGCTGGGATGCCAAGGTGCGACACATGGCTCTGTATATAGATAGTTCTTCTCTATCTACGCTTTATCATATGCAACTTTGAAATCGATAAAGAGGTGGTGTGTATCGATTTGAAACTCCTGGGTTTTTTTCTAAGATCTGTCGGAGTGTGAACATTTGATCGACGGTTGATTTGCCGGGCCTAAAACCACACTGATAGGGGCCGATCAGATTGTTGACAAACGGTTTTAAGTGATCACACAGTACAGATGACAAGACTTTGTATGCGACACGTTGAGGAGACTGATTACCTCTGTAGTTGGCTCAATTTATGCTCAGAAAAAAGGTCAACAACTGTAAGATTTTTTAATTTTTGGTTTTGTTTTTCTGTCACTCCTTTTATTGCTACATTGAGACATAATATCTCATTGGAAAGGTATTTTTGTGAGCTACAGTTATTTTCCTGTAGACGCACAATGGCACAATTCAAATCAATGTGTGAATTTTGTTACGAAGGATTTTTATACTTTTTTAGCTGTTTTACTTGTATTTGTTATTATTATTATTTATTAATACATAATTATTTAAATAAGGATGACATGGATGTTTTCCGTCTGTTGTATTTATATAATAACAGTTATTCTTCTTAAGATATGTTTCCAATAAAACTACTATTTTTTCTCTTATCTCTCAATTTTACTCAAGAAAGATGGGGAAAATTAATCACTTTTCAGTTGAAGATTATTATTTCGCCCAACTTCCAACTGCCATTGTATTATTTCCACATGTAACTGCTGAAATACATCTTCATTAATTTTTCTATATATAAATAACAATGATAAACTTTTGTTCCTTTACCTTCGACTAACTTGTTCAAATTAAAACTAAAGGAGCAATCCATCAACCCAACAATATACCCGCACTGTCAGTGTAGCCTTTATAATTCCATCCTTTAGAACTAATTAAAAACGGAAAACTAATTATTTCACAATTTCACCAACAACAATGAAAAAAAAAAATATAAATGCCAATTGCAACTTCTACCCTACAAGCTATTGTTTTATAATTCCATTAAATTACATTGCCTGTCGTTGAATTGCAACCCGTTGATCCGTATTGATTTACAGATCGATATACTTACAACTCTGAGTGTAGTACACTTGATGAGGCATTTGCACTTTTTTGCACCCCCTCAAGTACACAAAAACCACATGCACACACACACAAACAAAAATATGACTTGAAATGCTTAAAAAAGTAAACAACCCTTCAATTTATATCAATTTGGACATTCAATTAAAATAATTTAAAAGTTAATTCTTTTTTTCCTGAAAGCTATAAATTGTTAATTGGAATTTTGCTTCTTTTTTTTTTTTTAATCAAAAACAAACTCAATACAAATAGCTAACCCACAACCGCCCACCCACATGGATTAACATAATCAAACCTTTCGACCACACAATGTGGGTCAGTGTGGAAATGGCATTCCATTATGTCCTGCTCCTGATATACCAGAGCGGACAGTATAGCCCCCACAACTACTGTACTGGACCTTTTGTCGTAAGCCTGCAAATTTGATTACGTCCGTTATCCTGGCAATTATCTGGGACTGCATAACGCAAAATCCTGTTTGGCTATAGCTAGTTTCAGTCAACGCAGAATACTCTCAGAGTGGGTGGAGGACAGGCTGGAATTCTACAGAAACAACATGGGAATAACAAATTTGGTATAAAGGGACAAAATCTATGGAACTATGATTTCGGTTGACTTTTATATGCATCCTTGATCCGCATAAGTTAAGTCATAATAAGCTCGTTACTCTTTCTTCTATTTTTTGTGTTTGTTGTGTTTCTTGGGTCTGCTTTGTTATAGACTTATATTTTGGTCATAATCTTACCTAATGGTATCTTAGCATATGCGTGCGAGGAGAGTAGTGAGAGTTCCTTGATGATTGTGTTTAATATGTAAATATTTTCTTATGCTTTGTGTATTTTATTACAAGGACGATTAAGGACGTGATGATAATGAAACGATATCCCAATGATGATTTACTTTGGATAATATTGCTTTTCTAAAAATAAGTTATTTTGTGTCTTCTTTAGGAAGATGCGTTGGGATTTCCCATATAGTAAATCCATTTAAGTGATTTTTAATCTCACAGTCTATAAACTGGATCTTTTGTGGAGGCCAAGTAAGTATTTAATCAATGTGAAAGGCATATATGTAGGTAGGTGGGTATATAAATGGTGGCCAAGATAAACCTAGGTCGGATGTAACTCAATTATCTTTGGATTATGCCGTTTCGATACCATTTTCTATCTGAATAAAATGCGATTATTGATAAAGTTATCAGTGTTGCACAATGCTAACATTTGTTATATCTTTTCGTCATGTCGGTCGGCCCAAAAGTAAAACCGACTAAGTGGAGACAAAATTGTTCAACAAAATAATGGGAATGAAATGCATTTTTATAAGACTTTTAGTCCAATTTTCTTTTTTCATAAACAATTATAGAATATTTGTAAGGTGTAAGAAACTTAAAAGTTAAACTTTCCCACTTTCTCAAAAAGCTATACGTATCTATGAACGTGCAATCTCCAAAATAGTTCTTGCAATCAGGTGACGATATGTACTCTCAAACTCCTTAAATTTGCGTGAGGGCTGTATTTGTGTAAGGCAAGGCAAGTGTAAATAAGTTCAGTGCTAGAACCTATAGTCTAAGAACTACCAGCCACTTTGACTAACCTACTAGACACAAGGCTACAACTTTGTGTATGCTTGATTTGGGACTAGTTAAGTATGAAAACCACGATCTGGCGGGGTTGCCGCGGTTGAAAGGTTGCCATCTGATTTTTTCAAAATGCAAAAAAAGGGTCAAAATTAACCTACTCGCACAAGGCTGAAACTTATTTATAATTTAGTTTATACATTCTTATACATGAAAAAAATTATGCCAGACGGGTTTGGCGGTCGAAAGTGCTTGCCAGACGAGCCTTAAGCTCTTAAAGATTAATAAAAGATATTGGATAACTTGAGAAATTTGTTACGTACAAGGCTAAAACTTAGTGTATTCTTTGTTCGTGAACAGATTAGTCGAAAAATAAAGATCTGAGAAAATTTCCACAATTCTAGGGTTGCCACCTATTTTTTTTTTTTTTTTCAAAATGTAAAATTACTTCCAAATGCAACATATCTACTTTTAGAATGCTGATTTTGGAATTTATAATAACATAAATGTCTTTTTGTACATGAAAAAAAAAAGATGCCAGACCAGTTTTGGTGGACGAAAATAGCTTGCCAGACGTGTTTTTAAAGCTGGTATTAAAAAATGTCATTGATTAGTCAGAGAATAATGTATTTAATACATATTAAATCAAGTCAACAAATTATCATATGGTTCTTTTACTGTAGACACAGGGTAGCCACATATTTTTTTTTCAAAATTTTATAAAATTGACAAAACTGAAACACCAACCTATCTTAAGTTTTCGGACATATGTAAGCTTATGCCTTCTTGTATATATAAAAAAAAAACATACTTGACAGACGGTCAAAAGCTTCTGTCAGACAAGCCTAAGATTAAAAAAATTGGTTATATAAGTAATATCTATTCTTGATTTTTTCTTAAATTAAAAAAAAAAAACTGTCAAAATTGCAAACCTACCCGCACAAAGCTGATTTTTACATATATGTTAGTTGATATCTCCTATAATATGAAAAAAAAAATATATCAGACCGGACGGACGGTCGAAAGTTCCTGCCAGTGCCAGACGGGCCTCAAGTTTCAAAAGTTGGTATTGTAAGAAATATCCTGTTTTTTTATTTTTTTCTTAAATTTAAAAAAACTGTCAAAATTGCAAACCTACTCGCACAAAGCTGATTTTTACATATATGTTAGCTCATATATTCTTAAATATGAAAAAAAGTATGACACATTTAATATCTTTGGCGAGGTTCATGAGTGTTAGAGTGTTATGGTAAACATTCTACACTTGCCCCTCCCCCTTAAAAAAAAAGACTCTTTCAGCATGGATATTTTTAGGGACTGTCTTGATTTTGAGTTCGTGTGACAAATGGAACATTTATTCCAAGTTTCATTAACATACCTTCATTTTCAAAGGGTTTTCGGTAATATTTAACCTGTTGTACCTGAAAAAAAGTCATCATTACATAAAAAGGTCTATAACTTGTTTTTGGGTAGTGGTATGATTTTGAATTTGGTTTCATTAGATTAAGCATCAAAAACTACCCTTAAAACATGTATCATATGGTTAGGTTGTACCAAAACAAATATTTTAGTTTGATAGACCTTCAAGTTCTCCCCGTCTGCACCTCTTCAAATGAATCTACACAAAAAGCCAATGCGGGGATTTTGGGGGACTTTGGATATGTTATATAGGGATTGCAATTCTACGTCGATCTCAATTGCAAAATTTCATGAATTAACTTTTCAAGGCTCGCTATACGATTTTTGCTATTTTTTCTGGTCTATTGTATTAGTCGGACTGAAATTCTATAAGTTACAGGCATTCAAAATTTGAAAAGCGTATATTTTTGAAATTTTTTTTTTAAATACTCGTTTTTCAAATTGTGAATGCATGTAACTTATAAATACAAGCAGTGCATCGTCGGAAGGAGAGAAATCAGACCATTCACAAAATACAAATTTTATGTAAATTAGCTAAGCCGTTACCGAGATTTATGGATTTATGGCAATATCTGAAAAAATAGCTGAGAAAATGATTTTTGCGCATGTCTCGAAAACGCTTCTTTGGAAAAAACATTAATTTTGATTTCGTGTTCAGTGACCCAAAATTAGTCTAGAAAATATATTTTTCCTAAGGACTCTACCATGACCCAATATTTTGTAAGCTAGTGTTATTTGCTTGATACTGAGAACTTTGTTACAACGTTCGTTCGAGATGCTAAATAAGGCTAGAGGAACGCACTTGGGATTTTAATCGCACGATTATTTAGTCGCAAAAAAAAAGAACACATGAGGCACAACGTGAATGGACGCACATGCGACCAAGAAATTTTATTGTGTAGCGACTATTTTTTTAGTCACGGCGACAGAAAATCGCAAGTGCATTTCCAGCCTAAACGTCAAAATTCATTTTTTACTATAAAAACTTCGACAGTTTTTCAGCAATAACTTTTCATTGGAAAGAGATGTCAAAAATATCGTTCAACATGTTTTTTAATATTTTTGTTTTCTGTTTTCGGATCAATTTTTTTTAGAAAATTACTCCTCCCAACTTAAAGGGGGAGAATTTAACCCCCAACCCACCTTACGCGTCCTAGCTTTCTGTCACAATTTATGCCAATCACCCTGTAAAACAGAAATACCATGTTTCATGTGGTTTAGTCTAATTTTCCTGGGGGATACCACACAAGAAAAACTCAACCTTAAAGGTGGAAGGTATAAAAGAGTGAATTTTATATAGAAACATAAAATCCGTTGCTCTACCGATTGAAAACGGTTATTCTTGTGAAAAAAATAAGATGTTTTATCTTTCTTTGTAGGAAATTTTTAAAGCTTCTAGCTTAAGTTTGATATTTTTTCTGTAAAAGATACTATTTGGAAGATATTTCTTAAAACCGTTTTTGGAGGGCCTTTGAACCCCCGTAAAATTGTTAGAGGCTCTCATATCGATGGGGACTTTTTACAGTTTCCTTAGAATGTAATGAGAAGGTTAAACACCAAAATCCAGATTTCCGCTATTTTTTCCGAAGCAAAATGATTTAATGACTGGACTATTACTTGGGTTGGCTACGAAATCTCGCAAATAAAAATCTCACATTCAAAATTTCACATAAAGAAATCTCGCATTTTGAAAATCTCGCTTTTCATAATCTCGCAGTAACGAAATCCCGCAAAATAAAATCTCGCAGATCAAAATCTCGTGCGAGTTTTAAATTGCGAGATTTTGATTACAAAAATGTATTTGTTGCAATACAATTCTATTTTCCGAGATATCCTACCTATACCTACTGCAAAATATATAATCCAGTGACTGAGTACTTTTAGATCACACTTTTATTTATTAATTTGAACTGTTGATTTTTCAATATTATTTTTGTCAAAAGAACAAGAAATAGAGAGAACAGAGAGATATCGAGTATATCGAGTTGTAAAGTGTCATGTCTCATGTGCAAATTGCATTAATCGTATTTGGCCTTGAACTAGAAAATAATTTTTAGTTCCATTATAAACGCGTGAAAGACAACCAAAAAGATTAAAGAGGTTATTATTAGTAATAAAGGAGGTACAATTTTTTTAATTGACGGGCTTACTAGTTGGAAAGAAAAATTTTGCAAAGTGCTCTTGGGTAGGTATATTCTCAAAAAAACAAATTTTTCTAAAAGCTGTGTGTGATTCGTTGCGGTGAAATTTGAATTTGCGAGATTTTGATTTGCGAGATTTTAAATTGCGAAATTTTGGTTGAAATTTGCGATACTCTTAGGTTCAAGATGTAAATGCGAGATTGTAAAAAGCGAGATTTTGTTATTGCGAGATTATGAAAAACAAGATTTTTAGTTTGCGAAGATTTAAAAAAAAAATCGAGATTTCGTGAGCACATGATTAGTCTTGTTTTGAGGATTCATAATTTTCTTTTGCATTTTGTATAAAATTTAAAGTTTTTGCTTTAAGTCTTTCATGTCTCCTAAGAAATATGACTTTCAAGTTCAGGTCTATAACCATACATCTTGTTGAATTTGTATCTTTATCACCCTCAGACACAGAAAACGGGAAAGAAGTCAATGTTATCAAAATCGATTTTCTAAAGGCCTTTCATAAAATGTCATTAGTTTCAGATCCACCTTTTACAGTTTTTATCAGCTGTACTTCCGGGGTTCCTGAAGGCAGCCACTTAGGTCATTTTCTTTTTATGCTAAGTATTGACGATATTGAAATAATAATCAAACACTGCCATATATCTAACTGTGCTTCGACAGCTCCCAAGATTATTTAAACCGTTTCTTTGGTCCATCTTGGCCTAGGTAGTTTTCAGTCTGATGTCTGAAAAATTGGTTGAAGATTAATTATGTACATAATCCATCACCTTTTTAAAAGTCAACGTATCACACCTCATCGGCATATCTTCCTTCTCAATTATCAACCCATATCCACCCTATACAGTAATAAATTTTATAGTAATATAGAGGCCCAAATTCCGCAAAGAAAATTCCAAAACCTAACAATTTTAAACTCTTAACAAAACAACCACCTCATCCATAGAACTTTTCGTCATAAATAAAAAGAAATCTCTTTCAAATGGATTATTCGCAGGCTTCCGAGTAAGGTATCAAAAACTGCCTTCAACCATCAACATTTACATTTCCATATACAAAATTTAAGCTAAGCTTAGATATATCCGTAAAAAATGCCCAGCTTACTACTGCTAACCTTCTACACATATCTTACATCTTTGAGCTTTGACCTTTATTCCGATTCGTCTCGACAGTTACCTACTTCTATAACTACGCAACGTACCCATCATAGACCTTAATTACAAGAAGACCTTCAAGGAACAATTTAATGTTCTCTTCAGTTCGTTCCTATCCTACAAAAAAAAAGGAAACTTGCAAAATCAGCTAGAATTTTATATATTTTTTGTATTTCCAATCCTTCCCAAAAAAAAAAAAAATATATCAAAACATTAAAACGAATTTTCATCACCCCCTATAGGCCATCAGGCACAAAGCATAACCTTAAGAATCTCTTACGTAGAAGCAAAAAGCAATTTTCATCATTCAACCAAAAAAAAAAAATCGTAGAAGAATAAAATCCGCCACCATCAACCTCACAGTCTTCTCGTAAAAATAAACTCGCAACAAAAAAATCACAAGAAAAACAAGCATTCTACATGGAATTTAAGGACATTTAGCTCGGCTATGACGTCGTCGGAATTGTATACTGTACATATGTCTCACCGCAGGCCTTCTTGTCTAGGATAAGAGCAGGAGGCCAACACACAAAATAGAGAGAGACAGAGAAGCCTACGAGTAAAAAGCATTCTTGTGTATGAAAATAACACACTCCACACCATAAGTCGGTATATTTTTAGTACACACATAATCAATCTGGAACAATGGTCCATTTTATTCGGATGAGGATCCATTAACGTCATCAATTGAGGAGCAAGGGATGGAATTGTGTGTGTGTGTTTTTTTTTTGCCAAATAAAAGAACGTGCTTGGCGCTATTTCCAGTGGAGCGTGGAGCACAGTGTTTGCCCTCGTTAGCTGCTTTTGTACCCCCTGTTTGTCTGCCAGTTCCATCATCGTCATCATCAGTGTGTTATTCTCCTTATAGGAACTTCCAATGGCGTTGATGGTATGGGGGCCAACTTCCAGGACGTCATAGTCATAGGTTTTGGGAAGCACTACAAGGTTTTTTGTGTTTTTGGTCAACTTTTAAGTGACATTTGAAACATGCGCAGAGTAAGCTTATTGATCTGTGTACACTCGCTGCTTCTCTCACAGTTCAGAGCACTTGCTGTTCATCGAGATAAAGAGCGTGTCCTGTGTTTGACTTGAACAGTAAAAGAATCTATTTGCACTACAGTGGGGGTTTGAAGTTAACTTGAAACCTCTGTATGTTGGCTAACAGTCATGTTAGAAGAGCATTATAATATGTTTCAGTGTTAAAGGTTGTGATTAGGGTACATCCGAAGGATTGGGCTTCTTTAACTTTACTATTTTTTATGAAAAACTTACAATGGCAGTGAGAAAGTACTGAGATTTGTTCAAACAAACACACACACGCCGTACTACACGACTGTGGAATTCCTTGGCCAACTCCATTCAACGTCCTTCCCATTTCAATATCCAGAAAGATGGATCTGTTCATCGTCTATTCAGAGCCAACCTTTTTAGAGACTAGGTTCCGGAAATATCTCAATTCACAGACTTCTAAGAGAGTTGGGTAAGAAATCAGTAAAATTTTTTTGAATGCCAATATTTCGAGAACCAGACCTCGCAGGTACTTTTGGGTTTCTGATAATGATAGGAATTGAAACCCTGGGGGGTTTGTTGTTTTCTCTTAAAGGGCACGTTGCAGGGTAGGTGGGAAGTTAAGTACCACTCATGGACCGAAAGAACAACTATGTGAAGGAACACAGAAATTTAACCAAATATGGACAGAATAGAGAAAAGGAGTAATTTTTCGGTGCAGGGAGTCGAATCCCCAGTACTGACGTCTGACAGGGGTGAGTGTGCGAGCCTCGAGACGTCCAACGACCACAACAAAAATCTTATTGAACCCTGGGAGTGGCACACTTGGCTCCGCGGATATAAATGCTTCAAGTGCACCCAGAAGTAATCCGTTCCAGAGAGCTTCTAGACTTAACACCATCGTAGTAGCAACAAAGCCACTGTTTCTAGCAAAGAAACCTCCAGCCCGCGGGAATGTCTTTCAGGCAGAAAAAGGGGAAGATGAAGGATCTATAAATAAGATCACTGAGGAAACTATTGGCTTTCCCTTCGAAGAAAGCAGACGACGAAACACAAAAAGAATGTTTTCTCTACGGAGATGCGGAAGTGCCTCGACCACCTTAAAACCATTAAGGTGGAGTGCTCCAGACACAAAAATATCAGTGTGAATATTAAAAACGGCATCGCAGCGTTAGAAGCTGTTAAGCACTGAAACCGGCAGCATTACCAATGCCGATAAATGAAACCGAACAGGAGAAAGAGCCAGAAAACTTGGTACATAAAGTACGAGCTCCAACCAAAAGACCACTATCGAGCCCACTCCCAAAGGGTATTGAAAAAAGAACGAAGAAGGGCCTACAAGCCACGGAGGTGCAAAACGGACAACCAAGAGGATCACCCAATGATACAAGGAATCTCGGGAAGATAGCTACGCTCAAGCTTTGATGAAGAAGAACCTGAGATTCTCGTAACTGGCCAGCCTAGCCATAAGAACAGAGCCCGAGCAAAACCCAAAGAAGCTGCAAAAGCAAACAAAAAGAAGGCAAAAAAAACAGAACCAGTGAAAAACTCGACCTGAAGCTATTCTTATCAAGTCAAAGGGAAATGAGAATTTTACCGGGATCTTGAGGGAAATCCGAAATAAAGGCAAGACTATAGATGACGTCGAAACCATCGTCAAAAACGTTCGGCAAATGAAATCTGGAGATGTTCTTTTAGAACTCGGATCCAATGCTCAAGATAAAAAGGCCTTTGGAGAATATCTAAAAGCCATACTAGCGGAAAGGCAATGGTCCGAAGTCTTTTACCCAAAATGGCAATTGAAATAAGAGATCTGAACGGGCTGAAAACAGTGTTGGAAGTAAAGCTGTCAAAAAGAAAACCGCTGATCTCATTACAGATATCCAGGTATCCGTCAAAGGAAAATTAAGAAGCTAGCTCAAGTTGGCTATAATCAATATAAATGCCCGAGCAGCCCAGGATATGTTTAAGACTCCAACGATTAAAATAGATTGTCTCCAATGCCAAATCCGACGAAGAACTGAGGTCCCCAGGTGATTCAAATGATTTGGATACGGACAACAACAGGCAACATGCAGCAGTATTGACACAAAGAGACAAGGCCTTTGCATCAACTGCGGAGAAAAGGGCTATACAAAGAGTGACTGCAAAAACAACACCAACATGGGAACAACAAAATATGTACTTTCATTTTTTGGCATGAAATTATAATTGAAATTGATATTGATATTGATATTGATATTGATATTGATATTGATATTGATATTGATATTGATATTGATATTGATATTGATATTGATATTGATATTGATATTGATATTGATATTGATATTGATATTGATATTGATATTGATATTGATATTGATATTGATATTGATATTGATATTGATATTGATATTGATATTGATATTGATATTGATATTGATATTGATATTGATATTGATATTGATATTGATATTGATATTGATATTGATATTGATATTGATATTGATATTGATATTGATATTGATATTGATATTGATATTGATATTGATATTGATATTGATATTGATATTGATATTGATATTGATATTGATATTGATATTGATATTGATATTGATATTGATATTGATATTGATATTGATATTGATATTGATATTGATATTGATATTGATATTGATATTGATATTGATATTGATATTGATATTGATATTGATATTGATATTGATATTGATATTGATATTGATATTGATATTGATATTGATATTGATATTGATATTGATATTGATATTGATATTGATATTGATATTGATATTGATATTGATATTGATATTGATATTGATATTGATATTGATATTGATATTGATATTGATATTGATATTGATATTGATATTGATATTGATATTGATATTGATATTGATATTGATATTGATATTGATATTGATATTGATATTGATATTGATATTGATATTGATATTGATATTGATATTGATATTGATATTGATATTGATATTGATATTGATATTGATATTGATATTGATATTGATATTGATATTGATATTGATATTGATATTGATATTGATATTGATATTGATATTGATATTGATATTGATATTGATATTGATATTGATATTGATATTGATATTGATATTGATATTGATATTGATATTGATATTGATATTGATATTGATATTGATATTGATATTGATATTGATATTGATATTGATATTGATATTGATATTGATATTGATATTGATATTGATATTGATATTGATATTGATATTGATATTGATATTGATATTGATATTGATATTGATATTGATACTACAACCTCATTGTGCCTTGGGCAATTTCAATGAAATTGACACAGGTAGCTGATACAGAATTAAAAGAGAAAAAATATTTTCAAAACATGGAGTTTCAAAAATATGTCTGCTAACATATTGCAACTTCGTTGATTGAATTGACACAGGCTATGCTGAGCCAGAAATATTACCAAACAAAATATTTTTAAAACAGGGATTTCCACAAATAAGTCAACATATTGCAACTTTGGTATTCCTTGAACGACTTTTTTGAAATTAACACAGGTGATGGCTGTAAAAGTAGGGTTTTCCAAAAATAAAATATTAATTTCGTTGTTCCTTGAGCGATGTCAATGCAAATGTGACAGGTGAAAGCTGAGACATAATTATGAAAGAAAAAATATATTCAAAACATTTTGATTCGAAAAACGGTTTACTTCGCTGTTCCTTGGGCGATTTCAATTATATCGTCACAGGTAATAGCTGAGACTAAATTTTAAAAGAAAAAGTATTTTTAAAACAGTGTTTAGAAAAATGGCAGCTTTGTTGTTCCTTGAGTGATTCAATTGACAAAGGTGATATAACTGACATTGGAATTAAAAACGAAAACACAGATGCATTTCCTTCCAATATTTCAAGGACTAGACCTCACTAACGCTTTTGATTTTCTGATGGATAGATCAGTATTGAATAGACCGTTTTTCAAATGTTTACCTTAAATTAGCATTTTTCATTAAATAAACCTGAACACTTAAATCAATTTGTTTCTTTTTTCAAAATCGTCAAACAAAAATTTCAAAAATATATTTTTAACTTGAAACACAATCAATATTTGATAGTAGTAAGGCACAGCCCTTAGATGCTCACCTTCTATTTATTATTTATTTATTTCCATATTAAGTACCCTTCATTTTGCTGTCCACAGGCAACTTTAAGTTTATTTAAAAGATACTCGATTTACAAACAACATACTTTTATCCCCAACTGTTTTGCTTGGAACCTAAGCAACCCACCCGAACCTGTATATACTCTGATAAAATCTCAATAGCCAACTTCGAACTCTCAGTTAGCACCTTGCTGTTACCTGGTTACTCTTACTATCTTACTTTGTTTATTTCAGACATTCCAACTGTCAAATGTTGTTTACCTCAAATGCATAAGTGAAAAACCTATTGCCAACCTGGAATGAAGGAGAACTGTGTAAGTAATTATCCTTCCCATGGTGTAACGCACACAAAACTAGCCCTTTGGAGTTCTCAAATTTGTTCAGTTCTTCCAGTCGAAGTAAGGGCATAGAGTCGTTCGGTCTACAACACGATAGTTGGGATTTTTTTTTCTACACAAAGGACATACATAGATAAATAAAGTGCGTGCGTTTCCGGTATTCTATAGAACTTTAAGAATCTATATCAACCTCAACAGTGTGGTTGAGTTTTGTTTTTCGAAAATTGTGAAATTGTAAAATGCTGAAAGAAAAAAAGTCCTGAAGAAGAATGGGTCAACATTTTTTTCCTAAAATGTTATTCCTTAAAATATTCCAGACTTCATGCATTTGAGAGTGAATATAATTTTTGCAAACTTCCAGTGGTTGGAAATTAATCCAAACAACAGCATTGGAAGTATTTTTTTTATTTCCGAGTAGGTATACACACTGACATAGAGCTACCCCAAAAGATTCTTCTGTCGTGGTATTAGTATATTTGGTGAGCTTCAAGTGTATTTTGTTGGAGGATGCTGATGCGAGTTGTATAGTTAAAGATTCTCACGTGTGATTTCGTATAATTCGCGTCGCTGTCACTGCAGATGCCAGAGTTCCGCAGTCACGCCAAAACGGTTAAATCGAAAATTTCAAGGAATTTCCTAGTACCTATGTTGAAAAATTATAACACAACTTGACCATTTTGTGCTGCATTGTGAGAGGAGGATTCCTTCTGAATATCCATTCAAATTAATTTGAAGAAAAAAAGAATTAAATTCGTGCTACAGGATGATGAAAAGAAAAAAGAAAGGAAAACTCGCATTTAGATAGAATTACCGGTATCCTTGGATAATCCCCAAAAAAATAAAAATTGTTAGAATTCTTGAGCTAATATCATCGACAGGGCTTACTTACATAACTTGTGTGATTTTTTTCCTCCTCCATCTCTTAAAATCTTCACTCAACCAGCAAAAAAGGAAGGAACAACAAAAGTTTCCCAAAAATAGAATACCCAACATCCCTACGGTCGGAGTATCCTGGCATACATCTTTGTTGGTCTTCTTCGTCTTTGAAGAGCAACCGCTGCAGTGTCCCAGTGTAGTTTCGGAAGTGTTTTTTGTTGTATCTGTGCTTGTGTGTGTGTGTGTGTGTTCTTAAATCGAAAAAGAAAGGAGATGCCTTTCGGCAGGAAATCACCCCTGGAGGCATTAGCTCTTCCTGGCGTTATACTTGCCTACAAGTATAGCCAATTTCGACAGAGAAGACGTGAGGCAGCAAGTCGACGTGTTACTGAAAGGGAACTATCAGCGTTACATCATAAAATCGTAAGTTTTATTTCATCTCTTATAGTTGTATCTTTTTTCTTTTTTTTTTCTTTGTTGTTGCTCAACTTTCTGTGGAAATACAAGTGCAACATTGACGGTGGTGGCGGCATGTGGATGTGGTGTGAAGAGCAGATGTAACCGTGTTTGCCGCACCACACAGTGTCTGCCACCAGGATACAGAGGATATCCCTGGTATAAAGGATGTTAAAATGGGTGGCAACAGTCGACTCTACTATTGGCCTCCCTTTTGGGTTAAATTTTTAATGGACATCCCTTATATTCCTTTGGGACCATCTTGAAGTAATGTTAATGGATACTTCTCAACTACCATATTCGAAATCTATTCGGATTCATGGTCTATTGATGGTTATAATGATGATTATCTAAAATGATAGGTTATTCTATTTCACATTGGGAGCAGCGGGTTGCATGGCGTATACGTAATATTTTTGTTTCTATTTCTCTTAGTCAATGTTTTTGATGAATTCTTTTTCCTTTTATCGAACGTGTCGTATTCAGATATGCAAAAAAGATTGTTTACAATCAGAGATGAAATGTAAAAAGGAAAAAAAAATGTCAAAGGACGGTGATGATGATGATTATAATGGAAGCGAGGGAGAAGCAATTTTGTTGATGTAGGTTCTTGAAAAAAGAAAAAAGTATCTCGTTTCAATTTTCCTTTTAGAACTTCTTTGGGGAATGGTTTGTTGTTGTAGTAAATTTCTGTGCTTTTTTTGTCTGTTTCCTTTGGATTACGAGGGTGAATGAGAAATCAAAAGAAAAAAATATTTCTTCTTTCTAAACATTGGGGAGCCGTTAAGTAGTTTTTAATTCAAGGATTTTTCTCAAATTACTTCATATATGTACGGAACGTATACAAAGGCTAGAAAAATAAATGAAAAGATTTTTTAAGCTTTTGGGAAATATGGGATTTCTCTAATGGTGGATATTTTGTTCAAAGATTTAAATTACTGCTTTAATTTTTAAGGTACTCAATATATTAAGGTAGAAACCTGATAACTCCATAAAATATTTTGGGTCCTTACGTCTACTTTACGTGGAGCTTGACGACAAACGGGTAGAAAGATTTTATTCAAGTTTTGAATATTTATAAATTTCCTTGAATAATTATGTTTCAAGCTTGAAAAAAATTGGTTCACAAACTTAGACTCTAGATGGATTTAAAGTGGAAGTAAGGACGACAGTAATATTATGGAGTTATCGTTTTTGTCTAACGTAAATGAATGTATCTTGAAATAGATAGCGTCGGTGTGTTGCAAAAAGAGCTCAAGTCCACTTTTTTGTGAAATAGACTTAATGATGCAAAAATGTCCCAATAGTCATATTCTATGCCCTGTAAAAATATCCCATGCCTATTTAATATAGTTTTGTAGTTATTGTATCAAAACAATTCATTCTATGTCCAAAACACCCAAAGGTGTGGAGAAAAAAAGACCCAAGTGGACCTGGGTCTTTTTTACAAAAATCTTATTTTTTCTTTTTTTTCAGCAAGAAAAGCTTAGGTCCTCAAATTCAAAGAAAATACACCCAGCTGAACAATAATGATTTCATAGACTTTAGAAAAAATTAAAATGGAAGAAATAAGACCCCAAAACCCAAAATAAACGATGTTTCGGAATCAAATCATAAATTAAATTTAAAATACAGATTACAAACGCAAAACATTTTCATGCAAAAAAAACACATGTCCATTAAAAAATATTTTTTAGTGCAAAAAAGGTCTATGTCCAAGATTGATTTTATTTTTCTATAAAAAAAAAGTTGGGTAAATTAAACTGAATACAAAATTTTGCATCTTATTTTAAAATGCCATAACCATCAATTTCTAAATCGAAACTACTTACTGATTTTTCTAATGGCCATGAACATTAAATCTTCAATAACTCGGAAACACAATTATGTGACTTGAGATCTTTTTGCAGCATACCGATGAATTTCTTTATTGTTTCACATTGTCTGAGTAAAGTTCTGATTGGTTATTCGAAACCTACATTTTGTGAAAGGGTCATAAGTTCTCAATTAAAAAAGAATTGTTTGTTAATTTATAACCCACTTAGGTGGGTCATAACATAAGATAATAACACAGGTTTACAAGGTTTTTGACACGACTAAGTAAGAGTTGATCTAAGGGTAATACCGGTTTACTTTTTAGTGCAGGCAGTGAGGATTGGTTTTTAGTATATTTTTGAATGCTGAATACAAACTGATATTTGAAGAAGAAAATTAGTGCTTTCAGATAGTTTCTTGTTAAAAAATAATTATATTTTTATGTGTTAAAAGGCTTCAAAAATAGCAAAAATAAAGATTTGTGGTCATTTTCTAACAGGAATTTATTAAAAACCCGAGCTGATAGCCAAAAATGGATGAAGGATTTGAATTCAACATCCAAAAACATATTTTTTTCCCTATACATTTTTGAAATACAATTTATATTTTCGAAACTATAATTATGAATCTAACTTTTGTCTGTTTTTTTAGAACCTAATCTTTTCTATCAATAAAACGAAAGATATTAAGAAAAATGCGAGATATCTTTTTTATAAAAATACTTTTTCCGACTATTTTACATTATATTGTTCTTTGACCTGCTGGTTTTACCACCTCTGGAAGCTCATGGGATTATTTTTTTCTTTTAACTGTGTATTTCAGCTACTTCTATGCCCGTGCTCAACTTTGCTGAAATCAGTTTTGTATACAAAAAAAATAAACGCGATTATGTGCTAAAATCAGTCTAAATGCGATGCAGTGCATTTTCAACTGAAAAGCTGCGGGTTTTATCACTGCTGGAAGTTCATGGGACTATTTTTTTCTTTTAACTGTGTATGTCAGCTACTACTATGCCCGTGCTCAACTTTGCTGAAATCAGTTTTATATAAAAAAAATAAATAAACGCGATTATATGCAAAAATCACTCGAAATGCGATGCAGTGCATTTTCAACTGAAAAGCTGCTGGCTTTTGCATCTTTTTAAGTCCAGTTGACTATTTTTTTCTAGCTGGTTATATAAGCTATCACTATGCGAATACTCAGTTTTCCTGATATTAATTTTCTATACAAAAAAAGATGTAACGCACATGCACGTTCAATTTGATGCACTGCACTCTTAATTTGAAAACTAAGCATTTGCTGCTGCAAAAATTAAAAAAAAATACTTTTTTCGTAAAGCTGTTTATATAAGCTACCATTATACATAATTTCAGCTTTCCTAGTACCAGTTTTCTATACGAAAGAAAAAAAGGCAACGTACGCGGGGGCATGGTGGAACACTGTATCCTTAACCCAAAAGCTGCTGGGTTTCCCCCCGCTGAAAGTTCAGCTGCTTGTTAATTTTGTGTAACTGTTGGTGATAGCTATCACTACACCAAAGCTCATCTTTTCTTAAATCAGTTTTTTTCGCATTTCTTGCAATTTTTACATTAGGAGTGGGGGTATATCCCCCCACTCAAAGTTCAGCTGCTTGGTGTGTTTTTTCGTTTACCTATATGACCTCATTAACGTGTGCACATAAGCTCACCTTTTCTTAAATCAGTTTTTAATTTACTGCGTAATATTACTTCGAATTCGAATCTGTTTATGGTTCATTAATGATAAAGTAGTTCTTCACTTATGTAAATGTAAATAGGACGCTTATTTATTGAAAACTTCATGATTCATTTTTGAAACATTTAAATGGGACGAATATGATTGATAAGAATGAATATAAATTGAGTTTTTAACATTCTGTTGAGTGAATTTAAATTAAATCATATTAAAATCATTCCAAGGATTCATTAGTAAACCAAATGTATACCATATAATTGAGTTTTAACATAAATCCAGTATGGTATACAAAATACTACCTGAAAAGATAAAATCTTTACAAAAAGTTTGATTTACCTCTTCTTATTGAATAACAATTGATTTGCATTGCACGTACATACTTGCTCTTATGTTTGAATTAATAAAACTGTAACTGTAATAAGGGAATATATTAATGTTCTTAGAAAATCTATGACCACTATAACCTTGCTGTTATTTGAGTTTAGTAATTTCTTACTTACCTATATACCGCCCGAATTTCAATTTTGTCACAGAAGCACCCTTATTAATTTATGTATATTGATTTTTAATTGATTCAACTTATTTGAACTAATTTCACTGCCAAAAAAAAAACTGGTCCTAACTCCCAAAATCACTTAATGAAATTGACGCATTTTCTCTTTGCATAACTTTTGTTTCAGACTAGGTCCCGTTATGGCTTCTCAAAATAAAATGAAGAGAACATTCACTTAATGTGAATTAAAATGGGTGCAACTAAGATATACCTCCTTCGATAATTACCTGTACGTACACACTCATTTGAATTCAAATTATGTGAAGGAAATGGAATCTCGATCATTTGTATCTTGAAAAATTTCCGCACAAGTCCCCTTACGGCTATATGAGGTAATAGTTATAGGTTTTTTGAGTATATTCAGATAGTATTCACTGAAGTGAATGTTTTTCGAATATATATCCTTCATTTTTAATGAATGTTGACTGAACGTTCACATAAATATTTGCTGGTTTCAATGATCATCTTTTTGTTGTGGTGGTGTTCTCTTTGCATTATTTGAGCCTCTTGAAAGTTTGGCTTGTGGTTATTTGTGATGTAGTGGGTTGCCGACGCTGTTTTTTTTTTTTTTGAGCCAAATTTTATGTCCGATTTGTGTCCTGATATTCTGTTTTCATTGTATTGTAGAATTTTGGAAAACCAGAAGTCTATTTTAATAGACTCTTTTCATAAGATTTTCTTAGCAAAACAAATTTTTTCAAACCTAAAATTTTGAAAAAAAAAATTCAAAATGTTGAGTTTGAAACAATTTTTTGCCAAAACTGTTCATCAAAAGAACATAATTTTAAAATAAACCATGAGAATGGACTTCTCGCTTTCCAAAAAGTTACAAAACAATACTGTAAGTGTTGCAGTTGTTATTTAATATTTTGTTTTCTATTTTATGTAACTTTTTTTTATAAAATTTTGTTCTTTTTTTTTTCTTATCTACTTCTAACCAACATACTCTGAATTGTTTGGCAGATTTTACGTGAATCACCTTTTATGCAAAAAATAGGGAATTTAATTTTCCCCTACAGCGACTATAGGGAATGAAAATAAAAATCTGAAACAATTAGAGAAATTTTCTCTTTATTTAGAGCCGATTTAGGTCCACCAAGATGTTTTTTTTTTAATGATCCTAATCCATATGTGTATATATGTAGAATGTATCCTTATACAATTTTATATGTATCTGAGATCTTACCATTTTAAATGAAGTATGTAGTATATTTTATTTTTCGAATAAATAATAAGGGCAACTGTGGCGTATGTGGAATATTTTATCATTCTAAAGGAATACTATCTGCTATGAACAACAATTAAAAATAATGGGGCATATTCATAGATGTTGTTTAATATCCGTGCAACACTACACAGTGGTTTCGGTTGTATGGAACCACTGAACCGAACTCAACTGATTTTCATGAAACTTTCAGCTAAGACAAAAAATTACTAAAGAAATCATCATAATAAATTTCCACTTCCTGCTACGCCTACTTTCTGAATAAGGTGATACACAATAAAATCCCAAATAACTCAGCCAATTTGTATGCTATTTTGAGGCATGATAAAAGACAGCATTATAAATGATCACAAAGAATATTCACTACTGACATGCTGTTATCTTTTTTTTAATCCATTTGAGTACCAATGCATTGTTGTTTTTGTTTCATGTACGATGCGTCAAAACTCTTCAACGTTTGAAATAAAAGTTGAAAATTTCGACTGCTTTGTTAATAAGATAATTATAAACAAAAATAAAAATATAGTTTAACTTAATTATACATAAATATAGCATATGTGAAGGTGTATGTAGTAACAGAAACAAAAATATGTTGTTTCTGCATTCCATTAATAAACAAATATAAAAAAAAAAATTCAAACAAAAAACTTGCATTTTTTTTTGGAAAATTTTCTTTTTATTTCATTTCAAGTCAGAAAAGTATCTAACGACTAATGCAAAGCTGTGAAAAAAATCTACTGGAATTGTGGTTTTCATTTTCATTTTGATGATGACTACGTATTGTTTAGGAATAACACAATTTGTTCCTTTACCTGGTTTGTAGGATTTTAAAATTTTGGCGAGGAAAAACGGTTCGATTAATCACAGGAATATTGATGCTTTAACAGTCTACAAATCTGCCAGCCATGCAACCAAATTTGCAAAAAAAAAAAAGATTTACGAAAAGACCACAAAAAGTCGGTTTTTAGTACTTTTTTAAACTAACGGTGAACAGTAAAAAAAAATGTCTACAAAACTTTAAAAAAAAATATTGTGAAACACTCCCAAACTTCCAAAACTGTATTTAAATTGTTTATAACGTGATTATTTGCAAAGATATTGGTAATTAAAGCAAATTAAACAAATTTGTTTGCAAAAGAATCTCGAAACAAAGAACATAAAGCTGTATCATGCTTTTTGTTTCAACTCAATACAACCACTCGTCACAAAGATACAGTTCTTCAAAAAACGCTAACAAAAATTGAATCAAAATATTTGTTCCTTTAATTTCGTTGACGTATTATATGCGCAATTTCAAGTTTTTAAAGTCAAAATTTTCTTTTTCTGAAGCACTTATGTCTTTCATCATGGCATTGTAAGCTTGTACTTTTACTTGCGATATAGGTACTATAAGGCAAGTTTAGGATTCGTGCAAAAAAAAATGTTTATATAACAATCAAACATGATATTACGATGATAGAGAACACAAAAAAGCGGGTGGCACAATTATTTATTTATTTAAAAATTATTTTTTGCAATATAAAATTACAAGAAATAAATAAATAAGATAAGGCATTAACAAACAAGCCATCTGTCTGTCTGTTCGTCTAAAGCCTAAACGACTCGATGGATTTTCTTCAAACTTGGTACATAGTGTTTTTTGGTGATTATGCCCACACGTTTTTTTCATTTTTTTCTTAGAACCAAAAATAACGGTACCTGCCATACATTTTTTTTAAACAATTTTACATAATTGTATTTCTCTCAAAAACGGCTCGACAACTTTTCTTAAAAAAAATCAGATCAGTTAATTTATTTTAGTAAAGACATTCTTTGGGTGGAAACCATTTTTCAAAATTGGTTATTAATGGTACCTCCCAAAGAACCATTTTTTTAATTTTTGATTTTCTTCAAAACGGTTCAACCGATTTCAATTATTTTTTTTTTATACAGAAGCTTCCAAAAAATATAAATAGTTTTGTGTACAAAAATTTTTGAAAAAATATTTTTTGGATTCTTAAAAAATGTTTCAATTTTTTTTTTTTGGAAAATCAAATATTTCGAAAACGACATGATCGATTTTTTTTGAAACTCAATATTTAAGAGTTTTTTAGTATTCTCTAAAATATTTTTATAAAACATAATTGTATTTCTCTCATTCGGCCATTCCAAAAATTTCGAAACCAAGCAACTCAATTTCAAATTAAGGAACAAAATAAATTTAAATATGCCAATATTTACAATATATATTAGGGTTAACGAAAAAATTGTAAATATAAAACTTTACTTGTTGTTATAAAATAGGCAAGTGATCAAAAAAGCTCATACTTTATCTTTCGTATCTGGGCATTTTTCGGCATTTTTTCCGCTATCAGTTCCCTATAAATTGTGATGCAAATGGCGATGTGCAGTTAGGTTTTTATAAGTGTTTTCAATACACTACTTAAATTTGGAACTATATTTCTGATAGGAGTGCTGTTAAAATAGTATTACGCCTCAAAGATTCTTAAAAACCACTGAGTTTCATAAAAAAATATTAATTTCTTAACAAGAAAAACCTTACTACAAACGTCCGATTGTCTTCTCCGTTACTTTGGAATGGCCGATTTATGAAAAGATAACGGTACCTTCCATACAAAAGTTAAAAAACGACTCCTACGTTTTTGATTAAACTTAAACGAATTAATTAAGTTCGAATAAAGAATTTTAAGTGAGCTCTACTCCATATATTGCGTTTCGCCCAGGTACAACAGTTGGGCTCATCAGTTAGATGCTGTTGTACCCTTCTAAAACGCAAATTTTGGTCGATGTTTACCGACTCATATAACTAGAAATCACAGCGTCTTAGAAGGGTATAACAGCATCTAACTGATGAGCCCAACTGTTGTACCTGGGCGAAACGCAATATATGGAGTAGAGCTCACTTAAAATTCTTTATTTGAACTTTTTTCTTGTACTAAAATTAGTACGATCTACTATCAAAAACTTTAAAGTTTTGCACTTAGCAACTATTGATAGTACCTGTCATAGAACGTATTTTTTTATTTTGAATTTTCTCGTTATCGGCTGAATGGATTTAGATGATTTTTTGTATATACAATTTTCAGATAAGGATAAATAATATTGCATATCAACACTTTCAAAATTAAGTTTTTGGATTTTTAAAAACAGTTTCATTTTTTTTTTTTTTGAAAATTCGATATCTCAAAAACGGGTTTACAATTTTTTTTCAAATTTTGTTTTTATGTACACATAATTATAAACTTCAGATTTGCATACCAAAATTTGTTCTTAAAAATGTTTTAAGAATTTTATATACAAAATTAATTTTTTTAAAAACCGCTCCAACGATTTTGAATTTTTTTTTCCATACAATCATATTCAATCAAGAACTAAAGATGGCATTCTTTTCTTCACCTCAAACTGTCAAAAGAGTTATTTTAGCCAATTTTAATGTCGTATTTCATGCTTCTCTACATTTTTCTCTCATAATTTCCATGTTTTTATATACAATTTTCTTAACCCCGCAGTGTCTTGAACATAAGAGCAAGTACGTGTGACCCAATCGTGCATTTTATTTTAACGACTACCCTAATGCAAATGTGTTTATAGAATGCAGCCTAATATTTAACATTTATTTAAGATCTTACCATTTTAAATGAAGTATGTAGTACATTTTATTTTTTCGAATAAATAATAAGGGCCACTGTGGCGTATGTGGAATGTTTTGTCGTTCTAAAGAAATAATACTATGATACAAAAATTAAAAATAATGGGACATATTCATAGATGTTGTTTAATATTCGTGACACACTGGTGGTACGGATACTATAGAACTCGCTTATATCACAAGTGTTTCACGTTTTACCATGCTAAAACCACGAAAACATAATGGTATGAGCATGGTATCAAAACTGAGGTTTTTCTCGTAGTATACGTTGCGTTGTTTTTTGCCTTGGTGACGATTTCATGAATTTAATTTGAGTTCAAAATCTGTCAATTCATACTAAACCGGATGTGCGTCACCCTTTGTGGTATGGCTAATACTTTATAACACTAGTGTGTCTCAGGTACAAGCTTTTGCTTGACTAAACTGTAGTTTACCTGATGAATTTTCAATATGATAAACTAGAGATTTGCCTAGCAACAACTTATACAAGAACTACAAATATGCCTCAATGTAAATATAATATTACAACATCTAGAACGTTCCTACGCATTTGTTGTGGTTTCTGTTAAAATAATGATGCCTTGAGTCCTGTGAATACAAAAAATCTAAAACTTTGATTATTTAGTAAAAATTAGGTCTTGCGTGATTAAAAACAAGCTTAAGATAGCAAGTAGGAGATGACTTCAAGTAACAGCTTTTTAAAAATAGCCAACGTTAAATTTAAGTAGCTTAACTTGTTTTTTCAGCATAAGCTCCAATTTGTGTGACTAAAAATAGCTTTGTTTGAAATATAATAGTAAAAGCTACAAAAATATCAAGATTCCAGGATCTCTCACTAGAATCCTCCAAATAGGTTTTATTATTTTCAGATTTTTTTTTCAGTTGAAGTGCGCTCAAGGCCATAATTTGCCTAGACATTGAAGATATAAAGTATAAATATAATTGTTTTAGAAGTTCATAAGCTCTAAAAGAAAAACTTCTAGTTTTCCAACCACGGTGCTTTATAAAAACAAAAAGTCTTCCTGTGATATACAAAAAAGTAATATATTTGTTGACATTTTCCAACAAACTTATAACTCGTGCAATCCTGAATACTGTGATAATTCAATCCGGAATCCGTTAATATGTGATATATCTAAAATAAGTCTGACTGAAGTGGAAATCGTGCAATATTTTGACGTTCCTCAAAGCAGTAATATAGGACCTCTACTATTTATACTGTTAATAATTAATGATATTGCTATGAACATTGTGTATTCGAAAATAATAGTCTTTGCTGATGACCTCAAGCATCTTTTTGGCTTCACAAATTCAAACGGATACTTGTTTTTGCAAAATGATATCGACAGAGTCTTCAAATGGTGTAATTCAAATGAACTTTATACAAAGAAATGCTAGTTTATATCATACTCAAAGTGGAGGGAGCCACTTTTGTCTTCTCATTTCATAGACGATAGCTTGGCTGATCGAATAGATATATTTGATGACTTTGGAGTTTTATTTGCCACCAAACTATCATTTAATCCTCACATAAACGTAATAGCCGGCTTGAATAATTTAAGGGGTTTTTGAAAGAATTTAATGATCCTCATATCTCAAAGATCCTGTACATAAAGATCCACCCCATCTTAGAATATTGCAGCTGTGTGTAGTGTTCTGTCTACGATGCTTAACAAAATTGAAAGTGTTCAAAAACAAATTTTGTTACTCTCAACTCTGATTTCAATTCAATTATTTTGATTTTTCGATCAATTAATAATCAGGCACGTAGAATAATAAATACAAAAGTCCTCGTACCGATTACCGATTAAAACGTTTCACATTAAAAACCTGTATAGATAAAAATGAGCCAAGATTTTAACCCTCCTCATACTTTAATTTAAATGTTTGTATACTCTTAACACCCCATCATCACTAAGAGTAAAACATATTTTAGAAGACTCATTTGTAAATGGAAAAATAAAAGAATTGAGAAAAAGGATAGCAATATATTTTATTTACCTAGTTTCCTCTTACTACTTCCGTTCCTTCAATAATCTCAATAACCGTGAACTTGTCTCATGACAGCAAAGAGAATAAATATCTTTTCTAGCTTCGCCGCCATCATCAATTTGTGTTCAAGGTTATCATTATATTTCACAAGTACCTAGACAACTTTACGCAAAAATTTTGACCCTCATAAAAAATTTGATGTTGAAGATTGAAATCAATCAAATTGGTGGATTTGAACCTTCCCATCCTTCCTTTAACATTCAACTTACTTCAAACATATATACACCACGAAAGTTCATTTCTTTCTCTTTATACATTTTATAGGGGAAACAAACTATATTAAACTACAAAGACATTGCATCGTCAATTTTCAAAGTATCTTGTTTCTTGAATTTAATAACTTCGCGGAAAGTGGTTTTTAAAATAAAGGTCAATCGTGATGTTTTGGCCAGCTATGTTATGTAACTTTTGCTCAAGTCATCAAGTTTTATAACAAACTTAACGATCCTTAATTTTCTTGGATGATTTTTTGTTTTTAAAATTTATAACCTTCATACGAGTAAGTTTGTACAGAGTGGCATGTGCCATTCATTTCCCAGTAGTTCGGTTCTTAATAAGTGCCATAAAACAAACTTGAAACTGGACTTTTCTTTCAAAAAAAAAATTAGCTCCAATAATTTCGCAACCAACCCTCGGAAAAATGCCGACACAATCAACCTTGATATTGGTTATAGTAGAAGGCAATCTATTATTTTACCAAAGGACAGCACCTGAGAATAAAAACAAACTTACCCTCGCGCCGCAACCCTCTGATGACGATATGTGTATAGGCCTTTCTGATTTATTACTATATATGAGTATAAGCTACCCTTACACTGCCCGCTCTATCTACATGAGTTTATAGCCTTGAAGTTGGTTGTGCATTTGTATGACTTAATCATGATAACCTTCGAAACAAGTGTAAGGACAAAATGTCAAATCAAGATTGGAAACTACGTCTGAGAAGTCCTCAACTCATATATGCACAAAATATTTGTAGTCATCACGCCTATCGAGATAAGAGGGTTAAAGCCTATTTGCAAAAGCCTTGCAAACGTGACTATGCGAGTTTTTGTTGTGTTCTTGATGGCTAAATGGCTATTTACAAGGACAAACTCATTTGGCAAATATTTTTTGTATGCATAACGCGTGTTGTTGGATTAGTTAGCCTCAAAGAGATTTTTCAAAAAGCAAAACTATATTAAAACTATAAAAACAAAGCTCAATTAGAATAAAATAAGAAAATTAAATTTGCATAGAAATTTATTCTAAAATCAACTCAACTCAAGTTAATTTTGATTTTTCTATTCGAATACCGAATAAATTATCTCAGCACTTTCTAATATACAGTTGGCTCAAATAAACTGAGAGGCCATTTATTTTATAACTTTTTTTTTCTTGAAAAAAAAAATGAAATTTTGATAAGAAAAAGAAAAGAAAAAAACTTTCTATCATTTTTCGATGGGAAAATAGATTCTAGACTTTTCTCTTTGCTTACCCTCATTTACCCTACTGAAATTTCCAATTTCAAAAAATCACGTAGTTTATAATTTTTAAATAAAATTGTCTGTATATGGGATTTTTTGTATATCCTTAAAATTTACCATCTAATCTGGGGCAGATAATTGAAAAACCTCAAAAATTGAGAGTAATTGCTTGGCAACCCTATGCCTTGAAACTGTATACCGCTCATCTGGTACCCTTATGAGGGTAGGTCGTCCTATGCCGGGATCTTCTACTATTAGGAAAACCGCCCCCAGGCTTGCCCATTTGCCATCACCTTTCAACAGTTTTGAAACTTGGTCTATAGTGATGAAGAGAAAAAAAGTCGCTATGAATCCGAGGTGAGCCCTAGCGGCAGGAACGTGCAGCATATTTGTGATTATCTTAGAAATTATTTGTCTCATCAAAAAAATTGCTGAAAACAAAAGATAACTTTTAAAATTCTCTACAGTATTGATAATGACCAAATTTTCCATATCTTTTATAGCTAAAAAGTTATTCAGCTCCAAAAATTGGTACTTTTTTAAATTGCCTTAAAATCGCTACATTTTATATTCTACTAGGACATTCAAGCATTCACCATGACAACACTGACGTATGCGTGTACAAAATAGTACACCAGGGGCGGATCCAGAGTAGAATTGGTACGGTGGAGGAGAGGGACTTTCAGAATCATATATGTACCTGATTAAATGATACATAAAGTGGCGGATAATGTGCAAAGAACCCAAAGTAAGGTATTTATAGTCGGATCGATGGCGGATATCATCCAAGACCCGGATTCAATTTGCAGCCCCCACTGTTGTTGTAAAGGCGCTAATTCTGCTTCTTTCGCTTCTTATTCAATGTTAAGGTAACAGTAAGCTGAGATTGAAAATTTTTACTACTTCTTGAGTGTACCGTGTTTTCATATCCTCTGTGATCATTTCGATTAATGGAATGTATGCGGAAACTGTATAGTAGTCTTCACAGCTTTGAGATGGATTATTGTTTCGATGGCTTTAGTGACCGCAATTTCTTACTTCAAAGTCTAACTTTTCAGATAGCTTTGTGGCATTCAAGCAAATTCTTCATGGATTCTTCGATTTCTGAAGTGCTCAAATCAATATTTTTGCTAGGTCTGATACCTTCGGAAGGTCAATTATTTCTTTCTGCAAAATCCCACTAAGGGGCTGCGTTAATGATAAAATATCACACCTTTTGATAATAAATGAGGGCGTATTGGAGCTGATTGGGTTTCAGTAGCAATTGATGAAACTCAAACGTTTCTTGAGAATGCTGATGATTGCCAGATTTCTTTTAACTGAGATCTGCAATAACTGGGATGGTGACAACGAACCAAACGATAAAAAAGGCTGTTAGAAAAATGTAGTTATCGAATAATGAGGATGGGACGGTTTGACTTACTGGCGCAGGGCTTCAAGTTTTGAATTCTTGGTATGTAATGGCAAAAAATTTGGAAGAAACCGAGGAACAAATCAGAATCGTGAAAGCTGCAGCAGCCATACTGTTGATGATTTTTTCTAAAACTCTGTGTGTCTCAGAGGCTTAAAACTTTCTTGGAAACTTGAAACCGCTTCCATGTTATAGCAAAAAATTGAATCCATTAACGTTTTCTGGAAGAATTAGATATGATTCTTCATGAATCAAAATGTTAAAAGTTAATTGAACTGTTATAACTACTAGTTTACTACATTTTTGCTTTTTTAAAAGCTCTACATAAAAAAATATTATCGACTTTGCTGTTTTCGGTAACTTGCTTTCAGACTTCTCAAATGGGGCTTGGAGGAGATAATATATTGTCTATTAAATATGGACGGGTTATACAAGACGGCCATTCCAAAAATTTCGAAACCAAGCAACTCAATTTCAAATTAAGGAAAAAAATATATTTAAATATGTCAATATTTAGTGTATATATTAGAGTTTATGAAAAAATTATAAATATAAAATTTTACTTGTTGTAAAATAGGCAAGTGATCAAAAAAGCTCATACTTTATCTTTCGTACCTGGGCATTTTTCGGCATTTTTGCCGCTTTCAGTTCTCTATAAATTGTGATGCAAATGGCGGTGTGCAGTTAGGTTCTTATAAGTGTTTTCAATACACTACTTAAATTCGGAACTATTTTTCTGATAGGAGTTCTGTAAAAATAGTATTACACCTCAAAATGACTGAACATTTCATGTCTTCTCCGTTACCGAAAAATGACAAAAGTTGGTATAAATGGTGAACTATATTAGTGTTTGTAAAATTATTCCGCATACAAAGCAAGATTTGAAAAAGGATTATGGTGGATTTCTTATAGATTTTTAAATCATGTCTTACTGTCTAAAACAGAGTATGAATTTCTTTTATCCCCATGCTTAAAATGGATCAAGGTAACTAAAAAAAAATATGTGTTAAATTTCATTGAAATCGGTTGACGTTTACACGTGCTAGCAAGCACTTGAAGTTTTTCATATAAATACATGGTGTTTTCACAGTCTTTTACTCAAAGTGCCCGTAAAAGTGTAATTGTTGATTTAAAAACTTTAAACTTGGCACATATACTAAATGCCATAAGGAGTATAAAAATAATTTTTTTTTATTTTTGTAAATAACAGTTACTCCATTTAATATAGCATAACAAATGCACAAAATCAACGATTTTTAATTAAATTTTTTGATGAGGTTAATATTATACAATACTATTGAAAATATTTTTTTTTGATACTCCTTACTGTAGTTAAATTATGTGCCAAGTTTAAAGATTTTCCATCAACTTTTGCAATTTTGCTGATATTTTGAGAAAAAACTGTGAAAACCCCATGTATTTTGAATGAATAATTTCAAGTGCTCGCTAGCACGTGTTAACGTTAACCGATTTCAATGAAATTTTATACACATTTTTTCAATTGGCTGAATCACTTTTATCATTGATGAGAATAATTTAAAAATACGAATTACAATATAAGTGAACAAAAAAGAAATGTTCAATCGTACGTGTCTTCTCCGTTACCATTAGCTGTCTTCTCCGTTACCGTCTTTCATATTTTTTTCTGATAGTAAAATGAAACTTGGCATTAAACCAAGGATGGTTTTTGATAAATGTTGGTTTTATGAAAGTGTGCAAAAAAATCAACTTCATATCTTAATGGACGGCGCAGAATTTTAAACTTCAAGGCAATGGTCGGAAATTTCTAAATTGTACGTGTCTTCTCCGTTACCATCTATTTTTTTGTATAAACTTACTAAATTTCATAATTTTTTGGTGAAACTTCTGTGTCGTGTACTTTGTGATGAATTATTAAAAACCACTGAGTTTCATGAAAAAATATTAATTTCTTAACAAGAAAAACCTTACTACAAGCGTCCGATTGTCTTCTCCGTTACTTTGGAATGGCTGAAGATCATAACATGTTTGCACAGTAGAACTCTTAAAACGTAAGCACTAGAGCTAGAGCCATATTCCATACCCAAACATATAAAATAAAGTGTCTGTAGACAGACTAAAAAATACCCATTTTTAGGGCCAAATAACTTTTTAACTATAAAAGATATGGGCAATTTGGTTATACTCAATATTGTTCTGAGAATATTTTTTGATAAGACAAATAATTTCTAAGATAAAGACGAAGAAAAACAAATGTTGCACATTCCTGCTGCTTGAACCAGTGGCGTATTGAGAGGGGGCCCAGGGGGCCTGGCCCCCCCCCCCCCAAGCCTCAAAGATCATATTATTATTTAGGTGATTTCATCATAATGTACAAGATTAACTGAAACTTTTTCGTAAATCTTAGAGATTTAGAGGGAGCTCAGATTCTCGAGCCTCCCAAGTTCTGAAACGGTTGTTTGTGTTTGTTTGAGGGTTGGGGTAACTTTTTTCGGAATTTTGTATTTATCGGCCAATTTTTGGGTCAAACCACATAATTCGATCAATCGGGTAACTTTTTCGGAATTATTTATTTATCGACCAATTTTTGAGTCAAACCACATAATTCGATAAATCGTTGGGAGTTCTTTAGATTAATATTACGCATTCAAAATAACAATTATTGTTAATAAAGCGTCTTAAGAAAATAAGCACAAATATTATACAGTGCGTGATTTCAACTAAAAAAAATAACATAGCATAACAATGGTACAAAAACATGAGCATTTTAAATATTCAACAAAAAATAAATAAAAGTTATTCGCAAATAATAATATTTGTCAGTAAAACACTGACCAAACATTTCGTTTGAATTATTCATAACTTTCTATAAAATATTAAATGTTGACTAAGTACTTTCAATTTGAATTTACAAACAACCAGAAATTTATTTTCCATTTTAGTGTACATTATTGCAACAAGAATTGCAATATTAAAAAAATTCATATTTAAAAATATGCTTCAATACTTACATTAAATTTAAAAATGAAATACATTTTTTTTTTAGGTTGACTTTACACCTTGCTGTTTGTGTAAAATGTTTTGGATACAAGAACTTTGAAAAAATAGTTTTTTTGAATGTGAAACGAGGAGACGGTAGTACGAAATTGTCGAGAGCAGTAAAATGCTACTATAGTACTTTCAACAGCACCGCAGCAGGCAGCACTACGCTTCACTCTCGATCAAAGAGGAGAGAGAGAAAAATGTTTCGTACTTTTCCCTCCAATACCTGTTTTCCATATTTTTTTAATTTGATTTCGTGAACGTGAATAGCAATTGTGAAAATTATTCAGAAAATTTTGTGGATACGCTACTGGCTAGAGCTCGCCTCAAATTCATGGGGACTTTCTTGTGCTTCATCATTAGATCATTCTTAATAATTGTGCCAAGTTTCAAACCTGTTGAATTTTTTTTTATTTTTGAGGTGAAAACCTCAATGCAGTCGACTTTTCAAAGAAAATTCCCGTGTGAAAAGCAATAAAATTCGGATTAACTGGCTGAGCAAAATGGAGATGAAGCTGCAACTGGAGCTGCAGCTGGAATAGCTGTCAATATGTTGAATTTATACAAATTCAATGAAACGAACACAGCACAACGCAGCTACAGACGGAGCAGGGCAAGCTGGCTAACTTTTATTTTTTCCTTGTAACTTTTTTGACATTTGCAAAATTACCGAGTGTTTACATGGAGGTTGAAGTGAGCTTCAAACTCTTTTCAATCTCTGATTTATTTATCTGATTCTTATAGTAAAGTAATTTTAGCTTCAATTTCATCATTATACATTTTCATTTTTGTTTTAATTTTTAGTTTCGGTACTTCTTGTTGTTTGAATTAAGTTCGCAAAAGATTCACAGCTAATAATTGAATATGGAGAAAATTTTAAAAGAAATTCTTCTGTTTAAGTGGAGTGACCGAATATATAATTCAAAGTTAAAAGTTCAAGTGAGCTCAACTCCATAATTGCGTTTCGTTTTATATTAGTCGGTAAACATCGATACAAAATTGCGTCTTAGAAGGGTACGATAGTCATCTAACTGATGAGCCCAACTATCGTACCTGGGCGAAACGCAATCATGGAGTTGAGCTCACTTGAACTTTTAACTTTGAATTATATATTCGGTCACTCCACTTAAACAGAAGAATTTCTTTTAAAATTTTCTTCATATTCAATTATTATACAAAGCCTGAGCGCGGGCATTTGAAATTCTAAGTGTCTGAATTTAACCAGATTCACAGCTAACTTCAAGTGTCATCAAATGTCCGAAAGCTGTGCAGCGCATTGTGGACGCGTAAAAAAACTACGTTTGACATGTTTTGACAGCTATTGCTGTTGCAGCACTCTAGCCTGTTCAGGCAGTAAGGCCACACACCAGCAATGATTGGCCTGACGATTCGTTGATTCTTGTTGCGAATACGAGTCCTTAAAATCAAAAGGCAAGAGGGTTGGTATCATCGGAATTCTTGAAATAAGAACATTTTGACCTTCCAACATGCCTTTGATTGTGGTGCTTATAAGGACATTTTTCGTAAATGTCTTCAGCGTCAATCTAGTTCTATTGCACAGCTTTGGTTGATTATAATTGTGCAGCGTTATGATGACAGAGCCGACTTCAAGTTGCAAAGTTTGCGGTGGTAGACCAGGCACAAGTGAATTCACAAAAATTCAACGGGAATTAAATCAGACGAGTTGCAGTATCAACCAAAATGTGCCCATTCCCTTTTACCAACAGTTTGAGATATGAGATATCATCGGCTGGTCTATAGTTCTGCAGCGCAACTGACATGTTCATTGTCGACTACAGAGTGCACAGCTTCTTTACGTATAGCCAGAAATATGATTATTTCAGGAAAACGTTGAGTTCATCTGCAAGCGTTGATGGTGGGATGAACGGTTAATATAATAGAAATCGTCAACCAGAAGTATCATTACTCCCCCGCAAAGCATGTCGCCTATTTCAGCAAATCATTCATTGGTCGATTTAGCACCTTCAATGATCCCTTCTGTGCAGGCGCGGATCCAGGATTTCGTTCAGGGGGGGGGGGGGGGGGTGCAATTTGCAATTGTGAGTTTCCAAAATCTTGATGAGGTCTACAGAAAATTTGAGTACATTTCATACCACTCTACACGCCTGGTCATACAAAGCAATAATAATAATAATAATTTCAACTATATGCCTGTAAGACCTAAGGTCTTTTAAATGCAACCTGAATTGCACGGCACTAGTTAGAAAGAGTAGGAAGATAGGAAAGATTTGGCACAGTGGATTGAGATCAAGGTGTTTATTATCTCATTAAATCTCACGGGTGGCGTCCAGTTAAGCTGGGAGAATATAGAAAAGAATGCTGCCTAGAATGGGGCTCGAACCCACACCTCTAAGCTAGCAGTCAAGCACTACATCCACCGCACCATTTCCACCATGCAATGTGAGTTGATGAGTTCGAAATTGGAAGAAAACAAATAAACTCTTTCATAACTGCTACAGTTCTCGAACAGAGGGTACTCTGAACTTTGTGAAATTATTTTTTGCGGTTTGTAGCTATAGCATGGTGTCTTTACAGCGGTTTTGAGTTCCCTCTGGATCTGCGTAACTTTACAATTATTTTCGGAAAACATAATGGTAAAGTGGTATGTCCCTATTCAGACACATGACGTTCGAGTTCGAGCGAAATTTCCAGCCTCTTCTTTAGCTGGCAACCTAACCTAACTTTGCTTGTAAAAGGCCGTTTTCGACAACGTCATCAGCTTCAAAAATGCTTTTGCAGAATGTTCTCAAACGCAAACTGCAAAAGTCTGTTGTAAGAAAAGGCAAATTCAAGTTTTACTGCATAAGCATTTTGTTCGATAATGCAGTTTGCTAAAGTCACATGTTCGAAAACATCATGTGTGGTGCAATTCTGCAGTCTAAAATCGAGTTGGAAACAAAAATATTGAGAAGCCGGATAACGTGTTCATAAACGTCAAATGCGTTTGCAAGAAAATTAAAGGACGTTGATAAAAAATATTTTGTGCAAACAAAACCATTGCATTAATTTGACAATATCTGGTATTTTAGTTGCACTAAAATTATAGATCGAAACCGAGATGAACTGTAGCGTTTGCTCAGATGCCTTCGTCCATCAATACAAAACCAAACTTTCCGACATTGAAATAAAACACAATGATTATAGTGGAAAATACAAAGAAAAAACCACTCCTTATTAAAAATTTCCGTCCGACCTTCTCGATTGTGACTAACTTCCGTTATACATTTCACTAACAATATACTTAGCATTCGTTAAGTTTTAATATAAATGTTTTATATAAGCTCAAAGCATCGACCACAGAGTTGCCAGTTTCATGTAGTTCAATACAATAGCAATATTTGCATCGAAAAATGGCAATGGCAGGTATAAAAGTTCCATCCAACTTCTCTTCGGCAGTAACTGCTGTAGTCGTTTCCTGGTTTCTCTCCAATCTTCTTCGTTGGGTTCGCACTCTTCGATATAGTTTAATAATATGGAACACAAAAGTTCCCAAAACACATCCCTAAAAGTGACAAAATTCTCTCATTAAAAACGTATCGTATGGCTAGAACAGATATACAGCACGTCTGCAAGCATCGCTACGTACAGCGCCGAACTCGAAACACATGGGCATACTCTTAAGGTGCGTATCCATTTCAGAGTAAAAAGGCGGTTAGCAGCTCTGAAGAAGTTCTCGAGAATAAAACTCGAAACTGGACAGAGACACAGTCATGAAATAAGCTCACCGGAGGGGTAGACAGATATCCGAGAGTTGCTCTCGAGAGTTTTCTAGTAAAAGTTCTCCCTCAATGGAAACGTAAATTTTAATATTTATCACAAAAAGAACTCTATCACCCATTTAGTATGAAATTTGTTGGTATTTCTCAATAACTTTTATATATAAATGTTTTATTATTTTAACTTTAATAAGCTATCTTTATCCTGTAAATCTGGGCGTTTGAAGCAAAATTAGAAACTTTTGAAGGTAATTACTCGTAAATCGACGTATTTTAAAGATTTATTTTTTTTTTTATTAAAATCAACTTCAAGGTTGAAAATTTAGATGAGTGCCCCTGTCGAACTTTTCTTAACTTAACCTGGTCAGCGAACAACCACTCATTGCTAAAACGCTGCGCTACGCTGCCAAGAAATTTTTTTATAAACGTATAATGAAATAACCTTTCTTTTTGATTAAATTTTATTAAAGTTATATTTCATTCTTCGTTCATTCTTGCCCAGGGGGGGGGGGGGGGGGCAATTGCACCCATTGCCCCCCCCCCCCCTTGTATCCGGCCTGCTTCTGTGCCATTATGCATTCATCATAGATGATAATTTTGCAAGTTTTCAACACATACGCCAACGCAGAGTTCTTAAATGTTTCATGTTAGTTCCTCATTCATCTGAAGATTCAATGGCAATTTCAAAGCTTAATGAGCCGTCTAACAGCATAGCCAGCCAAAGTCAATGAAATGAGGAACGTTTAGCCAGATCTACCAAGCGCATCTAGGTAGAACATGCCACCTTTTCCTATATATACATCAATCACCTTCACCAATGTGTTGTCAGTTCTTACTTGCGATATATGTAGGTACTATAGGGCAAGTTTTGGATTCATGCAAAAAAAAAATTCGAGATAACAATCAAACATGACATTACGATGATAGAGAACACGAAAAAAGTGGGTGGCAAAATTCTGTCTGTCTGTCTGTCTGTCTGTCTGTCCGTACCTCAACCTACAGCCTAAACCACTCAAGCGATTTTCTTCAAACTTTGAATTTGAGCTTTTTTTGTAACTCTCCAGAGGGGAAATTGAAATTTTTTTTTAGCTCAAAAAATAACGGTACTTGCCATACAACCGTTAAGGAAAAGCTTATTTATCTCAAGAACGGCTCCAATGATTTTGATAAAAAAAAAATCAGTGTATTACTGTAGACATGATGTAAATTTCAATAAGAAAAAAATCACCAAAAACATTTATTAACGGTACCTGCCATATAACGGTTTTTTTGATTTTTGATTTCCTCATTAACCGCTCATCCGATTTCAATGAAATTTTTTGCACAAAAGCTTTGTTATAATATAAATAATACTGCATACCAAAATTTTTTAAAAAATTACTTTTGGATTTTTAAAAAAAGACTCAATTTTTTTTTTCAAAATTCAATATTTCAAAAACGGGTTGATGAATTATTTTGAAATTTCTGTTTTAAATGTATATTAATATATACTCTAAATTGGCATACTAAATTTTTTTTTGAAAAGTGTTACAAAAATTTTATATATAAAAAATTAATTTTTAAGAAAACGGATCCAACGATTTTTAATTTTTTTTCTTGCATATATTCATATTTTTTCAAGAAATCAAGTGGCATACTTTTTTTTGAGCTCTAAGTTATTTATCAGGCTGTTTATACAATTAAAAGAACGATTTAAATGCTTTTTATACTTTTTCTATAATTACTTGAATATTTTTTAAAGTTCTTAAGCCCCACACAACTTGAACATAAGAGCAAGTACGTGCGATCCAGTCGTGCATTCTATTTTTTTTTTTTTTTGCTAGAGATTCAGCAATTGGACTTGTGCAAACTGTTTCTGTCTTGATTGGAATCTTGCTCGTGTTGCAGTTCTTCATCAAATTTATTGTGCATCAAGCCATTGGGGGCTGACTTGCCCATTTTACTCAACAGACTGCCGCAGTACACAAGAGCAGACACATTTTGAAGTAATTTCGAGGAAAAGCATATCGAAATAATGATGGCGGGCAATGTACGAAATTGAGTCACAGGAACAGAAACTGTAGCATTGGCGAGTCGGCAAGCTAATTCATCTGCTTATAGGCTCCTCAAATTATGGTGCACAGCTTTCTACTAACAATCCATAGGCTCTCGAACGAAGTTGGATCATGTATATTGTACAATTTTCAGAACACTGACCGCCACACTATCTAGAGAATCCAGACATAACCGTTTCGTATCAATCATGCGTCGGGGTAAAAAGATCGAATATACTACTCAGCTGTCAAACGTGAATCTGAGAACGTTACGCCATATGTAGGAAATACGTCTGTGAAGTTAGCAGGGCAACTTTCACCCATGCAAATGGGACCTTGACAGGAATTTGCAGTTTTTCTGCATTTCTTTTCCCGATTTTGCAGTTCACCAAATAAGGGTGTTATTGAGTGACCTGCTAATTTCACGGTGAAGTGAGCAGATCACATGGTGTATCTCAGGAACCAAGCGTGCTAGGAACTTACAGTAAATTTGGAGCCTTATTGCATGTTCCTAGCATGCTTATTTCCTGAGATACACCATGTGACTGACTAATTTCACTGTGAAGATAGCAGGTCAGTATGAAATTTGTTTCAAAAAAATGACTTCAAAATTTTGATCTAGTCTTTTCTTGAAATTCAAAAAAAACTGCAAATTTGGAGCCTTATTGTAAGTTCCTAGCATGCTTGGTTCATGAGATACACGATGTGACCTGCTAACTTCACCGTGAAGTTAGCAAGTCACTCAATTACACCCTTATTTGGCCAACTGCAAAATCGGGAGTAGAAATGCAAAAAACTGCAAATTCCTGTCAAGGTCCCATTTGAGTGGGTGAAAGTTGCCCTGCTAACTTCACAGACGTGTTGGAAATTACATTTTCATGAGGGACAAAACTATCTAATTTTCAATTCCGTAGTGTTTGTCAATTCCGTTAACAGTTTTTTTTCTTCGAATACATAATTAAATTTTCCGATATCAAATTTCGGGTATTAACAATTTTCGCACTTTTGTGGTCAAAATTAGCTATTTTAGTATATATTTGGTTCCAAACAAATCCAACAAAACAATCCCCATGCAAGTGGAATGATGTTCAACCGAGTTATGAGTGTACAAACACTACAATAATTCAGCTTTTCAATACGATTACATAAGGAATTAATTATGTAAAATCAAAATTCAGTTAAAAACTAACATGTTTCCAAACTGTCGTCTGAAGAAGCCTATATCTTTTCAAGTCAGACTACGTTCTTCACCATTATCCATGCAAAATAAAAGAAGCAACTTGTTTTTCTAAATCATCCCAAACGATATTGCATTTATTCAAAACTGAAATGACAGAATAATTAAAAATTGGCAAAGAGCTATAATAATATGCTTCCTGTAGCCAATAAAGCCATCAATATTGTTAGCTTCGTTGAGACTCTTTAAGAAGAACCTACCTCATTGTAATTCAATGACCACAACATCCCTCAAAAACCTCCTTATTCATTTGGTTTCGATATAATCGATTCAGAGTGCAGTTAAGTAGCTTTTGTCATTGCTCATAAACTACAACACTTTTATGTGTCACACATTCACATTCATACAAATAGCAATAGACTCGGTATATCTATGTTCTAATTTATACAGTACATTTTTGTATAAGTAGGTATAGTTATGTACATACGTACGTCTATAAGAATCTTCACGTTTGAAAGACTACAGAACAGTAGTTTCAAATATCGGACATAAGTAGTGTAGGTAAACTGTATTGGTTGCACTTTGCCAATGTTACGATTTAAACATCAACCACTTCATACAACACAATCATGGGACTTTTTTTTTATTTTAGTTGAGGTACCCTTGCCTCCTTTAAGAAAACGGAATAATCATACCAACAAAATATTTGCATAAGACATAAGTTAAAGAATCATGATATGATAATGGGTGATGGCATATTAGAATTCTGTTGCAAAAGGGCTAACGTCGAATATAATTTGCTGGGAGGGATAAAGTAGACTAACCCCCAGTTGCACAGTGGGAGTTTAAATTCCACTTTTGGTTTAAACTTTAGTTCTGCAGAACAATAATTGAACTCTGTTCAAGGTGTAAACGAGGCTGTGAAACTGTGGGTAAGATAACCCGAATTAGTTTAATTTTTTTTTTTTTTTTTTTCCGTGGGTAGGTGCAAAACCTGCATCAGGCTCTATGAGGGCCAGAAAACGCGTGCTCATAGAAGTGTGAGATTCTTACTACACTAAAACCACCTCCACTTCCCGATTGCAACTCAGTTGAAACTTATCACAACAAAAACATAAATGTTAAAAAAGGAGCCAAGTTCTTATGTGTACAAGAAACCTGTGCGTAAAAAGTCAGCCAAAAAAAGTAATGAGATCTAAAACATATGCCAAGTTTTAAGTTCATGAAGTTTAATATCAAATATCTTAAGAAGAGTAATATCGAAACAATTCCAAATCATGACAGAAATTTGGTAATTAAAGATTACTGATTAAAATTTGGTGGGTTCACTGGTCAAGTTTTTATTCATTTTAAATTTGTGATTAAGTAAGTATTTAAGAGAAAACTTGCCAAGTAAATCCACCAAATTTTAATCAGTAATCATTAATTACCAAATTTCTGTCATGATTTGGAATTGTTTCGATATTACTCTTCTTAAGATATTTGATATTAAACTTCATGAACTTAAAACTTGGCATATGTTTTAGATCTCATTACTTTTTTTGGCTGACTTTTTACGCACAGGTTTCTTGTACACATAAGAACTTGGCTCCTTTTTTAACATTTATGTTTTTGTTGTGATTTCACGCCTTTTTGCAAAGATTTATTTTGCCAGGTGAAAGTAATAGCAATTCTCATAAAGTGGGTGGATGGCACCCCCCCCCCCCCCCCCCCCGAATGGACAATTCCAATTTTTTGATTTTTTTCCTTTCTAAATACTTCAAGTCCTACCGACCTACCAATTTTCATCGTTTTACAACAATCGGAAGAGCTTCATATAGTTTATAAGAATTTTTGAGAATGTGGGTGGATGCCACGCCCCCTGCACTGAAACTTCCAATTTTTCAATTTTTTTGTTCTAAGTACTTCAAGGCCCACCGACCTACCAATTTTCATCGTTCTACAACAATCGGAAGTACTCTATATGATTTATAAGAATTTTTAAGAATGTGGGTGGATACCACGCCCCCTGAATGCAAAATTCCAATTTTTCAATTTTTTTCTTTTCAAGTACCTTAAGCCCTACCGACCTACCAATTTTCATCGTTCTACAACAATCGGAAGTGCTCCATATAATTAATAAGAATTTTTAAGAATGTGGGTGGATGCCACGCCCCCTGTATGGAAAATTCCAATTTTTCATTTTTTTTCTTTCTAAGTGCCTCAAACCCTACCAACTTACCAATTTTCATTGTTCTACAACAATCGAAAGTGCTCCATATAATTTATAAGAGTTTTTAAGAAAGTGGGTGGATGCCACGCCCCCTGAATAGAAAATTGCAGATTTTCGATTTTTTCCTTTGTATGTACCACAAGGCCTACCGTTGTGCGAAATTTCAAGTTTCTTCGATATCGGGAAGTGCTCCATAATTTTGATGATCTGTCAGTGAGTCAGTGAGTCAGTGAGTCAGTGAGTCAGTGAGTCAGTCAGTTACGGTTTTTGCGATTTTTGAAGTCCTATATCTTGGGAACTACTAATGCTAAAGAGTTGAAATTTGGTGAGCCACCTGTGTTTGATCAGTTCAGCAAATACTCCGAGTTTGAAGTTTCTGACTTTATTGGTACCGAAGTTAGAAGGGGGTTGAAAATCGCCTGAGTTTGTTCCTGTAAAAAGGGTGTAGTGCCGCGAACTTGGCTGGGCACTACCGTGCCCTTTGATCTAGCAATTTATTTTTAACGAAGTTAAGTAACGTGTTGCAGGTAACTTTCCGGTGAAAGTTTCTGCTTATTCCGCGATTTTAAAGCGGTTTTGTGTTCACCGCACCAAGTCGGAAGGTTTTGTTCTTTGCAGACGGCGTACTACATTCGACTCGTCAACAATGTCAATAATCGTTGGATTAGCGTGATCTAATAGCCGATTTCTATGTTTTCGCGCGAAACTCTCAATTTCGTCTCGAACCGTAGGAATCCCGAGATCCCTGTGAAGATCTTCGTTTCTTATATACCATGGCGCATTTACAAATGACCTTAGCAATTTATTTTCAAACGTTTGTAAGATATTTAAATTTGTATCGCAGGTACAACCCCAGAGTTGTATACCATAAGTCCAGACAGGTTTAAGTACCTGCCTGTATAAAATCAACTTATTATCAATACTAAGCTTGGAATATTTACCGAGTAGCCAGTTCATATCTCTTAATTTACTTTTTAATTCTTCGCATTTCTTTTTTACGTGCGGCTTCCATTTTAATTTCGCGTCTAGAGTCATTCCCAGATATTTTGCCTCATTCGCAAATGGTACACGACCGGTATTAAGAAAGACGGGCAATCTATTTATTTTTGTATACGTAAAGTCCACGTGGACTGACTTTTGTTCATTGAGCGCTATTCGCCATGTTTTTGTTCACCCATTAACATTATTAAGAGCATTTTGTAATTTGATCGTAGCTTCGTTAATCGTTTTGCCTACTGCTAGTATTGCAGTATCATCAGCAAACGTTGCTACGATAGTGTCTTCTGTTTGAGGTATATCACGTGTAAAGAGAAGGTACAGAATTGGACCTAAAACACTACCTTGTGGTACCCCAGCCACTATTTCTTTGAAATTAGAATATTCATTTCCGTGTCTTACACGAAAAAGTCTGTTTTCTAGATATTCGTTTAGAATTTTATAAAGTCCTTCAGGCAGAACTTGTCTTAATTTGAATTTGAGGCCTTCGTGCCACACCTTGTCAAACGCTTGCGACACATCCAAAAAGACCGTCCAACAGATTTTCTTTTCTTCAAGAGCTCTCTCAATTACGTCGGTTATCCTATGCACTTGATCAATGGTCGAATGCTTTCTTCTAAATCCGAACTGATGTTCAGGTATTAATTGTTTTTCTTCTATTATCGGCTGCAGGCGAAGGAGTAGTATTCTTTCAAAAACTTTTGATATTACAGGAAGAAGCGAAATCGGTCTGTAAGACTTCTTTTCATGAGATGGTTTGCCAGGTTTCAAAACCATTATTACTTCCGCAACTTTCCATTGGCTCGGAACATATTCTAACCTAAGGGCGGCATTTATTATATAAAGAAGGTTGATCAAACCTTTACGAGGAAGCATTTTTAGAATTTCTGCCGTGATTAAGTCATAACCTGGAGCTTTATTGGACTTAAGCTTCTTTATTTCTCTTTTTAACTCGGCAAGTGTAGCATTTCTAATTATGTAGCTGTCATTTGATGTTAAATTCATATTAAAATTTTCGTTGAGTACTTGTCCATCGAAAGGCTTAAATGTTTCCTCCAGGTAATCAGCGAATACCATAGCTTTTTCTTTGTCACTTTTAGCCCATTCATTTTGGCCTTTCTTAATAGGAGGCGCTGGAAGCTTTGGTCTTTTTGTTACTTTTATAGCTCTCCAAAGTGAGTAATTGGAATCTTTTCCTGCTGTCAGATTTTCGAGGTAATTTTCAACTTCACCGTTTTTGAAATCTGATATTCTCGTTTTAAGCAAATTACACAATCGATTTAAATTAGCTTTGTGTTGAGGAGCACGGGTTCGCTGCCATTTCTTGCGTGCTTTTCTTTTCTCTTTCACTAAATCTTTTATATCTTGCGGATATTTTATATCTTTGCGGCGCGGCATTTATAAATTAGTTTAATGATAAATTCTCGCATGTTGACATTTCGTCAAACAAGCGACCTTATAATCATAGTCTGGTCATTTTGCCTTTTACCATGAAAAGTATGGTTTTTAGGGTGCTGAATTTGAATCTGAGATTTGCGACTAAAATTTCTTGAGGCAACATGCAAAAATTGTACAAAAATGCAGTTTTTGGGTGTTTTGCTTAGAACTCTGTAATTACTATTGTTTTTTCGCTGGTTTTTTGTATGCTATTTTCGAAAAACCAACAGTTTTCGAATTATAAACAAGAAACCATTATGACATATTTTGTAAATTTTTGCATGTTGCATCATGAAATTTTGATCGAAACCCTCAGATTCGGATTCAGAGAAAAAATAAAAACTACCCCTCAATTTGCTTGATATGTGCTCTTTTGAACACATATAGACTTTATTTTTCGGATTAGATTATTAAAAAACGAAGGCTAACAATATCTCGAAGAATGGAAATATTTAAAAGTTTCAAAAATTTCAAAAAAAAATATTCAAATTTCAGAATAATCATTGCAATTTATCCGAAAAAAATTACTTCGAGAAATAATATAACCCCAAATTTCCCTAAAAATCCACTTTTTCAAATATTTTAGATTCGAATATGTATCTCAAAAACGTAACGTGCTAGAGCAATTCCGAGGCAATATTCAAACTCACCACATCAGTGTCCATCAGAAAAGCATGTCTTGGTTCATGTCATGAGACTCAAAATACAAAATTTTGTCAAACAATGTAATTAATTAATGTTTTCGAGTGGATTTCGGAAACAGTAAAAATATTTTCCAACTAGCGCTTCAGACCAAACGGATTGTCGCAGAAAAAAACTTAAACAGATATTTGTTGGAAATTGTGTAAGTATATTGGAATTTACGAATAACTGATAGTTTTCATTTCGAGCCTTTAAGTGAAAAACCCCCAAAAAATGCATTTTTGCACCATTTTATTTGTGTTTTTTTTTGTATGTAGCGTCAGGAAATTTCAGTCGTTAACCTTAGATTCGGATTGAATTAAATTGAATTGAATTGAAAATTGAATTGAATTGAATTGAATTGAATTGAATTGAATTGAATTGAATTGAATTGAATTGAATTGAATTGAATTGAATTATTAAATAAACTAATACTTACTATATTTATCTTCAACTTTTGGCACGATGATAGGAGCAAATTGGAGTAATCCACTTCTGCATTTTGTTTTGCCCTAATTTCATTAATAAAAGTTTATAGCCATACAATTTTAGCTTAGCGATGTACATACACAGGTACCTATATAATAGATCAAAGGACTCAATTAGTCTGGGAAAAATGTTCCCATTTTATAAAACTAGACGTAAACAAATTTTTTTATCTATGCAGAAACCATAACTATAAAAACAATGAAATAAACATCAGACAGAGAATAAAATGTCATTTATTAAGAAAACACCCATTTAACGATTTTTCAGTTTTCCTCAGGAGTAAACAATCTGTTTTCTTGCAAAAATCGGTTTTCTTGTAAATTAAATAAATATCCCTTAGCATTGCACGAGGAACAAATTATCTCTCATATTTATCACAAAAAACTTTTTTCCAGACACGAAATAAATCCTTTTTGATTGAACAAAAAAAAACCACAACGGAAATAAACTTCTTCTTCATTTTATTTCAAATGGGATTTTTATCACTTTGGTTCTTTTTCTTATGCTTTGTCTGATGGTGCGACACTGGCTCGGTGGACATTTAAATCATAAGGACTGTAGTTAGAGATGTGATTTATGACGTCATTAATTAACTTTCATATGATGGTTGTGGTCCTCCTTATCTTTATTAGAGAGTTATATATGTATGAAATAGGAGTGAATGACCACCATAGCTACTTCTTTGCCATTATGTCACTCCCTGCATGGAAGCTAAAAACTAGTCACATCAATTAATGAGCAGTCTTGTGGGCTATAAGTTCAACTCCTACACCAACACCCCTGTCCAAGGTTAGCAGAAAAGCAGCTTTTAAAAATCGAAAACAATCATAAAATTTACGAAGAAAAAAAAACGTTTTGTCAAGGGAAGTGGAGGAAGTCCTGCAAATAAGGACTAGATTTGGGACAGAAATGGAAATGAACATAAGACACGCAAGCCATCGGATTTTGAATTGGATTTGGCTGGCAATGGCGATTCCTGATGAGGTAGTGAAATATGTATAGTGAGGTCATCGCTTACATTCGAATATTTTTGGCTTTTCAGTTGGTTTTCGTTTTTTGTTTTTGTGGTAGTTTTGGGCTTGGAAAGAACTCAGTGGACTAGATTTAAGTATTTTTTGGTATTTCTAGGAAATAGGAATGTTGGGTCGGTGGCTTAAGTTAATGCTATTACCAATGCCGTATAGGTGTTGATATAAGTCTCATATTTCAACTAAGCTTAAGCCATTTAATGTGATTTTCTGAAAGGAATTTGTACTAGTAATAAAAAAAATAAATTGAAATGAGTCAGCCTTAGAAAATTGATATCGATTTTAGCTATCAGACGAGTAGTTTTGAGCATTTTTTGTAGTATTAAGAAAAACAAAAACAGAATGAACACCTAATTATAATTAAAAATCAAAGCATTTTCAAATTATTTCTGTGTTATACCTTCTAAGCAGTTTGAAAATTTAAAGAAAACCTATTCTGGACCGAAAACAAAAGCTTTTGCTATAAAGGCTAGTGAAAGAAAGATTTAAGACCTATTGGCCTATCATCATTCCTTCTAAAAACTTTTGAACGACTGATTGATATCCAACTACGATCAAGCATTGATTCGAGACTACTGTCTGCAGCTCAACATGCTTATTGCCAAGGGAAGTCAGTGGAAACAGCTCTCCACACACTAGTACATACCATCGAATATTCCCTCCATTATAAAGATTATACAATGGTTGCCTTCCTAGACATAGAAGGCGCTTATAATAACGTGCGTCAACTCATCTGCAATCGCATCTGCACTGTCATCTCTGAATGTTGATTTGTCGCTTGGTGAACTGATTAATCAAATGCTTACAAGCAGGGTTATCAATTCAAAACTGGGTGGTTTCTCAATAAGAAGATCTGTCAGTAGAGGTACACCACAAGGCGGGATTCTTTCTCACCTTCTTTGGAACTTGGTAGTTAATGAGCTGCTGAATTGCTTAGAAGCGGAGAGCTACAGAGTGATTGCCTATGCAGATGACGTGGCTATAGCAGTGTCAGGAGGAAAGCATCCTAACATTTGAGGAGATCTTCTACAAAACGCTCTAAATAAGCTAATACGATGGGCAGATCGGTACGGACTTGGAGCTAACACCCATAAAACAGATCTTGTTCTCTTCTCCAGGAAATACAAAATTCCGCAAATAGACCCCCCTTCCATTAAAGGTGTTCCACTAATATTCTCAGACGAAGCTAAATACTTGGGTTTCATTTTAGATAAGATGTTGGAAACCTAACATACAAGAAACAGTGAAAAAAGCCACAGTGGCACTTTTCTCTTTCAAAAAAGCCGTTGGTAGTAAATGGTGCATCCAATCTTTCATTACTCACTGGCTATACACTTCGGTAATTCAACCGATTCTAACTTACGGTGTGTCAGTATGGTGAACTGCTTTGGATAAGTCGATACATCGTGACAAACTAAGCAAAGTCCACAGAACAGCATGCCTATGTATAAGTGGAGCACTTCGGTCGACTCCTTCCGCTGCACTAAACACTCTACTCCATCTAACACCTCTCGATATTTTCAGCCAAAAAACGGCTGTGAGCATAGCCATTCGCCTCAAAGCCTCTTCACAGTGGATCAATAATGAGATTGGTCACTCCGCTATTCTGAATTCATTTGGATCACTTCCAAGTAACACTGACTACGCAAACCCACTTCTGAATTTTGATAAGAACTTTGAAGTAACCATACCTACCAGATCCTCTTGGGAGGATGTGGAATTCTTAAAAGAAAATCAAATCACTTCGATACATGACGGATCGAAGACCGAAGATTGGGATGGTGGAGGTGTGTACTCTGATAGACTAAATTTGAGTCTGTCGTTCCGTCTTTCTAATATTACTGTAGCGTATTCCAGGCGGAACTTCTAACGATAAAAGAAGTACTTTCTTGGCTTAAACAAAACGTGATATCAAACTTGGATACCCGCATCTTCTCAGAGAGCCAAGCCGCTATTAAATCCCTGGACTCTGTCTCTACAAACTCTAAAACAGCCCTTAACTGCCGAGCATCTCTGTTGGAGATAGCGTAACAGTTTAATATTAACCTTTAGTGGATGCCGGGGCATAGTGACATTCCAGGTAGCTGTAAAGCTGATGAACTCGCTAGAAGTGGAACACTACAACCCATTTTACCTGAAGAGCTTAATATTGGTTTACCCATCACTACGTGTAAACTTTTGCTGAAGCAAGATGCATTGGAGAGAACAAACATTAGGTGGGACAACATCACTATTTGTTTGGCAAATTGAATTTGTCCAGAATTCTTCTTCTCCAAATGAAAAAAAACATCTTTTTATGAAATGGGTGGAAACCTCAAAGGAGAACCTTGACAAATTAGGTTCTTCAAGGGGAGCTCAGAGGAACAAAACGTGTCGGAAGTCGGGTGTGCTTATGGAAATCCCCTTAGGACTTAGGCTGGCAATTCAGGACTGAGCCATCCAATCCATTTGGATTGGTCGGATCTCAGATTGGCTGAAAATCCAAATGGATTGGGTGGATGATCCACCCCACACACAACCGATTTTGGATCAACGCGGGGCCACTTGACTCTGTCGTGTATGGCCAGTTTTATATCTCTAGAATGCATATACTGTTGACCCTACCTGACTGATGTTCCTTATCTCAAAAGAAATCAAACAAGAACCTCGGAAAAAACATTTCTGCAGCAGCTGGGAATCGAACCCGCAGACCATCGGTTACCAATGCCACGAGGTACTACCCTCTGATGCATTAAGCAATGCCGAAAAACTTTGTGAAAGGTCTTTGTTACGGTCCAATCCTTAATTCTCTATAATAGTAATTGGTATTGAGAAGAAAAAATAATTTGGCAATTTTCAGACACCATAAGAGTAATATTCCCACTGAAGCACTTCTTCTTTCATCAAGGTTGCAACGGAAGAATTCACCAGGAATCAACGGTGGCGTCTACGGTTCCAGTCAGGCTGAACCACTTAGCGAACACCTTATACGGCCTACTACGACCTTATCACAGCTCTGACTTATAGGTTAGGTTAGGTAGAAGGGCCGACATACAGTTGATCTTGTTACCGTTACACTTAGATCTGTGTAGATCCGTTGTGATACCCTAAATGAAGTCAAATCCCCCTTATTGCAAAAACCTATGTGTTCTGTAAGCAGGCAAGCCATTTAGAGGCATTGACGAAGTTCTTAAAGCTATTAGCCAAAGTGCTAGACAACTCCTCTAAGTCCTCAAAGAAATGACTTCCTAGGATTCTTTCATAAATAACAGAGTGCTGGACAGTGACAAAGGAAATGTAATAGGTATCCTCTGGGCTTCTTCATCGCTGCACTCTCTGCAAAGGTCTTCAGTATTTAGCCTCATTTGCTTTCTGTGGTATCCCAGTAGGTTTGTGTCCGGTGACTATGCTGACAAGAGAACGAAGATGTTTCTTGTTTATTTGCATAATTGTATCTGTTCCTCGTGGCATAATGGTAAGTGCGTTGGACTGTCATGCCATAGGTGTGGGTTTGATTCCCCGCCGTGCCACCTAAAAACAGAAAAATTTTATTTGAGATACTGCCTCTTGCGAGGAACTAACAAATCCTCCAACAGTATACTTGATATGAATAAATGCTTCTCATCTAGCCGTTCCAACATTCCTGCCGACAACACGCACACAGGAATGAATGAGAGTTATAAGTCACTAGGCCCTGGCTCTCCATGAGCTGTTGCACCACCCGGTTTATTTATTTATTATTATATGTTCTCTGCTAATTGAAGCTTGGCCATAACTTTCTAGTTGTGCCACATGTTTCAAGCAGGTTCCATCTCTCATTGTTTTTTTCGGATATTTTGTTACCTATATCCTGTTTGATGCTACTGGCTGATATGTTGTTCTACTTGGCTTGAATCAAGCGACCATCCTGTTCTTGCCAGCTCCTCAGATCTTTCGTTTCCCTGTACATTACTGTGACCAGGAACCCAGCAGAGTCTAATGTTATGGTGCATGCCAAGACCCCTAAGCTCTTCGTGACAGCAAGTTACAAGCTTCGAATGTATCTCGGTGGCAGAAATAGCTTTTATTGGTGTCGTCGTACCTAGCTTAATTGGATGGTCCCGCAGTTGGGTGAGAGCCAGGAGGAGGTAAGGGGTCGTTTTTCCTTTTTTCAGCTGTCCTTGAGCAGTCCTCAAGTTCGGCTCTTCCTGAGTCTGTTCGTACCCGTATTATCCGTCCGTGGAGGATTGTCATCTTACCTTAGCTTGGTTGGTCGTTCCCGCAGTTGGGTGAGAGCCAGGTGGAGAGAAGAGGTCGTTTTTCCTTTTTTCACCTGTCCTTGAGCAGTTCTCAAGTTTGGGTCGTCTTGAGTCTTGTGATGCTTTTTATTCGAAGCTGAGGTAGGCTCGTCGTAGTCCAGGGTTTTCCCTACGAAAAGCAGATAAAACTCGGGTTAAGAAGGAATGAACTCGGGTTAGACACTAGCTTTATAATATTTTCTCTTTATTAATAAGAAGAGGTTTACAATCTCACAATTTTAGTTCTTTTTGTCTTCAGATAACTAACACGGTACTTCATATAAATCTTACAATTTTGGTTCGTCTTATGATAACTAACACGGTATTTCAAATAAATCTAGGCTCGGTTTTGTAGAGCTACAGGAGTAGACTCTGCCCACAAAATGCACTTAGAAGAAGTGAACCGGGGATTAAACGGTAGGAATCTGATTTCAGCCCAAGGCTAGTCCAAGGGAGAACAACGGGTTTTTAACGTCGGATGCCTAAAAGATTTTCTTTAAATGATACACGGATGCACCAAGTAAAGGACCTATGCTTTTCAAAGTTTCTAGAAACGATGAACCGCTGGAAACTTAACTCTCTTAAAATTCGAAATTAATTAAAGGTTGGGAATTAGTTTGAGGTAATAAGCTTCAACTTTTTTGGAAATTCGCGCCTCCTCATCATGAATTTTGTGCCACAAGACTGTGTGAATTGTAAGGAGGTCAAATGTAAAATCGTATGGCGTCGGCAGCATCGAATGCAATGTGCAGTTGTTGTTGCTTATCAGAGTGTATACAATGGTATTCTGTGTGCTGTGGCTGTTGATCATTCAATGGATGGTGGCGGGCGTATGTTATGCTGATATAGGGTGCTGGTAGTTGATGTTGATGGCTGATAACTGGTCTATGGCGGTTTAATGGTGATGTAGGGTGCTGATAGCTGATGTTGCTGGTGGTGGGTGTATTTCAAAATAGACGGTGACGGATCGGTGATTAATTGTTGAATGTTTAGTGTGGGGGGGGGGGGGGAGGTGAAAAGTGCAACACTTCGTTACAGTCTGTCCGTACCCGTTTTATCTATCCGTGATGGATTATCATCTCTCCTAACTTGGGTGGACGTACTCGCAGTTCGATGAGAGCCAAGCAGAGGCAAAATGCCATAATTTCCCTTCTTCACCCTCCATTGAGTAGTCCTCTTGGATTTAAGAAATCCACAGCTGGTCAGATGAAGACCTAAACGTAAGCCTCCCCACCACTGCAAGGTAGAAACCCGTCGAGTAGGTTCTGACCTATAAGGAGTGGTTAATCAGGCTCCCAACATTTGGAGCTTTATTATAAGGGTCTGTTCCTCCAGAATTCAGGTCGTGTGATCGGGGTGACTTCCCGGCCATATAAAACTATTAACTTGCGAAGCAACAACAAGCCTCGGCCGAACAAACGAAATAGGGACAATGAACTTCGGATCTGCACGTCGAATGTTCTGTACCTCAATATATCACGTGCAGCTAAGTATTTAGCAAAGGCCCTAGACCTTTTCAAATCAGAAGTGCAAGAAGTGCAATAGGATGGGCTGGGCAAAAGAAAACCGAACGATTGCGACATCTACTTCTTGAATTGCCTCATCTCAAAAGGGGACGATTTGGATTTCTTATTGTCATGACTCATGACCAACAAATTTATCTCAAAAATAATCTTGTTCCAATGAAAAAGTTATTCATCTAAAATCAATCTATTTTTAAACCTACACAAGTTTACTTTCAGTTATAATACGAGTAATGTTAAGGATACAAACACAAAAGAAAATTTACTCAACACATATGCATAAGAATATATTTTGAATTTCTCTCTAATAAATCAAATCATTTTATAAATAACCGTAAAACAACAAAAAAAAAACAAACAACTAAGTTTGAAAAATCATAGAACAAAAATAAAACCTTTCAACTTACGAGTATACCCACTTAGTTTAATGTGATTCTATTAACCCTTAATTGCAGGTCTCTCTCTGCTATGTTCATGTGACAAATTAATTGACTTCACAACAACCTATTGAACTTCCTTCAGTATAAAAGTCTCAGAAGTTCAACTCAACAATGGTCTCCTTAGTTCAACGGCACCTTAGATTTTATTTCCTTCCCTATTCCTATAAATTGACTTGAAAAATAAAATAAAACGAATAATGAACTCTATTGCGGAATAATAATTTGTACGAAGACATTTTTGCATATAATCAATGTGTACCGCTATATTGCAAATGAAGGCTCTTCCTGGATGACTGGGTGACGGGTTTTGAAATTTATAACTCAATTCATTTAAAATGTCAAGAACACACATCAGGGGGTGCTGGTTTCACAATTTCACATCATGGCAGCCAAGCAGAGTCTTGCTTGATTGGAATTATTATTAAATAGAGCTTGGTGCTTGAGGGTTTTTTTCTTCTCACTTTAAAAATATTTTTCATTCAATCAAGCAAACGAATAAGGATCCTTAATTAATAGCCAGCGATAAAAAGTGAATGTGACAAAGTATAAAATCAATTCAATCAACGTTGGTTTGCTAACAAGGCCCCACCTTGATTACATGTTATGAAAAGGCACCCTTATAGCCAGGGTGGGATTGTGAAAAATCCAAAGAAAATGACTGCTCAGGGCCCTAGAACTAGGAAATTAAAGAACAATTTCGTTAAAAGTTAAGGTAACAATATTTGTTGACAGTTCAAGCGATAGGCGGGGAAACATTATTCACCAATAATAGACGAAGCTAAGGCAATATTCTCAAAAGGAAAAGAACACCCCAAAAACTGTGTTGCTTGAGGACTTTTCTATTATAATATGGCTCCCAGTCCAGCCTTGATCCCACTAAAAAAGCAAAGCCAACTAGGCGTTGAGATATTCACTTGGGGATATACATAATACACATTTTTTACTGTGATCAATAATGTCGAATAGGGTGGGGGATGGGGGATTAAAAAGGAAAACTGCTATATAGCTGCCTGCTTGCTTGCGACGTGTTGGCTATAAATTGATTATCATTTTCCATTTTTGGAGCGAGCTCTGGAGGAAAATTCGATAAAAATCCTAATGGAGTTTAAAATTAACGATGATAACGATGAAAGGTGTTCATTGTTCAAGGATTGTGATGGTTGGTTCATATAAATCTGATTAGTTTCACTTTGATGAGTGATTTTAGATATAGTTGTAGTTGTAGATGGATAATATTGAATCTGTATTATTTTTTTATTCTGCTGATACTCATAAACCCTCAAATATTATGGTTTCATGACATAAAAAAATGTAGAGGTTCTAATCAAAATTACCGTGATAAGGAAGTCTTTAAGAAATAGGTGCGTACATCGAAATTGAGCCTAAGCGGGTTTCCTTAACATTGGGTACCGACAATTTGTATTTAATTCTCTAAGGAACAAATTTGAAAATGAATCTTTTGATTTTGGTTAAACTTCTTGCATTTAAATTCAAATTTTAACTTATATCTAGAATTTGATAAGATGTATTTTAGTATTTAATAAAAGAGTCCATTAAATAGGATTTCCATGACGAAACTATTTCTAGGGCTTCTTTAAAAATGGTGAGGGAGAAGGCATTCAAGTGGCTTAATTTTTTCCGTAAATTAACAGATTTTCTCAAGAAAGGGTACTTGATTAATAACAAGAATTTTACACTACTGCTAGGATCACATCTCGAATCGTTTATCGAAGCTCCAATACGAACACTAATAGGAACAACAATGTAAACAATTTCGAAGTTTTAGTCACATCGTTGCTCGAATCGTTTATCACAGCTCTAACATAAACATACCCTAAGTTCAAAGACAAATAATTTTGCCTAGCTATTCCAGGAACCTTTAACCGCAAGCAACGCAAAAAGTATTTTGAAAGCTATAAGAGAAATGAAAAGCAGATCTTTCAAATTTTGTATAAGCCTGCAACCTAGCATCCGTAAAGAGCATTGCTGCATGCTTTTTCAACTTATACAATAATCCAATTCAGTGTCGTTTATTCGAAGTTGCGCAGGTGTTCTCCGCACACCCTACCAAAATCTTAACATACGCACTTGTCTTTTTTAATATTTTACCGGTATGAATATCCCAAACAAAAGTATGGACACACCCAATTCAAAATAAAATCATTCCACCCAGTAAAGGTAAACAAAATAAAACACCATGTAGACAAGGTGTTCTCAAAATTCAGCGCACCAAGGCAAAGCAAATTCACACACAAAAAAATCCAAAACAAAACCAACACGAAGTTTTTTCTTTTATACCTATTACTACTCTTATTAATCTATATGACTTTGACTTGGTGTTCAACTTCATCAAGCCTACATTCGTTCATTATTCGACAGCTCGACGCAAATTCATTTGCTCTCAAAGAAACGAAAAATTCACCCAGCATGGTGTTCTCTTAGCTTAAGCGCACCGAGGTAAAGCAAATCCAAATACAAACATTAAAAAAAAAAAACAACACAAAGTTCATTCTTCCTCATAGAAATTTACATAGCAAGGTGTTCAATTTCATCGAGCGCACCACGGTCCTTCAACCTTCATTCTGCACTTCGCTATGTGTAGAGAATTCTGTATCTGTTTCATCTTCGTTGCCTTGCGCTTGTACCAGTGGTGATGGATGGTGATATTCACATTACAGTGCTGGGGGATCATGACAAAAATTCCTTTGTTTGGGAAGTTTTATCAAAAATTAGAAAGAGAGTGAAGTCTACTGATTTTTTGAACTATAATTTTGTATATATGGGTCAATATTTCAAAACATTAATATTTTTCAATCCAAATTGGACCCTTGCTCAAAACAACCTATTTTGCTAGAATAACAATTATATCTCTTAATAACTCTTTAATAACCACTTTAAAACAAGGGGTCATAGTATTTGATTAATTCTAACGGTTTTTTAAGTCAGGGAAATGACATTTGTACAGGGGAATGACAAAAATGTATATTAACTCCGGTGATTTGATAGATATTTAATTTTGCGGATGGTTTCAGGAGGATTAAGAAAAAATAGAACAAATACTATCATTAAAAATAGTATCCACGACTACGTCACACGAACTTGCTCTTGTGGTTCAAGGTTTTTGCGAGAGTAGACATTTTTTAGCAATAACTACATTATTTTATGATATTTTGTACGAGAAAATGTTTAAAAATAGAAAACAACTAAAAATACTGAAAATATGTTTAAATGCAATGTTATTGATCCTTCCAGAAGTTCTTAAACTCAATCAATCATTATAATGAAAACTTGAAAGTCAGGGGAATGACACAAAAAATGATGTTAGGGGAATGACTGCGAAGGGTGTTTTATGAGAATTAAATCGAAGTTGTAAGAAAATTAGGTGTTTTATATTATTTATCATGTAGGCCCTTGTAAAAGACACAGACGAGTTAGCTTGTAAAATTTTTATACCACACGGTTTAGTAAAAATCACATGTTAGAGGAATGACAGTTTCGCTTGACGAAAAACAAAATCGTTGCCTTAACTTGAAAAAAAAAGACAACTAAGTTTTGTTGAAACTCTTACTTCAATTTTCATAAAGGGCAATTTGGTACCGTTAAACAACAAAAAGATCAGTTTTCTATTTTGAGCTTATATATATTTTTTTTAATTTCCATTGGTGGGATAGAAATGATCAATTTATGGGGGACACTTACTTAATAGCTCCTATTTAAAAAAATAAAGCATTTAAAAATCATTTAAATATTTTTTAGTTAGAATGCATATATTATTAAAAAGACTGCATCATTAGATTTTTTGTATCGTTTTTAGTTTCGTTGCTAAAATTCAGGCAGTGTGGTAAGTAGGCCTGGGGACACGTCAGGGGAATGACATTTTGGGTGTTTAAATGGAAATAGCGGGTATGATAATTTTTTTAACTTTTTTTTTTCTAGAGCGAATATTAGAACCCGTTTGTTTCAAGCCATCCAATTAACAAACTTATAGTATACTTGTACTTCGGTTCAAAAATGAAGGAGACTGAAATATTAATATTTTGAAATATTGACCCATATACAAAAAATGAATACATATTTTGTTTAGAATTTTAAAAAGCAAAACAGCAAATAAAGTGAAAAATATCAATAATTGCTTTAAAAATATGTATATTGAAATTTATTTAGACTTTTAACACTTGATTTTTTTTTTTCAATAAATTTGATGCTTTTTTCAAGGAATAATATAGCTTGGTTAACACCTTCGCAGATGAATATATATAGTTTTCGTTTTCAATAAATTAAAGTAGGCAACATTTTTGAAAATTAATAGGCATAATATTTCCAGTGATTAAATTTAACACACAGAATTATTTATTGGCCCAAAATGTTTATAATTATTTAAAACAAAATACAACTGACAAAACAATTATTAAAGAGGCTTAGAATAACTTCAAACACTATCTTATTTTTTGATTTTATTAAATGAAAAAGTATTCCTCCTCTAATAATTGAATTACAGTTCCAAGGTCCTTCCTTTTTTTTACAAAATAAGTTGAAGCATTGGCTTCGAGTAACCTATTCTCATTGGCAGTGTTGCACTGTTGTACTTTTACTGACCGTGATTACTTTTTTCAATAAACGAATAGTGAAAAAGTTTTGTAACCGCTTAGAATTGTTGTTTGAAGTATCTGCTTGCTTTTCGAAGCGACTAAGTGTCCGAAAACAGACTTACTTTGGAACGCTGATGGTACTGTGTGCAAAGCTTAAAAAAATATGTTTTCATTGCAAAATAAGTTAGCGCACACCTAACTGAAATCACCACGGCACGTCCCTGGTCCAATTGTGGGGTATGCCAGATTCTTGATAAAGTTGATGGCTATCGGGCTGTCATATAAGTTTGAAGAAATACAAAGTAGCCTTTACAACAAGAAAGTTTAACAAAGCGCTTAGGGAAAACAGAATGGGTTGGGTCATCATCGTGTCCTGTAACCCCGGCTAGGGCATAGGGCGTCAACAAAACTTCTCCATTCTTCACGGTCTGTTGCAAGGTATTTTATATGTGGCCACGTTTTTCTCTGGAATTCTGCTTCCGCTAGGACAGTTTATTTCCATATTGTTCTTGGTCTTCCAACCCGCCATGCACCCTGAGGATTCAATTCAAAGGACTGCTTTGTAATTTCATCGGTTGGTTTCCTTAGTGTGTGACCAATCCAATGCCATTTGCGCTTTCTTATGTCGACGTCCAGCCGCTCTTGAATTGTCCTGCGCCCAAATTCTTCGTTTAATATTATTTGTGGACAGCGAATCGTTAGTATGTGGCGAAGACAGCGATTCACAAAAGCCTGCAGTTTCCTCGAAATGGTAGACGTGACTTTCGAGGCTTCACAAGCACGGATTTGACATTGGATTCGAAGAATCTCAGCTTAGTGCGTAAGGAGATTTGACTGGACCTCCAAATTGGGAACAAAGTACCTACCGAAGGCTTTATTTATTCTACTTTTAACGTCCAGATCCGTACCACCGTTTACAGAAACAATACTGCCAAACGTAGTTAAACTGTTCGACTTCTTCAACTGGCGTCTGGGATCATTATTTTTGTCTTTTTGCTGTTTATTCTTAGACCACTCAACTCTCACTTCACTTGCAGTGTTTGGCACTTCCCGTTCAGCCCACTGATGTAACTTGCCAGTTGACATATGTCTTTCAAACGGTCTCCATTGAATGCCCTGCCGCTCAGCTGTACCAACAATGGCCGTTAATACGTCGTCTATCGCCACCAGGAAGAGAATTGGCGATAGAAAATCCCCTTGTCTCACACCCAGTTGCACTACGAAGGAGTCGGATAGCTGTCCATTGTGTAAAACAAAACACCTTGCGTTGTTGTAGACATAGACATATGTCCTTCGAACGGTCTCCATTGAATACTAGCCACTGATACGACATCGACTTTCAGTAATTCAGCTGGTATGTTAATACGCCTATAGCACCGGCACATCTCGTTTATTTGGGGCACTATTCAGCACTCTGCTTAACTGAATCCTCATTTAGCAGAGCACAAAAATGGTCCTTCCATCTGCGTATAGCTGATCCTCAATTGATACCAAAAGTTTGCCATCCACCTCTGTCTATCAACTCCTACTCTCACCTCCCCGCGGTGAACATCGGGTGCCTAGTACCTTTAACTGAAGATGGGGTTCCAATCCCTGTGGACGGTTTTAGGGGGCAGCAAACGAGAGAGGGGGGGAGGAGTGTTCCCACTAAGGCACTTCTCCTTCATCCAGGCGGCAGCGGAAGAATTCTCAAGATGGAATCAACGGTGGCGTCTACAGTTCCAGTTAGGCTGAACTACTTAGTGAACACCTTATACGGGCTACTACGACATATTCGGAGCTCAGGCCTATAAGGAGCGGTTAATCCGGCTCCCCGCCCTTGGAGTTATATATATAGGGTCTGGTCCTCCAGGTTGGGGGTCGTGCCGTCGGGGTGACTTCCCGGCCACGTAAAGCTTTTTTTTAGTTGCGAAGCATCAACAAGATACGGATGGATTTACTGTTGACGAACCTAGCAAACGAAATAAGGACAACGAACTTCGGATCTGCACGTGGAATGTTCTGTCTCTCTATAGACCACGTGCAGCCGAACATTTAGCGGAGGCCCTAGACTGCTACAAAGCAGACATCACCGCCATCCAAGAAGTGCGATGGGATGGGCCGGGCAAAAGAAAACTGAAAGACTGCGATGTATACTTCGGTGACTGTTACCGACCACAAGGGCAGCGTCTTTTTGGATGTGGATTTGTTGTTAGAGGCAGACTGAGGCAAGAGGTCTTGAGTTTCAATTATGTGAACGAGCGCCTCACGACAATTCGCATCAAGGCTAAATTCGCCAACATCAGCCTGATATGCGCGCATGCCTCCACAGAGGAGAAAGATGACGACACCAAGCACAAGTATTCTACGAGCTCCTGGACAAGACATATGAGCAATGCCCTAGCTATGACATTAAAATTGTCTTGGGTGATTTTAATGCCAAACTAGGAAGAGAAGACGTCTTTGGTGGCACAATCGGAAGATATAGCTTGCACAGCACCAGCTCCGATAACAGACTAAGGTTAATCAACTTGGCTGCGGGATGAAACGTTGTGGTAGCTACTACGCAGTTCCAATATCTTGATACACAAGGGGACATGGCGAATTCCTGGTCAATCAACCGCCAACCAAATTGACCACATTGCGATCGACGCAAGGCACTCCTCCAGTATCAAGGATGTCCGAACGTTCCGAGGAGCCAACGTTGACTCGGACCACTACCTCGTTGTAGCAAAGGTAATGCTACGGATATCCAGACCAAAGCCAAAACAGGGAAATACTGTCAGGAAGTTCAACGTCGGACGGCTACAGTCGCAAGAAATCGCCAGGTCCTTTTCCGATCGAGTCTCTCGCGCCCTCTTAACTAGTCCTTTGCCGCCAACTGCAAACATCGAGAACCAGTGGAAAAACTGCCAGGAAGCCATTAGAGATGCCGCCTCTGACGTGCTGGGCTTTGCACGACCACCACAGCGAAACCCCTGGTTCGACGAAAAATGCCGGCAAGTACATGCAGCCAAACAACAGGCATACAAAGCGGCGCTGCATAGAAGGACCAGAGCTGCTCGCGAGCTCTACGAGCAGAAGAGGAGAGAGGAACACAAGCTTCTCAGAAAGAAAAAGAAAGAGCATGAGAAGCGCGCGATCGAGGAATTAGAGGGATGCCACTGCAGGAATGAAGTTCGGAAGTTTTACCAAAAAGTAAAAAGAACCTCCCAAGGTTACAAACCCCGAACCGAAGCCTGCAAGGACGATCAGGGGAACATCGTGGTGGAAACGCAGTCGGTGCTGAGGATATGGAAAAATCATTTCTGCAAATTGTATAACGGCGATGACGAACCGAATTCCGCTACCATGCAAATTGCACCATTCAACCTGGACGACATAGGCCAACAATTCCGTCCACCCGATCTTGACGAAGTGAGGATAGCCATATCTAAACTTAAGTCCAATAAAGCTGCTGGAGCTGATGGCCTTGCGGCTGAGCTATTCAAAGCGGCTGGCGATGAATTGGTTAGGAGTATGCACCAGCTCATCTGTAAAATATGGTCGGAAGAAAGCATGCCCGATGAATGGAACCTCAGTATTGTTTGCCCGATCCTCAAGAAAGGTGATCCTCTGGACTGCACCAACTACAGAGGCATCAGTCTTCTTAATATCGCCTACAAGATCTTCTCTGCCGTACTTTGTGAACGCCTGAAGCCATTCGTCAACAACCTGATAGGTCCATATCAGTGTGGCTTTAGGCCAGGGAAGTCCACCATCGACCAAATATTCGCACTACGGCAGATCTTGGAGAAAACCCAAGAGTTCCAAATCGATACCCACCACCTTTTAATCGATTTCAAGGCCGCGTATGACAGCATCTATAGAGACGAGATATATAGAGCAATGTCTAGTTTTGGCATCCCTGCCAAACTCGTCCGTTTGTGCAGGATGACGATGGAGAATGCACGCTGCTCCATCAAGGTCGGCAAAGACCTCACCGACACCTTTGATGTCAAAAAAGGTTTTAGGCAAGGCGACGCGCTGTCATGCGACTTCTTCAACATCGTTCTTGAAAGAATAGTGCAAAACTCTCACGTCAACACCAGAGGCACAATCTTTCAAAAGTCCGTCCAATTACTCGCTTACGCTGACGACATTGACATAATCGGACGAACAAAGCGTGATGTCAGTGGTGCTTTTGTGAGCATTGAGAAGGAAGCCAAGAAGATGGGTTTAACGGTGAATGAAAGCAAAACAAAATATATGCTGTCCACAAGAAAGGACACCCAACACCGACGTCTCGGACAGAACGTCACTATAGACAGCTATAATTTTGAGGTAGTCAGAGACTTTGTCTACCTAGGATCCGCTATAAACTCAGCGAACGACACCAGCGCTGAGATCAAACGAAGAATTACTCTTGCCAATCGCTGTTTCTTTGGGCTAAGAAGGCAATTGAGAAGCAAAGCCCTCTCTCGAGCAACTAAACTGTCCCTGTATAAGACGCTTATCATCCCGGTCCTGATGTATGGTGCAGAGGCATGGACACTGCTAACAGTGGATGAGAACGCGTTAGGCTGTTTTGAGAGGAAAATTCTCCGGGTGATTTTTGGTCCTGTCTGCATAGATGGGGAATGGAGAAGAAGATTCAACAACGAACTGTATGGGCTGTACAGCGACACCGACCTAGCCACAAAAGTGAAAAGCCAACGACTAAGATGGCTGGGTCACCTAGAGCGAATGGACACCAATGCTCCGGCCCGGAAAGTCTTTGAATCCAACCCCGTGGGACAACGCAGTAGAGGTGGACAGCGTAAAAGGTGGCGCACGCAAGTGGAAGAGGACCTCAACCAACTTGGCGTGCGAAACTGGAGACAGCTAGCTAGAAACCGAGCCGGCTGGAAGAAGCTTGTTGGTTGAGGCCCTGGTCCACCCCGGACTGTAGCGCCACCTTAAGTAAGTAAGTAAAGTGCCATCCACATCCATTACAGGATGATTGGTGTTGCTTTTTCCCCCAATAATATCTTTGGCTATTTGGTACAATTCCCGGATATCTCCTTTTCTGGCAGCACTTTCCGCATTATCTGCGAGTCCATCTACCCTCACCCTCTTGTCACGTCTAGCACAGCGATAGACTATCTTATGTGCAATGCGGTACTCTCTTCGCAAGTCAGCCTTTCGTTGAATATCTGCTTCGGCATTTATTTGAATTTTCAACGATTTGCGAAGTTCGATCTTATCCCAGGTGTCTTGGGATATCCAAGAGTCTCTACGTCTCGTTCGCTTGGGTACAGTTTCGGATCCAGCCTCCATAAAAACACTTTTAAATTCACCCCACATCTCATCAATTGTTGAATTCTGATTCCGTTTAATGACGAGGCTCTGTCGTTAAGGGTGGTGACATAGTTTCGACATATGTTGGGGTCATTTAAAGCATTAGTAATGAATTATAGCCAAACCACAATCAAGCGTTCGGTCGCGCCGACTTTGACATATTGAATAGAAACAATAAGCTCTTATGGGGCAATCTTAAATGTTACCTCTGGCGTCAGGCTTGCCTCACATCGTAAATATCGTAAGCCTGAGCCAAACGCCCGAATAGATCTATTTTTCATTCCAGTCGCGCTTTGACAACTGAAATAGACTTTTTCTTTTCATGTGTTCTTTTTTTTTTTTGTGTATGAGAAGTGTTTTAGCAAATATTTAATAAAATTTACCATTTCTGATAATAAAAAAATAGATTTAAAATAGAATTACTTAAAGCCAGTAGAAACTAAAAATTGTATTTTTGTGATTACTTTACTAATATGCAACGACAACAGCAGAAATAAAACTCATTGTATCTACCTATGTATGTACGTGTTTGAAATGTATTTTGTTGCAGTTCAACAGGCAGATTGGATTTAATAGAACTATGCCAATTTATTAACTTGTTTCTATTATCCTTTTATTTACATAACAATTTAATAAAACTTCACAGTGATAACCAAAAATAATCAAATAAATAAACTTAATATTCCTGTGAAATTAATTTTTTTTGTTTTGTTTTTATTTGTTTATACATTTGACAGCTGTTTGCACTGTTCTCTTTCTTGGGCATGTTCGATTGCTTGAATCAATTTAAGTTCCGGAGAAAGTGTTTATGTAGGTACAGTGTACACTGTGCCAGGTTCTGTAATGATGAAATCTGAAACAAAAGACATGAGCTTCGATCCATTTTTAAAAGCTTCTCGACGAATTTAGTCGATGCAAGGGTTATAAATAGAACATGAGCATTGGTTTGCGTTCTTCGAAAGCAAAAGAATTTTGAATTATCAATAAAAGTTTTTCAATTGAAATGTATGGTGACTTCACTCATTTGGTCTGTTTTGTTTAGGGATTTGATCCTTAAAAAATGAGCTCGGATGGAGATTTTATTTATTTCGGCACTTATTTTTTCTTGTTTTAATTCGTTTTGTTATGAAAACTTAAACACATTTTCAGTCAACAATACAAACTAAATGCAATTGTAATTTGTTTAATCTTTGCTAGTGCAAATAAGTGTGTTTTTGTAAATATTTGTATAGATTCCAAATAAATGTGGCTTGGAAGGAAAAACATTCTTCGTGCTCTTTGTTTGTAATTTGTCTGTGGTTGTCATGGTTGTTGCTTGTAGGAAATTTAGAACTCGATAAGGGAATTTTCTCTTCATAACTCTTGGTTTCGGTACTTGCTAAGGGCTAGTTTGTTCACATTTTATCAACTTAAATCAATGATTATTCCAGTTGATTATCATTGAATGCATTTGTTCAAACAAAATTTTAAACAGAGAATCCATGATTTGAGCACTTAATTGGAGAAATCACTAACTCACCGATTCTGTTTGATTAGCACGATTTAATCAAAGATTTCCTGGAATTTCGTTTGTTCGTCATTGGTTATTCCTAAAGCGTAGGTATGGAAAAAAATCTATTGAACTCCTACGGACAAGGAACATGAATACGCAGAAACCAAGCATCGTCCATATTGTAAGAAAAAAATAAAAATTTGATTTGACAGATAGACTTTAAAATGGAACGATTATTGGAAAAACTATGATTTGTTATTCATACTGAAAATTGTGTGAAGAAATACTCTCTGATTATCACAGATATATGGGTTTAACAGAATCAGTTATAATCTAGTTGGTGATTTGACCCACTGTTAGCAAACTGGCCCTAAGTATGGTGAATTTTGTGCTTCACAACGATGTCAAACGGGCAGAAAAATTCTGATTTGTGTGTGATGAGTGGTGAATATGTGATGCGGAGTGCTGTGTTGTATTGAAATTCCTTTTGTTTCGATTTTTATCTTTTTCGTATCGTACAAACTTCATTATGACACTTTGGCATTTACAAATGTCAAAAAAAGGTGTGTTTGGTTAGTTTTTGCAAGAACTGTCACTGTTTTAGTCGTTTAAACTGGATTTTCTTAGGGCCAGTTGTACATCCGTGGTTTATAATGGTGGTTCAAGTAGCGATGTATATGGTTGAACCATCGTTGAACTTCGCAGTTATTCCGCCGAAATCAGTGGGTTAAAATTAAAAAAATTAAATTAAGCTAAAGTTAGTTACGTTTAAGTTTACAAATTGTGAAGTGGTTTCATACTAACATTAATCATCTAGTTATTTATAAAAGAAAATGCTCGGGATTTTTATTTTTCATTGCTTCATAATTAAGAGCAAAGAAAACCTGCTCAAATTTAGCTCCCGAACCCACCGCTGCTTTTGTTTATAAATAAAAAAGAGTTTATGTCCCCCTTCTTGGTGAAGAATTTTTATAGTAGCCTTGTTTTTTACTATCGGGATCGGGATCTGGATTAACTTTTACACGTAATACAAAAACAAAATAATGGGAAAATTTTTAAAATTGTTTTTGTAACACGTGTTAAAAGTAAATCCAGATCCAGATCCCGATGATAATAAAACACGCCAAGTGTTAGTTTAAGGAAACAGAACTTTTATTCTGTCATAGTTGTAATTTGTCAACGCCTGAAGCCTGAAGCTACATTCCGATTTGCAAATTTAAGAGTCGCGCTTTATGATACAGAATATCGCAAACTCGATAAAAAGCCCGTCAAAGCGCGACCGACCCAAGGCGAGATTGTGACTTGCTGCATCCTGCGCTGGTTTTTGTACGGCAGCGGTTCGTAGTTTGAGACTCATCAGAACCAAATGGTGGTCGCTTCCCACATTGGCATTTCTTATACTCCGGACATCACACATAGACTTTCTCCATCGCTGCTGAATCATGATATGATCAATTTGGTTTTCGTTTTAACCATCCGGATGCACCCAGGTAATTTTGTTGCACGTCCTATGCCTAAATACAGTCCAACCTATCACAAGACGATTCGCATTACAAAAGTCGACAAGTAAGTCACCATTTTCATTCCGTGACCCCAAGCCATTTCTTCCCATCACGCGTTTCAGCCCGTATTTGTCTGAACCGACTTGGGCGTTGAGATCACCCATAAGGACTATGATGTCGGCTCTGGGAACACTCCTGTAAACCGAGATAAGATGAGTGTAGAACGCGGTTTTGTCTTCCTCGGTCACTTCATTTGTGGGGGCGTAGCACTTAATAATTTTGACGTTACGAATTTTTGAACGAAACCTAGCTGTTATTAATCTCGCAGAAATGGGCGCCCAGGAGATCTAACTACGCCTCGCTTCTTCGTTCAACATAATTCCGACACTATGCAGTCTTTGGCCACCCTCTCTTTCATCTTCCCCGGAATACAGCATTCTCGTTTGTCCAGTGTCAGATCTGTATTCAGCTCCTCCTCTCCAGGCGGAGCATTTCACGCTCAACCTGCTCGTATCTACCTTCGCACTACAAGGATCGAACGTTCCATGCTCTGATTTTCGTACGTTTGCCAAAAGTATCATTTGCCCTTCTTGAAAGAATTCTTCTATTTGTTGGCGATTCATTTATAACTTAGGCGTCTTGATTGATGCTCGTACATGAGAGATGCTGCACCCCCAAACTCCAGCCAAAGTTGCTGAAGGATTCTCCATACAAAGTTTACCTCTTGGGGATTTATTTCCAGTTTTTGTCACAGTTAAGGTTTTTGCATACATCCTTCCACCATGGTGTTTTCCGAGATGCGATTAATAGCATACACAATCTCAGATTTGACAGGCAGACCCACCTTTTGTATGGTCAAACACATAACTGCTCGAGGCTCGAGGGTTACAGACGCTACTTGCGGCTGCCGTTGGCCTTTAAGAAAAAGGCTCCTCCACCACCAGAGTATCATGCCTTTAGGGGACTTTAAACCATCCCGAGGACAAGTTTGTGCGCTGACAAGCATCGCTGGGTTGTCTGCTTATCCATTCGGTCCCCCTGCACGTTAGAGTTACCCGCTCATGGAGGTGTGCATAGGGATTTTCTTTTCATTGAGCCTAGGGCCAAAATGGCATCCTAGCACTCTCCGGTACTTTTAGAAGCAAACATTGTTTATTCCATTATAATGATTTACCGCAGAGCTTGTTATTTAGATTTGAATTAAAATATCACCATTTTTAAGAAAGACTGTTTTCTTAAGTGATTTAAAAGGAAGCCTTCTGTTGAAAAACCCTTTACTTGTACTTCTAGGAATAAAACATCATTTAACTATCGAAACAAACTTCAAAACTAAATGCATCTGCATTCAGTGAATTCTTCTCAAGCTGCACTTCACGAATTGGTGAATACTTAACCAAGCTCTATTTTACTCTCTGTACACGGCATTACTCAGAAACTAAAAATTAAAAAAAAAAACTAAAAATAAATTCTTTAATACTCCCTTTTAATTCTCACGTTGTATTAATCAATTTAAATGCAGTCAAAAACCCTTTGAGAGAATAGGAGCACAATGTTTTAAGAACATTCAAAAATTTCCTTTCAACAGTTCCTGGTATTGCTGAGGAATTGATATTATTTTGAGAATTTGTAGATCTCTAAGATCATAAAGAAATATGAACTCGCCAACCGTGAATTATTTATAAATATTTTCATAAACTCCATCAATGATGACAGTTTTCAATTGAAATATGTTCATAAATCAATGATAAACACGAGCAATTACAAAATGTCAAAAAGCTATCCAATTTGTGTCTCAGAGTCAGCACAAATTACACCGGCATCAATCTCAATTACAAAATTCACTAAACCTTGATGCTGATGCTATGTGATGCATTGCATATAATATACATATAATTAAATTTCCACCCTTAACATGTCCTATTCAATTTTAATTGAACGCAATTTTTCAGCAGTGCATTTGAATAAAGTGTAAAAGCATACCTACACCTACATACTTCAATTTATATACATGCATTTCTGCATAGTTTGCAGTGTAAGCATATATATTAAGCTCTCACAAAACAGTCATTAAAAAAAAGGAAGCTTCAACATCACAAGTTGCAATAGCAGGAGCAGCAGTAGTAGCAATGGCAGCTCTTCATATGCATGCAGCGCAACAGCAAAACATATCAGCATCTGCATCAGAAAACATCAGCATCAATCTAAAGGCTAACCTGTCATCAACATAAACAGCATCGGCATCAGCGACATCACATTATCCTTGTGATATCCTGCTGCACTCAATGCACTTTTTATGCATATAGACATACAACTTATAGATGCCTATGTATGTGAATGTTTGAATGTTGAAAGGAAATCTAATACGTCACACTTTTGTGCGAGTGTATGGCATGAGGATACAAGTTTGTTTTCCGGTTCAAGAAAAAGCATAATGAAAATGAAAACAAACAAAAAATAAAATTTAAAGAAAAAATAAAACAACATAAAACGGTTTTCCTCCACAGCAGTTCGCCCGGTCTTCACAGGGTGTTAAAAGTTTAACCTAGCAAATTGTTAAGAAATGAAAGATCAAACACAAAATTAGTTTAACGGAGGTTAGGAGGTTGTTCTTAATACCTTATCGAGGTCCTGACCATGAAAAAACTCCGACTAAGACAGGCTTTCTTTCCATCATCTATGATCACTTGGAATTTGCTTTCAGTCCTCAGTTCCAAGGGCTCTGTTCATCGACAATGCCTTGGCCTTTAAAACTTTAGTTTGGTCTTCCTTGAAGACTTTAACCTTTGGGGCCTGACATTAGAAGATCATCTCTGCTGGAGTATTGTTGTCCAGAAGCTCGATGTGGGGAACACCCTTGTACAGCTTCTAGACCCTGTTTAGATTGGGAAGATTGAGTACGGACTTGTGAGTGTAATCGTGTCTACATTAAAAACTTTAAGGCTTCTCAAAAGACATTTCAACAACAACAACAACTGAGAAGTTTTGCACATTGAAACAATAATAAATGAGTTCGGGGCTTATGTTTTCTTCATGCCTCACGACATCCCTGACCTCCCAATTCTCTTGCCGACAAACTTCAGGGATACTGGACTAAAACATCCGCGATTTCCAGGTCGCATGTGCGTTCATTCTTATTCAAATTCATGTGTTCTATTGCTAGCGACTAAACATTCGCGCGATTGAAATCGCAAGTGCGGTCCTAGCCTTAGGCCATCTTAATTTCAGCGGCTGTTTTTTTACAAGAAACCAAAGTAGAAACGGTTTCATACCTTGTTTTGGCATAGAACCTATGAAGGTCTCAGTCTACTCTGCACACCTTCGAACCGCTCTTGAATCATTTCTCATCCATCTCTGAACAGTCTTCAATCTGTCTGTTCCGCCTTCGATCCATTTCCGATCAATCTTTGATCTGTATCCAACCCATCTCCCATCTGTCTCTAATCCAGCCTTAATCTGTTTTGGTCCATCTTAGATCTGTCTTTTGGTCCGTCTTTGATCCATTTCCAATTTGTCTCTTTGATCCATTTCCAATCTATTTCTTTGTGGAATCGTTTCGTAATGTTAGGACTGCTTTAGGTCAACATCAAGCGTCGTCGTCTATCCCAGGTACTAAAGTAACGTTTACGTTGAACCTTTCACCTCTTAAATTTTAGAAAATGAATTTATAATCAAATCACCCTGTTAAGTTAGACAGCTTAGAGTTGCAAGAAAAAAATACACAAAATCTACCTCGACAAAGTTTTTCTTCATAACTACAAAAGGAGCTCTACCATAGCTGCCGCATCAACGGAACCGTACTCTTGGGGCTACAGCAACTGTGAGTTCGAAATTTATATCTCGAGAAAACGTTTTTATGCCAGAGTGGTGCCAAGAGAACAAGCAAGTAGTATTATCGGGTTTGAGTTGAGGTTGAAAATATGGAATTGGGAAGGTTAGAGGAGAAGGAGCGAGGTCAGGCAGGACTTATTTTTCCAATTCACGGCATCTATGATGTTTTGGGGTGGTGATGATGGTGATGGTTTGTTCATTCGGTTCTGTTTGGTCCTTTTTTCATTCGAGGTGCTGTTTCAGAGGAGAGTAAAATAGTTGGCAGTTTGGCTGGGGTCTTTCGTTCAGTTCTGGTATCCCCGCCTTTTTCAATGGATATAATTACGGTCTCTATTTACATAGGTAATCATAATTTTGTATTCTTGCTTGCTTGCTTCTTTATCCACAAGTTGTTGTTGTGATTATATTTTGAAAATACTAAGAAAGAAAACAAATTATGGAGAAAAAAATGGAAGAAGGTCAAGTGGAACAGGTGATGAAAAAGTTAACCCGCATCACAGTACGTGCCTACACAGCACCTTAAGCTGCAGATTAATAAATTTCTTCCTGGATGTTTTTTGTTTGTTCTTGTTGTTCTTTTGCTTCATTCCTTTTGGTTTAAGTAAAGAGGTTAGATTTAAAAAAATATGTACCTAAGTGGATGGAAATTTTGTTTTACAAGTAGCTAAGCACTTTAAGACTTTTTTTTCTTCAATATTTTTAGGTCTGAAAAAAGTGATGAATTTCATAGAGTGCCGCTTTTCGTGAGCAAACTGTAAGAAAAAAAAAATAGAAGAGTTAGACAGACGGGTCAACGAGATACTTTAAGCCACAGTCCCGTCACATCGTTCACAAAGTAAAGCAGCAAAAACACTATACAGCGATTGTACCAAGAATTTGACAGAAATGCTTTGGATGTTTTGTATCAAAACAACGGACAACTGTTGTACCGACATCGCATTGTCGTTAGCTGTTCAGCACAAATCTGACCGACTTGTGTACAACCCAGGTTGGTACAAGGAACAGGAGTGTATCGTGTATTTCCTGGCTAACCTAAGGCTCTCCAGACGATAGGACCATGAACTAAATTGATCATAATGTGCTAACCAATGCAAGGCACGTATCCAACAACAGACATATGCGAACAATATGAGGAGCAAACGTTAACTGCGAGTCTGACCTCGATTGTCTGGTGTCCCGCACTTAAGAAAGCATATAACATCCATAAACTTAAAAAGGTTCAAACAACAGTTAGTGTTGGTACCACAGGGGCTCTTCGATCTTGTCCAACGGATGGCTTAAGTGTTTTTCTACATCTTCTACCACTTGATCTACACATAGTCCTTTAAGACTCAAAGAATCAAATTGTTGGGGTTGCCAAACCTTATGGTCAGAACAATATCACAAATTTGATTTCGACTGAATTTTTGTTTGACTCCTACTGACTACCGCACTCCTGCAATGAATCTCAGTAAAGATTTTAATGTTTTATTCCGATCCAGAAGGGACTGGGATACGCTTGCCACCGTGACATAATTATCCATACTGATGGCTCAAATATAGAGTGCGGTATTAGTACACCTCTAGGTCCTTTCGGCAACACAATTTTTTCAAGCTGATTACTGGCATGCAAAATACTTAAACCAGACCCAATCATAAATCGTAATACAGCTATCCTTACAGACAGTCAGTCAGCTTTTATAGCCATTGGTTCATCAATGCCGAAATAAGCTTGCAAGCCTAAATATTAGCCTCAAGGTCACCCTTAACTTGGTTCCTGGCCACAGAGGCATTGAGGGAAATGAACTAGCCAGGCAGGGATCAACCCTTCACATCTCTATTACGGAAAGAATCAACATTCCCATTGGAGTTGTGAAGGGCAATATATTGTGAATTTCCTTATTGAATCCAATCGTAGGTGGAACAGCCAAATCAAACGTAAAATATTTAGAAGGGTTTGGCCCACCTATAATAAGTCCCGGAACATTGATCTGATATGTAAACCCAGACAAGACATAGCCAGGGTCATAGCAGCTACCTGTACTGGAAACTGGCCAGTAGGAGAACATTCGGGAAGGCTATAGGTATTCCTCACAATACTCACTGTCATAGCTGCAAAGACTATCAAGTGGCATTTTTTGACGACCTTAACAAACTTCCCGAAATTAAGATCAAAAATTTGATCTCTTTTCTTAAGGTGACAAAATGGATCTAAGATGAGTAATGGTTGCTTCTGTATCATGATCCCCTCCAGGCCCAAAAGCAATCGGGATTCGGGTTTCTGCAGAGATTTATGGTGCTCAATGACAAGGATGATCATACGGTTGGATCGATCTAGCTTTGGTTCTATTCTGCTATCTGTCAAGCTTGGCATAATGAAACTGGAGTGAGTGTCTTATAACCCACCTTCCCTTGTTTGTGCTGGCTTCTAATAAACCACAACCATACCCCACATCCGTTCTAATTCACACCAAAGAAGACTTATCTGCTTCCATGGGAGGATGCCAATCTTAACTGGAAACCTCTTGTCATGTGTAGCAGATGCAGGCCCAGGAGGGAATCTAACATCCTGTAACTGGACGACTCCCCGAAGGATCGTATCCGTTAATCTGAAAAAAATTTCAATCTGTGGAAGATGATTCTCAGAGGATATGCCCACATACCCTCACTTTAATCCGCTTTCATCACAGGTCAAAGGACTTTTTACTTACTTACTTACGGTGGCACTACAGTCCGGGGTGGACCAGGGTCTCAACCAACAAGCTTCTTCCAGCCGGCTCGGCTTCTAGCTAGCTGTCTCCAGTTTCACACGCCAAGTTGGTTGAGGTCCTCTTCCACTTGTGTGCACCACCTTTTACGCTGTCCACCTCTACTGCGTTGTCCCACAGGGTTGGATTCAAAGACTTTCCGGGCCGGAGCATTGGTGTCCATTCGCTTTAGGTGACCCAGCTATCTCAGTCGTTGGCTTTTCACTTCTGTGGCTAGGTTGGTGTCGCTGTAGAGCCCATACAGTTCGTTGTTGTATCTTCTTCTCCATTCCCCATCTACGCAGAAGGGACCAAAAATCACCCGGAGAATTTTCCTCTCAAAACAGCCTAACGCGATCTCATCCACCGTTAGCAGTGTCCATGCCTCTGCACCATACATCAGGACCTTCTTAGCCCGAAGAAACAGCGATTGGCAAGAGTTATTCTTCGTTTGATCTCAGCACTGGTATCGTTCGCTGAGTTAATAGCGGATCCTAGGTAGACAAAGTCTCTGACCACCTCAAAATTATAGCTGTCTATAGTGACGTTCTGTTCTAGACGTCGGTGTTGGGTGTCCTTTCTTGTTCACAGCATATATTTCGTTTTGCTTTCATTCACCGTTAAACCCATCTTCTTGGCTTCCTTCTCAATACTCACAAAAGCACCACTGACATCACGCTTTGTTCGTCCGATTATGTCAATATCGTCAGCGTAAGCGAGTAATTGGACGGACTTTTGAAAGATTGTGCCTCTAGTGTTGACGTGAGAGTTTTGCACTATTCTTATAAGAACGATGTAGAAGAAGTCGCATGACAGCGCGTCGCCTTGCCTAAAACCTTTTTTGACATCAAAGGTATCGCTGAGGTCTTTGCCGACCTTGATGGAGCAGCGTGCATTCTCCATCGTCATGCTGCACAAACGGACGAGTTTGGCAGGGATGCCAAAACTAGACATTGCTCTATATAGCTCGTCTCTATAGATGCTGTCATACACTGCCTTGAAATCGATAAAAAGGTGGTGGGTATCGATTTGGAACTCCTGGGTTTTCTCCAAGATCTGCCGTAGTGCGAATATTTGGTCGATGGTGGACTTCCCTGGCCTAAAGCCACACTGATATGGACCTATCAGGTTGTTGACGAATGGCTTCAGGCGTTCACAAAGTACGGCAGAGAAGATCTTGTAGGCGATATTAAGAAGACTTCCAGAGTCCAGAGGATCGCCTTTCTTGAGGATCGGGCAAACAATACTGAGGTTCCATTCATCGGGCATGCTTTCCTCCGACCATATTTTACAGATGAGCTGATGCATACTCCTAACCAATCCATCGCCATCCGCTTTGAATAGCTAAGCCGCAAGGCCATCAGCTCCAGCAGCTTTATTGGACTTAAGTTTAGATATATCTATCCTTACTTCGTCGCATCGGGTGGACGGAGTTGTTGGCCTACGTCATCCAGGTTTAATGGTGCAATCTGCATGGTAGCGGAATTCGGTTCGTCATCGCCGTTATAAAGGGTGATTTTTTAGCTGGTTTGGTTTTGGCAACACTGGTTTTGACAGCTGACGTGTGTTTAGTACCTTGTGTCACTGTCAAACAGCTTCAGTTTGGTTTGCAATTTAACCATGGATTGTCTTACAAATGAACAACGCTTGCAAATTATTGAATTTTACTATCAAAATTCGTGCTCGGTTCGAAATGTTTTTTATCGAAAAATTGTGTTCAGCGATGAGGCTCATTTTTGGTTGAATGGGTACGTAAATAAGCATAATTGCCGCATTTGGAGTGAAGATCAGCCAGAAGCATTGCAACAGCTACCAATGCATCCCGAAAAAGCCACTGTTTGGTGCGGTTTATGGGCCGGCGGCATTATTGGGCCATATTTCTTCAAAGATGATGCGAATCGCAGCGTTACTGTCGATGGTGAACGCTACCGAGCGATGATAACAAACTTTTTTTTGCCCGAAATGGAAGTTCTTGACTTGCATGATATGTGGTTTCAACAAGACGGTGCCACATGCCACACAGCACGCGAAACAATGGCGCAATTGCGAGGCGAGTTTGGTGAACAGTTAATTTCACGTTTCGGGCCGGTCAAATGGCCGCCTAGATCGTGCGATTTGACACCATATGCCAAAATTGGACTCAGCAGATGGGCTACCTGAGACGCAGCCGCGGTCAACATTTGCATGAAATTATCTTTAAACATTAAATTGCAAGGTTCAAACTATCGATTCAAATAAATATTTCATTCATTTTTTCGAATTTTTTGTGTTTTTTTTTTTTTAAAGTTCTAAACCTCTTAAAAAATCACCCGTTACAATATGCAGAAATGATTTTTCCATATCCTGAGCACCGACTGCGATTCTACTTCTACCACGATGTTCTCCTGATCATCCCTACATGTTTCGATTCGGGCCTTGTTACCCTAGGAGGTTCTCTTTACTTTTTGGTAAAACTTCCGAGCTTTATTCCTGCAATGACATCCCTCTATTTCCTCGATTGCTCGCTTCTCATGCTCTTTTTGTTTCCTTCTTAGAAGCTTATGTTCCTCTCTTCTCTTCTACTTGTAGAGCTCGCGAGCAGCTCTGGTCCTTATGCAGCGCCGCTTTGTATGCCTGTGGTGTGGCTGCATGTACTTGCTACCATTCTTCGTCAAGGGCCAGCACGTCAGATGCAGCATCTCTGATGGTTTCCTGGCAATTCTTCCACTGGTTCCCGATGCCTGGAGTTGATGGCCTAGGACTACTTAAGAGGGTGCGAGAGACTCGATCGGAAAATTACCTAGCGATTTCTTGTGACTGTATAGCCATCCGACGTCGAACTTCCTCACAGTATTTTCTTGTTTTGGCTTTGGTCTAGATATCCGTAGCACTAACTTGGCTATAACGAGGTAGTGGTCCGAGTCAACGTTGGCTCCTCGGAATGTTCGGACATCATTGGTACTGGAGGAGTGCCTTGCGTGTCGATCGCAATGTGGTAAATCTGGTTGGCGGTTGATTGACCAGGAATTCGCCATGTCCCCTTGTGTATCAAGATATTGGAACTGCGTAGTAGCTACCACAACGTTTCATCCCGCAGCCAAGTTGATTAACCTTAGTCTGTTATCGGAGCTGGTGCTGTGCAAGCTATATCTTCCAATTGTACCACCAAAGACGTCTTCTTTTTCTAGTTTGCCATTAAAATCACCCAAGACAATTTTAATGTCATAGCTAGGGCATTATTTATATGTCTTGTCCAGGAGCTCGTAGAACTTTTCCTCTGTGGATGCATGCGCGCATATGAGGCTAATGTTGGCGAAATTAGCCTTGACACGAATTGTCGTGAGGCGCTCGTTCACATAGCTGAAACTCAAGACTTCTTGCCTTAGCCTGCCTCTAACGACGAATCCGCTTGCAAGGAGACTCTGCACTTGTGGTCGGTAACAGTCACCATAGTAGATATCGTAGTCTTTCAGTTTTCTTTTGCCCGGTCCATCCCATTGCACTTCTTGGATGGCGGTGATGTCTGCTTTGTAGCAAATTAAAGCTTCCGTTAAATGTTCAGATGCGCTTGGTCTATAGAGAGACAAAGCATTCTACGTGCAGATCCGAAGTTCATTGTACTTATTTCGTTTACTAGGTTCGTCAAAAGACAAGGCTTGTTGTTGCTTCGTAGAACTATAAATAACCGGGAAGTCACCCCGACGAAGCAACTCCTAACTTTGAGGACCAGGCCCTTATAATATAACTCCAAGAGCGGGGAGTCGGATTAACTGCCCTACCGTCAGCATATCCTTCACCCCTGAAACAGGGCCAGAGTAAACCAAACAATCAACTACGGCTTTTCTTGAAATATAACTTCCACTTCCCTGGGTTTTGTGCAGATGCAAAGTAAAATTTAACCATTTGAATATCAAAAGTTCATTACATTATCCCCCGTAGGACTTACTATAATCCTCCATTGCTAATTTAATGGTCCATTTGATAATCTCCTTTATAGCCCCATCTCAGCTATTCAAGCTTAAGAGCAAGTTTCCGGCTGCTACCCATCAATAATTCACTGCATTGCAGCAATTAATTATTCACCATTTCACTGGAAATGTCATGCAAATTTTGAAAGAAATAATTCCTCATTTTGAAATCAACTGCATTTCCGGAAACCACAACATCATCACTTTTAGTTCTTTCTGCTCCAGGACAATGAAACTTAAACTCGTTTCTCTCTTCCCATACATACGTAAATCCATTCATTTTTTTCTGTTAAAAGCAAAAAAAAAAAACTTTGCTACTCTTCAAATATCAAAAGAACTTAAGCGTCTAAGACTATAAATAATATAAATTCTCGTCTATGTTGTTGAGTTGCAGTTAAAACTTTCCACATCCTCTATAGATACAATTGCAGTTTTGTGTTGGCTTCCTTTTATCCATTAAAACCCCATGGATTCCTTTTACTAGCCTTATACCAACCAACCAACCATGTTTATATTCTGTTCCAAACGCGCTATTAATTTCAATTTGCATAAATTTAAAATAAAAATACATGACCAACAAGGACTATGCTCCGTGGTTTGGTGATAAGGACGCATACGGGAAGGAGTGCGGCAGTCAGCGCAGCGGTCAAAGAAAGGTAGGTATTTTCTCCATGCGAGTAGCCTGGGTTAAAGTGGTTGAACATTTACGCGAACATTTTAAATATTTTTATAGGAAACGTAGCGACACCGATGGTCAGTGTGAATAGGTAGGTGTTCAACCTCACCGGGCTGTTGGCTGGCTGGCAGTTGTTGGTTTACTAGCAGCAAACCTTGTATCCTGTGAGTCCGCACAGGTGTTTCCGAATTTTTTTTTTCACATTCACATGCGTTTTTCATGTCGAAGGTACTTCCTCAATGTCGTCGCACAGGGTGTTTTGGCATCTCAATCCTCAATGAATTCCAATTTGTTTAAAATCATTTGAAGATTTTTTCGACAAATTATGACAAAAATTTACTACTAGAACTAGGGCCACGATACCAAACCAAACGATACTTTTATAAGTGTCATCTCGGTATCATTAAAATCGAAAAATTTCAGTACCGTCTCGGTATCGGTCTCGCATAAGTCAGTATGGTCTCGGTCTCGGTCTCGTATAACAAGGTCTCATCTTGGTATCGGTATCGGTCTCGTCTGGTTTCGGTCAGGTGTCACTCGACAATGGTTTTCACCTTGATGTGGTGGGGGGGATTACGTTCGATCCTCCAGCAATCCAGTTGCATGATCGAACAACTAAGAAAAACCAAACAGAGATGTTTATCTAATAAAGAACAATTATAGGTATTAAATATGGATACAGCTAAAAGTATGTATAAAGATCGAGTGGGTATATATGTACACTCAAGTCACGACTGCCGACGAGGGCTTGGCTTCAAATGAGGCTAAGTTGCCAGTGACACAAATAATAAAAACAACAACAACCGCAACAACATCAAAAGCAGTAGACTGCACTCCTGCCTGCAGCAGTGGTCATGCCGGTAAAATCCATGAGATGTTTTCTGAATACCTCATGGATTTTGCTGACTCTGAGGACGGTGCTGTTTGAACTGACGATGGAAGTATGGCGTCTGATGAGGAAAATCGTATCCTCAATGACGACGACTATCAATCCTTCTCAAGCTCGGACGCAGACGTCACTGTGGCCGAGAACCCTGTGAAAGGTAGGAGACAGCAACCCCCTCAAGGCAAGTCTGTAGCAAAAATCCTGGTGATCAGGATGTCTCTGGCTGTCAGTAGCCCTAAAGTGAGACCGATAAGAGGTCCTAAGCACTCAAGGGTCGATTACACTGGCATTAAAAGGAAGAGGATGAGACTTAATGACTCGACGCCCCCTACAACGTCTGCCAATAAAAGACACAAGATGGCACACAGCGCTAGCGCAGGCACGCTAGCAGACGTAGTGACACAAAGCTTTCAGGTGGCTGTCATCAATGAAGGAAGCTCCAATAGGCTGCTAACCAGTGAGCAGTGGGCTCGCCGAAATTCTCGCTTCCACTGGTTTTGTGCTGAAATTCGGGCCACTGTCGACCGTCAAGGGTTTCAAAATCCTGACGTGTAGGGACGAACCCACACTAAAATGATGTGAGTGAAGTAAGCACCGCCATTTTGAATTAAAAAAAAAATAGGTTGTGCTGTAATGTGCCCAACTTGTGCTGCTATGTGCCGTATTTTTTTTTTTATCGTACTAGGGGTTTGGTTTTTAGAGGGTACCCATTTTTTTAGCGTGAAGTTAGCACCGCCATTTTTGATTTTCGAAAAAAAAGTTGTGCTGTACTGTGCTCAACTTGTGCCGTAAATATTTTTGAAAAATTCGCAAATTTGCAAATTTTACAAATGAATTTTTTGCGAAATTTCAAAATTTGTTGTGCTGCATTGTGCTCAAAAAATGCTACTAAGAACTAAAAAAAAAAACAAAAATTCGCATAATTGCATCTATTATGGCCAAAACTAAACTTTGCGAAGGGCTGCAGCGTGAAGTTAGCGCCGAAATTTTTGCAAAATTTCGTAATTACTAAAAAGTAAAAGTTGTGCTGTTTTGTGCTCAATTTGTACAGCCATATTCCAAAGAGATACAAACAAAGAAAAAAATTGCATATTTGTAACTTTTATGCCAAAAATGAATTAATAATTTGTTTTTCGTAAGTTTTATATTTTTCTTAAAAACTAACTTGTGCTATTTTGGGCTCAGTTTGTGCTGCCATATCCCGAGAAGATTAAAACAATTCGCATATTTGTTACTTTTACAGCCAAAAAACAGTTTTGCGAAGCGTGAAGTTAGCACCGCCATTTGCGATTTTCAAAAAAAAAAGTTGTGCTGCATTGTGTTGAACTTGTGCAGCCTTGTGCCTTGCGCTAGCAGACGTAGTGACACAAAGCTTTCAGGTGGCTGTCATCAATGAAGGGAGCTCCGATAGCTGCTAACCAGTGAGCAGTGGGCTTAGGTAGAGATAAAGATCCTTGACTTTATAAACGCCGAAATTCTCGCTTCCACTGGTTTTGTGCCGAAATTCGGGCCACTACTGTCGACCGTCAAGGGTTTCAAAATCCTGACGTGTAGGGACGAACCCACACTAAAATGATGTGCGTGAAGTAAGCACCGCCATTTTGAATTAAAAAAAAAAATAGGTTGTGCTGTAATGTGCCCAACTTGTGCCGTAAATATTTTTGAAAAATTCGCAAATTTGCAAATTTTACGAATGAATTTTTTGCGAAATTTCAAACATTTTTGTGCTGCATTGTGCTCAAAAAATGCTACTAAGAACTAAAAAGAAAAAACAAAAATTCGCTATGTTGCATCTATTATGGCCAAAGCTAAACTTTGCGAAGGGCTGTAGCGTGAAGTTAGCACCGAAATTTTTGCGAAATTTCGTAATTACTAAAAAGTAAAAGTTGTGCTGTTTTGTGCTCAATTTGTACAGCCATATTCCAAAGAAATACAAACAAAGAAAAAAATTGCATATTTGTAACTTTTATGCCAAAAATGAATTAATTATTTGTTTTTCGTAAGTTTTATATTTTTCTTAAAACTAACATGTGCTCTTTTGGGCTCAGTTTGTGCTGCCATATATCCCGAAGAGATAAAAACAATTCGCATATTTGTTACTTTTACGGCAAAAAACAGTTTTGCGAAGAGTGAAGTTAGCACCGCCATTTTCGATTTTCAAAAAAAAGAGTTGTGCTGCATTGTGTTGAACTTGTGCAGCCTTGTGCCGTAAATATTTTTAAGAAATTTGCAAATTTGCAAATTTTAGGGATGAAAATTTTTCAAATTTTTGCAATTTTGTAAAAAATTAAAGTTGTGCTATTTGTTCTGCCATATTCCGAAGAGAAAACAAAAAAATTCGCACATTTGTAACTTTTACAGCCAAAAAACAGTTTTGCGAAGCGTGAACTAAAATAGTCGGAAGGCAACTTAAGTGGTCGTAAGAAACCGAACGAAAACAAGAAATTCATATGACGCGCACATAATTGCAAAGTGGAACTTTTCGTTTAGTTTTCGTTAACTTTTGCCGACCGCTCTTTCGTTAAGTCGGCGAACGCAAAATCAAAATGGTGGAGGCAAACCCGTTGTACAAACGTGGTTCAAATTTTTATCCGTGGATCAAATATTTTACTGGCTGATTTTGGCGGAATAAATGAAGTTCAACAATGGTTCAAGGTTCCAGTATGTTACAGTAGCCAATTTGATACCTGAACCATCGCTGAACCTCAGTCCTATCTCGGAAGTCAGTGAGTTAAAATTGCTGTCCCACGAGTTCAATATTTGTACAACTGGCCATAAAGGAATTTGCCGCTTGGTGCATATAGCTATTTAACTCTTTTTTTCTGTTTTAGGAATAAGTGAAGTAAAATCTTAAATTATCTTTCAATTAATTTATATCACATCGAATTTTAGTGGTTTCGCAAAATAAATATTCAAAAGCCTGTCACTCTGTGATGTGAATATGTATGTAAGTATGAGAAAATTAACATTGAACAAAAAATTATTTACATTTTTTTTTCCACTTTCAACCACTATGTAAATTTGCACCAACACATGGGAATGCAAATTGCGCACAGAATAGCTTCCCAAAACTGTTTTTTGATAGTAAAAGTTACAAGTATGCGAATTTTTTTGGAACATGGCAGCACAAATTGAGCAAAAAACAGTACAACTTTAATTTTTACAAAATTGCAAAATTTAAAAAATTTCATCCGTAAAATTTGCAAATTTGCAAATTTTTTACAAATATTTACGACACAAGGCAGCACAAGTTGAGCACAATACAGCACAACTTTTTTTTTTTTTTGAAAATCGAAAATGGCGGTGCTAACTTCAAGCTTCGCAAAACTGTTTTTTGGCCGTAAAATTTACAAATATGCGAAGTTTTTTGTTTTCTCTTCGGTATATGGCAGTACAAATAGCGCAGAAAACAGCACAACTTTAATTTTTTACAAAATTACAAAATTTGAAAAATGTTCATCCGTAAATTTGCAAATTTGCGAATTTTTCAAAAATATTTACAGCAGCACAAGTTGAGCACAATACAGCACAACTTCTGTTTGAAAATCAAAAATGGCGCAAATTTTAGTTTTGGCCATAATAGTTGCAATTATGCGATTTTTTTTTTTTTTATCTTTTTGGTTCTTAGTAACATTTTCTGAGCACAAAGCAGCACAACTTTCTTTTTAAGAAATTTTCGAATTTCGCAAAAATTTCATTCGTAAAATTTGCAAATTTGCGAATCTTTTTAAAATATTTACGGCACAAGTTGAGCACAATACAGCACAACTTATTTTTTCAAAAATCGAAAATGGCGGTCCTAACTTCACGCTAAAAAATATGGGAACCCACTAAAAACCAAATCTTTAGTACGATTTTTTAAAATACGGCACATGGCAGTACAAGTTTGGCTCATTACAGCACTACCTTTTTTTTGAAAGTCCAAAATGGCAGTGCTAACTTGAAGAAATGTCTATGGGTGCCAAAGTACCGAAACGGAATGACCTTTTGTGACTAATTTCTAAGTTTTGTGATGAAATGCTAATTTTAAATTAAATTATCAAATGGGTGGCCTTGGAAAAAAATGTAAAAATTCATCATAAATCACTTATTGGTGATTACTAGCTGAAACCAACTGACCTTTTATGACCAATTAGTGACAAATTTTTTTTTTATTCTGTGGTTATTTTTATAAGGCACCCTGTGTCACTGGCCAGCTCCATTTCACCCTTAAAACTCGCCTCCTTTTTTTTTATCAATGAACAAGGAACCATACAGTTAACGGACTTTGTTGTTTTGTTACTTTTCCGCGGTGGAACTTTATAGTATAGATGTAAGGAATGATGCAGGAGATGAAGTGGATTGAAGGTGATTGTGTGCATATGGAAAGGATATCGGCCCGTCTGTTTTTTTCCAATGTTGGACGACGACATTATGGTATTAAAGCACGCGAATGTGACGCGAGCTCCTGGTTTTCCTGGAACTCTAAACCACCATCACAACCAATACATAGATACCTACATAGATTCAGAAACTTGGTATAATGGACGCACTTTTGTTTTGATTGTTATTGCAGTTGCAATTAGGAGTGGAAGTCACATTTTAGTATTTAGCATAAGGAGGACTCTCAAGAGAATAATATGGAAATGGCATGTGGAAGTGTTTTGTGACAGCCTGTCAAATGGCCATGGCTCTGAAGCAGCCATCCATAGCATTGTGCCCGGCGAAGTGCTTGTTTGCTGTTTGCTGTTTTGTGAATGTCGATCTATTTTTACGATGTCTGGGGTATTAGAAGTATGTGCGCGAGGACATGCAAATGATGATGATGATTCAGATTGCAGCAATTTGTTGTTGAGGAATTTTTTTGTTGTCCCTTAGTTTCCATCTGATGATGACGGTGTGTGGAATGCTTGGGATATAATTAAACGGATTAGCTATCATTTTAATTGAAGCTTTGTTGCGGAAATTTTTCATAAACACATCAATGAAATAAATACCCTTCGATTAAAGAATAAAGGAGGAGTTTTTTTTGGATGATAATTAAATTTGACGAATCAAGTTTCTTCCCTCGCACGAATATGGAACAAAACAACACATCAAATATGTTTGATTTTTAATTCATATTCTTTGTGTAGACCTGACGTATAGGTACTTTAAAGTCAACCTTAAAGTCTTCCCCCAAAAAATTTTATTTATGCACAAAATTGAATAGAATCTTAAAATTTAAAACTTTTTTGTGCTATTTATATCTGGAGGAAAATATTTCTTTTCAAGGAGTTCCAAGTTTTAAAAGATTCATTAAATCTTTTGAATCTTTGGGCCATTTTCTTTGTTCTTGACATTCTAATACCCCAAAGCGAGGTCCACACTCCACAATTCATGTCCTTTGCTTGTGCAAAAAATTACACTTCAAAATTATAACAAAAAAAAAAACAACAACCTTAGTCACGCTATGTTGGTAGCGGACAAAAAAAAATCTGAAATATAATTTCCCTTAAGTGACTAAGGACTTTGGCGTAGAGAGAAGAATTATGCCAAAGGACACAAAATAACTACCTACTCTAAGATTGCGTCCTCTCTTAGGAATTAAAATTAAACAACAAAAAAATATCAAAAAATAACAACATGCTTGGAGTAACCTTGATGAGGGTAAGGTTTATTGCGTGGGTTAAAAAAAAAAAAAAAAAATAAGAAACTTTTTTAAGAGTGCCAAACGGTGAGGGGGAAGACTTGCTGCTTACCTAGGATTTTTTGAAGATATAAGAATATTATGCACGACAAATAAAAATCAACAACAACAACTGTCGGTTAGGTAGGTACTCTCAAAAATGTTCCAATTAGAGTAATGTTATAATTGTTGTAATAGTTGCTTTGTAAGGTAGGTATAACAGTTTAGTTTGCTATGGGGATGAAAGTCCTTCATTTCTAGAACACACAACGGAAGCAGAAGCACTTTCATCGTATATAGCAACTGCCTACGCTCCGGTGGAGATTTTAATGAGAATGTTATGATTTTTTGATTTGACTTCGGATGTAGATGATGACTATAGTTGCACGCAACTTTTTTAGGTTTCTTTTACTTGTAGTCGTAAATATAGTAATTTTTAATTAAAAAACAAACATAAACGTTGAGGAAAAAAGAAAGCTTTCAAGCTTAATATAGAGAGCAATTATTATTATGAAATTTTTTTTTTTTTGTTGCAAAACATTTCTTGTAAATCCTTTTATCAAATACATTTACTTAAATCAAGTGCGCTTTCCCATGGGTTTTTTTTTTTTGCATAATCAACAACAAAATGTAGGTATACCTTCCTGTATACACTAAACAAACCTACCTATTTTTACAATCCTCTTTATCCTTCAAATAAATAAAAGCTTTACAACAACAAAACACAAAAAATGTAACCATTTCCACGCGAATCTCAAGTGCATATTTTATTTTCACAAAAAAAAAATCAACATAACATGGATTAGATTTCCTTTTGTATGTGCATCCGTGTGCAGTAGTTATTGTATTGAATAAATTCCACCAACATGCTTCCTTTTTACCTCACCGGAAATGGCAGATACAATGAATACCCCCAGAGCCCGTAGAGAGAGAGATAGAGAGATCCTTTGTATCCTGTGTGTATAGTGCGATGATGATGGTGTTCTGCTATTTGCTATATAGAAGTGCTGTTAAATTCTATTGTGTGTTTGTTAGAGAGAACGGATTTTCGACATATAATATCCCGGCCACACAAATACAATGCGCAATTTCTGACATCGCGTCCGTTTGCCTTTATTGAACATAAATACCTATCGTGTTTTGTATAAGATAAACGAAGCGAATATCATAATAATTTCACCAAAATGCATATCAAGCTGTCAATTCAGCGAAGGATTAAGGATATAGGATGTTTCTATTTTATTATTTTTGTTTTATTGTTTTTTTTTGTTTTGCATAGAATTTATTTTCAGTGAGATTATTCAAACGAAAAAAAAAATGTATGCAAATAAATTTGAATGTCAATCAAAATATTGCAATATTTATCATTTAAAGAGGTCGATAGTAATGGTTAAACTTCAATTATTATTATTGTTTAAATTCTTTTATGTAAGTTCATACGAAATAAAATTGTATTGAAAATATCTACAAAAAGTCCTCATTTTAATCTCAAAAGCTTTGAAAGGGAATATCGTGCTATTTAAAATAAATTTGACATGTCGAGAACTTGAATCGATCTTTTTGCGACTATGGAAATCTATCACGTAAATATATAGGTTGTTTAATTCTATTGTTTTAGTAAGTTTCCAACTATAAATCACCTCCCAATAGTTTGACTCTTACAAAAAAGGTTTATATCCATGGCTGATCTTATTGGTCAAGGGGAGAAAAAAGGGCGTATAGACAAAAAAATGCTCAATCTGGAGCTCCGGATATTTTATGTCTCAGGTTGAACTTTCTGAAAATAGTTTTTCACAAATTATTATTTTATATTTTGACCGGGAAGGGTATAAAATCCCGAAAAGCAAAAAATGATAATCCCGAATACCCAAAATCCCGAATGATAAAATCTTGAATGGACAAAATCCCGAAGGGACAAAATCCCGAAAGCCAAAATGGAGTGTTCTGTCTAACAGCTGAATTTTGTCCACCTTACCGTTTAGCAATCTATAGAAAAGTGTTGTTTCCAGATCCTCAGCACGGACTGTGTGTCTACCAAAATATTCCCACTCTCATCTCGGCAGGGGTCCGTTTTAGCCTTGTAGCCCTGGGTAGATTGCCTCACCCTTCGATAGAACTTTCCAACATCCCCCCTGCCACTACAGTCCTCAATAGACTCGATCACCTGCTTCGCATGCTCTCTCTTTTTCCTCTTGAGATGTCGGCGGGCGTTCCTCCCTTCGTTTTTGCCCTTAGAGCTCCCGGGCTGCTCTTCTAGCAGTTATGGTTTTAGTCTGCAGCATTGATTGGTAGGCCTCATTCCTTGTTGCATGCGCCAGTCCGCATTTTTCATCGAACCAGGGGCTTTTTTGTGGTGGCCTAGTGAAACCCAGCACATCAGTGGTGGTACTCCTGATAGCATTTTGGCAGTGTTTTCACTGGTCCTCTACAGATGGTGCTGGTGGTGGGCTTGCTGAGAGGTGAACTTCAACCGATTAAGCCCGAAGATGGATAAAACATCCGAAACGCGTCGCTAATTTTTAATAAAATATTAATGTTATGATAAAATTAAAGTTTTTTCAATAAATTAAAAATTATTTTATAAACATTATCTTAATTTTTTATTTTCATATCGATAGTGGAACAAATCTTAACATCGTTTGGAGAAAGTAAGATTGTTGCACTTGATATATCAAAAGCGTTTGGCACCAAGCTCTCTTATCGAAAATGCGTGCATTTGGTTTCGATCAATCTTTTCTTCGTTGGATTAGAAATTACCTCTCTGGCCGTTCGATACAAGTTGTATTGGAGGGTTTCAAGTATGATATTCATAAAATAAATACTGGTGTGCCCCAGGGCTCCGTTTTGTCTCCGACTCTCTTTCTCATTTTCATTAATGATCTTTTATCTGAAACTTCTAATCCATTAAATTGCTTTGCAGATGACAGCACCCTCAGCTTTTCATATTCTTTCCAAGATTCACTTCCCAATTCTTTGGATGTGGAACTTGAACGGCAGCGTATGATAAGCTCATTAAATTCTGATCAGGGCAGCATTGTCCAGTGGGGAAATAAAAATCGTGTAGAATTAAATGCTTCAAAAACCCAATGCTGTCTGTTGTCACTAAAGCAAAACCCACCCCCAATGCCGCTATCCATGAGCGGAGCTTGCATCGAAGAAAATGCACAACTTTCAGTTCTGGGTATGTTCATCACAGATCACCTTCTATGGAATGACCACATATTCGAAGTTGCCAAAGACGCTGCAAAGTGTTTATGCCTTCTTCGACGATGTAAGAAATTTGTCTCCCCTTCTGAACTGGCTGTAATTTATAAGGCCTTCATCCGAACAAAGCTTGAGTATAACTCTCACATCTGGGCAGGTGCCCTACAACTCACTTGAATCTGTTAGATAGAATACAAAATAGAGCCTTAAAAATGATAGGTGACAGAACTATTACGCTAACAATTACATCTTTGAAACACCGCCGCAGTGTTTCTTGTCTCACATTATTTTATCGCTATTTTTATAAACAGTGCTCCAGTGAAATAGCCAGTTGCATTCCTCCCCTTAAAAAATTCAACCGCAATACTCGTGCTTTTAGGAATGCTCATCAGTTTACCCTTGAGCCCAACTTCGGACGTACTGTCAAGTATAGAGATTCTTTCTTTAGCCGCACAACACGACTATGGAATGCTTTACCAAGCTCTATTTTCCCCTCCCATTTTGATATTCAGAACTTCAAAACCAATGTGCATCGGTATCTCCTTTCTAACCCTTTTCTATTTTCCTAATCGCTCGCACTGTGTTCATCATCTTAAGGGTAGTCAAAACCCCTTTAGTGTGCGCTCATTATAAAAAACGATGTTATGAAAATGTACATTTTAACTCCCTATAAACAGTAAACAACACCCTATCACTATAGATATTACTATGGAACCTTTTCATTTAATGATATGACATATCCATCGTTTTGCCAGTATTAATCAATTTACATTTTTCCCAGGTGCTTTTTGTAACAATATTATACTTTTCTTCATCACTAAAAAAACACCCTTTACTATAAATATTTTTAAAGACTCTTTTTATTATTCATTCTCATAACAAACAAAATATTTTTATCCATATTCATAAGGGTACCATTTTTTGTCAAAGGTTTTTGGTAAAAATCCCACATTTTCCCCTCACTTAAAAAAAAAAAACACCCTTCCAACCTTGATATTTTTATAGGCTCTTTTGATTTCACATTCTTGAAGCTTAGGAAACATTTTTACCAAGTTTCATGATGGTACCATTTGTGTCTCAGTGATAATCCCACCCTATCACCAACCTCCCAAAAAAATACCCTTTTTTAGATTCTTTTGATTTATTGATTGACATGACAAATGAACCATAGATGCCAAATTTTAATAATGGACCATTATTTCCAATTGTGTTTCGGTAATATTTAACTTTTATACTCAAAATACATTCATCCTAACATAGAAATGACAATAACTTTTTTCACGGAGGTCGTATCGACTTGGTTTAGGTGTCATAATAATTTCCAAGGTAGCCTAAAAAAAATTAAAAATTATTGATCCAATTCCGTTAAAATGGCTATAAGTTGAGATTTACAAAATAAAAGAGTTCATGGAAAGCAAGTTTTTTACTGTATTTACAGCTAAGATAGTCTGTTCTCATTTTCCAAACGATCTTCCAAATTTATATTTTATAAGAATTTTGAGCAACAACTGGTTATTTTGGAATATCCAAAATATTTCTACATTAACCACATAATCATGTGTGTCAAGTTAGCAAAACAACTTTGATGAATCGAAAAATAGTTACTTGGATAATTTTCCTTTAATTAGTTGTGACAATTTCGAATTTGTCTTTCAATGTTTTCTATGTTTTTTTGGGTGCTTTGCTTACTTGATATCAAGTTAGCAATGCAACTCTCACGGATCGAAAAATGTATAGGTGCATAGTTTGTCGTTAATTACTCGTTAATTAGTTGTGACAATTTCGAATATGTCATTCTATGTTTTCTATGTTTTTGTTTTGAAAGGTGGCAAAAACTTCTAAAATTCAATATTTTAGTGCTTAATAATTTGCCGTTAATTAGTCGTTAATAAGTTGTGAAAAAATAAATTTTGTCGTGAGATGTTTTCTATTTAATTTTGGGTGATTTTTTCAATATTAGCATTAACGGGAAATTATTATTAACGGCAAGTTATCCACCTTCCCATTTTCTGATTAGTGAAAATTGATTAGGTAATCTGATGCTCATAGAAAACAAATCACCCTAAATTACATACAAAATATCGCATGACAAAATTGAATTTTTCACAACTAATTAACGACTAATTAATGGCAAATTATCAAGGAATAATATATTAAGTTTTTGATGTTCTTACCATTTTTCAAAAAAAAAACATAGAAGATATAGAACGACAAATTCAAAATTATCACAAATAATTAACGGTTTATGGTAAATTATTAAGGCATAAACCATCCAGTATAAACAGTTTGTACCCCATTTTCAGGTAGTACTTTGCCAACTTGATGTCAACCAAAGAACCCAAAAAACATAGAAAACACTGCACGACAAAACTCAAAATTATCACAACTAATTGAAGACTAATTAGTGGCAAACTATTAAGCCATAAACAGTTCGGTATTAGCAGTTTTAATCCCTTTTTGAAGGTGCTGATTTGCTAGCTTGATATAAAGCTAATGAAGAATAATTAAAACATTGAAAACATTGCGCGATTGAATTTAATTTTTCACAACTAATTAATGACTAATAATGGCAAATTATTAAGCCATAAAACATAAAGTATAAGAAGTTTTTCACGCATTTCGAGTAGTGTCAAGCTAGCAAAGCACCCAAAAAACATAGAAAACATAGAACGACAAATTCGAAACTGTCGCAACTAATTAACGACAAATTATGCACCTATCCATTTTTCGATCCATGAGAGTTGCCTTGCTAACTTGATAGCAAGTTAGCAAAGCACCCAAAAAAACATACATAGAAAACATTGAACGACAAATTCGAAATTGTCACAACAAATTAACGGCAAATTATCCAATTAACCATTTTTCGATTCGTCGAAGTTGCTTTGCTAACTTTACACTCATCTCATTTTCAAACAGGAAATAATTAGTCCAACTTGCAAACAAAAGAACGTGCCAGTCACTAAATGTCAAATAATTCAATAAAGCACTGTACTGTAAGTAAAACAATGCAAGCGCACAACAATTACTGAGTGACTAAAACAAACAAAAATGCAATTAACGTTCCTGTAATACGGTATGGTCAATTTTGACCCAAGGTCCGCGAACGTAACGAAAAAATATGTGTACGGCGTAAAATAAAAGATATTTTTATAAAACTATACGGTACATATATTAAGTTCAAAACTTTAGAAAAATTCATAAGATATCAAGTCCCTAAAAAATTTATTTTTAGAGAAAACCTGATTTCTTTCCTAAAATGGGTTAAAAATGACCAATAGCTGTTACCTGTGGTTTCTACAAAATAATTTTAAAGACTTTAGGTTAATACCTAAACTGATAATATTGGCAGCGATAAATAAATAAATTGGGTGGCACAACCGCTCGTGGAGAACCAGGGCCTAGTGACTTACAACTCTTAACCATTCCTGTTTGCGTGTTTTTGCCAGGAATGGATTGGCAGCGATATTGCCTGATTTAAAGTGTTCAAACAAAAAATAGTACGTATACGCCACAGTGGATAATTTTAATGAAAGCCGAATAGCTTTCATTTTTATTGCAAGCAAAATGACGGCACACAGTGGTCGGAAATCAACATTTAGCGCGAACTAAATCAAAAATTGAAGGTCCAAATCACCATGACTAATGCTACCTATTGTAGGTGGGAATACATCCGCGTACCCACTGATGACCTTGGATTTTTATTAAACATTCGCCGCATGATATGCCAAAAATATAGAAAATTGAGGCCTTTCGTGACGATTCTAAAATAAATTGTAAAAGATGAATTAGCACGTGAATGTCCTTTGTTTTTGTACTATCTTGAAAAGAAGCGACTCCCTAACGATATTAGAGCTGTCTTAACACTTGCAAACACTTGCGATTTTTCTATGCTTAACTTAAAAAAATAATAACATACAAATCCTTTTTAATTTTGTCCTCACCTTACAGCTTTTTAAATTTATCAAAAAAATATTTACCGTTATATACCTTATCTTTGTTTTTAAATTATTAAAATAATTTTGAGTTGAATTTTCACACCCATTATAAATGATAAACAATTCAAAATTATTGCATCGTTGAACTAACGGGTCTTTTAGTAACATCTTCGACCTTTAATAAGAAACCAAGGTCATCAGTGGGTACGCGGATGTATTCTACGTACGATAGATAACATTTTTCATGGTGATTCGCACCTTCAGTTTTTTATTTAGTTCGCGCTAAATGTTGATTTCCGACCACAGTGCGGCAGTTCAAATTTCAGTTATATTTATGAAATATTATAAGAAATAACATAAGTATAGGCTTAAAAAGGAAGGACACAAAAATGTATTCTGGTCCTGGGTTAAAATTTTTTTATAAAAAAAAAACCAAAATGCAATTATTGTATGGTGGAATCTTTACTTGAACCCGAAAGAACAATCTTTGACTTTAAAATTCTGAAAATCATCAAAGTTAAATTCAATTCTGAATCACTCTTTTGCTTCAAACTTTGTTCAGTGATGAGGCACATTTCTGACTTAATGGTTATGTAAAGTAACCCGTTGTTCGAGAATCACTACAGTTGCATCCATTAAAGGAAGGAAGAAAGAATCATCGATCTAAAAATTAAGCCCGACAGAACCTAACTGCAGCATGACGGCAAGGGTCTAAAACGGCAGACATAGCACGTGAAACAATGATTTATAGAAAAATTATTTTGGTAAGCAGCTGATTTCACATTCAACACCTTTTAGCCCTAGCCCCTAGACCATCTAGGTCGTGGGAGATCACGCTCGAGACCAAGCGCTCTTGCGTCCTGCAATCAACCTCTTCGCATAAAGGACCAAATATCCGCCGAAGAATTTTCCTCTCGAAAGTGCCCAGTGTAAATCTCCCTTTTTACTTATCGTCCAGCACTTGGCGTTGACGTAGAGTACAACTGGTCAAATTAGCATTTTGTATAGCATGCACTTTGTCTTCGAAGTAGCAGCGGTTCGCTAGGGTAATTCTTCGTCGGATTTCCACTAAAGTGTCGTTCATGGAATTGATGTTTGTTCCGAGGTAGGTGAACTCCTTGATACTACCTCGATATTACTGCTACCAACAGTGACGTTTTGTCCTAGATGATGGACAGATGAGGCTTTGTTTGTTGATAGCATATACTTTGTTTTGTCTTCATTCACTTCAAGACCAACGCGTTCCGCCTGTTCATCAATAGCTGTGAATACTTCAAGTACCGCTCTCTTGTAGCGGCCGATGATGTCAATGTCGTCCGCATAGCGAAGCAGTTGAGAAAACCTGTTGCAGATAGTACCTTCCATGTTAGCACTACTCTTGCGCACTATCTGCTCCAGGACTAGGTTAAAGAAATCACATGATAGCGCATCTCCTTGTCTGAACTCTGTACACGTCTGGAATAACTCGGACGATCTGTTACACATTTGCACGTTGCACTGCGTATTTTGTAACGTGCGGACATGCGGAATAAAGCGGAATAACTGGATAAGTTTTTTTCGGGATCCTGAGTTCTGACATCGCCAATAGAAGCTCTTGGCGATTTATGCTATCATATGCAGCTTTCAAGTCGATGAATAGATGGTGGGTCTCGACTTGAATTTCGTTGGTCTTTTCCAGGATTTGCCTCAATGTGAAGATTTGGTCTATTGTTGATCTGCCTGGCCAAAAGCCACACTGGTACGTGCTGATCATAGTGTTGTAGAAAGGTTTTAGACGCTCACACAGTTGCGTAACTACAGGGTGGGCAAAGGGGGCAGTTCCGTTTTAGTTTTTCTTAAAATTAAAATACCATTACCGTTTTTTAAAATAAACTTTTTAAGATTTTTTTTTTAAATCAAGTTGTTTAAGTGAATAGTTTTTGAGAAAATGCATTTCAAAGTCAAAAATTTTTGAAAAAGAAATGTAAAGTTGTTTCTTTTTTTGAAAAAAAAAAATGTAAAGTTGTTTCTTTTTCAAAATTTTGCGCAATTAAGTGCAATTTTGGGCGTAGAATTCATTTTTAGTCAAGCTCTAAAAAATGGATGTAAAAAGATTTCTTAGTTTTGAAGGAATTAAAAAAATGAAAGGTACTTTTTCTCATTGTTGTTGTTTTGAAACGGAAAAATTACCATTCATAATTTGTGGGATAGTGTATCTACCTTTCATTTTTAATTTCTCAAAAATTAAGAAAGATTTTTATATTTTTAAGCTATTGATATTAAGCGGAAGTGCTGGCAGTTTGCGAAGCCGTGAAACATCTTTCTTCAGTCAGCGAATTAGTCAACAACAATATTGACATTTTCATAGACAGCCAGGCGGCAATTAAAGCCATTTCCTCAATTACCACAAAGTCCAAACTGGTCGATCGTTGTCGGAACGAGCTAAGAGTACTCAATGCAACGAACACAGTTACCCTTAGATGGGTCCCAGGACATAGGGATATTCATGGGAACGAAATGGCAGATGAACTGGCCAAAAACGGGTCATCTCTTGATCCGAGCCAAATCGAAGCCTCTGTGCTCTTGCCACTGCAGCAAGAAAAAAGTAGAATACACCAGAGTTTTTTAGAAGCTGCAAATGTCAGATGGTCATCCATCGACACTTGTCGAGTTTCAAGCAATCTATGGCCAAATATTTCAAGGAAAAAAACGGATTACTTACTTAAGCTAAGCAGGCCTCAATTATCTCTCATAGTTGGCGTCCTTAAAGGCCACAACTCAATGGGAACCCACATGAACAGAATGGGCATCAGCTCATCGGACTTATGTAGAGGGTGTCATGATGAAGAGGCAGAGAAGGGCTCCCCTCACTTCCTTTGCGAATGCCCTAGCCTAGCTAGAACTAGAAAAGAAGCCCTTGGAGAATATTTCTTCGACGAACTGGGCGACATCTCTGTCTTGCCACTAAAGAACATTCTGAAATTCATTCAGAACTCAGGATGGTTCAGGGAGGCCCCCCAAACCAAAACTTCCCCCTTAATTCTCTCCCTATCCCTCCTAACTAACCACCTATACCCTGGGGAGCGCAATGGATCCACTGAGATCCGAGTGAGATGGTGCGGCTTGCCGTATTATCACCCCTTCCAACCTAACCTAACCTAAGCTATTGATATTTGACTGACAATTGATAAGGGCATTGGATATCAAGAACAAAAATAGCACTTCACAATAAATTTTGAAAAAAATCAACTTGAAAAAAAAATCTATTTTTTATTTAATTTTGATTTTGGAATATAATTTCTGAAAAACAATTCTTTTAAACATCTTCATGAAAAAGAAGAAAGAAATAGAATATTGACTTTAAAAAAATATTGTTTGCTCCCCCCCAGTGGCGGATCCAGAGGGGGGGCTATAGGGGCTGAAGCCCCCCCCCCCCACGGCTGATTCAGAAGAGAGTTAGACAAACAAAACATATGAGCTGTGTTTTTCCAAGCCCTAGGAAAATTGAATGAGTTGTTGGGCCGAACCATATTATATGCAAGCTGTGTTTTTTTTTCGAAGCCCCAAGAGAATTGGATGAAAAAAGACGATTACATACAAAATAAAATATATCTACGTAGGCGTATACGTATTTCAAACCTTAAAGGTGTAAGACAAAAAGTTGAGGCTTGGGGCTAAGCCTTCACGAAGCGTTTTCCTAAGCGTGCAAGGGGATCAGATAAAAACTATAACACTGTTAGTGCTAACAAATTTGCATAATAGCTGTGTTTTTTTCCAGGCTTTAAAGAAATCCGACGAAAGTAAGAGGCAAAAGCTAAAAAATGTCCATGGAAGCTGTTGTTTTCCGAATTCCAGGGAAACTGGAGGTTGGGGCTTAACAATTTGTGTGTAAGCTTTGTTTTTTTTTAAGCCCCTAAGGAATCGGACTAAACAAATAACAAGTATGGGGCTAGTAAGTATGCATTCCTAAATGCTGTGTTTTTTTCCAAGCCCTTATATTAAAACTAGTGAGGTTGACTCTCATATTTATATTTTTACCTAGATTTCCTTGGGTATCGATATTTCTTAAAAAACAAATTAAGTTTGACAAAACGAATGAATGTTAGCTTTTTCTTAAATTCCTCTTGATATTTTTCGGACCTAGCTAAGCCCAGATAACTTTTGGGGCTTAAGTTTACAAACTCAGTTTCCGGTGTAAAAAATCACCCTGATTACAGAATCTGACGGATGAGTCAGGCCCAATTTCGACATTTGGATCATAGTAAAAATGTCAAAATTCAGTCTGATTCGCTCCGCAGCTGGACGGATGCTATAGGTAATCGGGCTGAATTACTTTGATATGGATAGTTTGCATGATAACATCAAAATATTGTTTTAGAAATTGAAATTTATGTTTTTATTTCAGATTATTTTCATGTGCCGAAGTATATTTTGACGATTTCAAAGACTGCTTTAAGACGAAGTGATTTTTGATCTTATTTTCTCTTTTGATTTCCTTTATGCTCTAACGAGAGATTGGAGAGCTCTTTCCGCGAGCAATATTCATTAAATGAAATGAGAAAGAATTTCAATTCACTTCTAACTCGTTTTCGAAATGTAAAAATCAGCTATAACGGTTAATTTTTTTTCTTTAAAAAGCGTAATATAACCAAAACTCGTATAACTATAAATAGCAGAACAAATTTTAAAATTTGAACTCAGATTTTTTTCAAATCTTCGTCAAACTGTTAGATTTGAATTGACAAAAAATATTAATGGAATTCGCATTAAAATTGTTAATGGTCGGAATGTTGAACACGAATTTTTATGTTCGAAATACCAATCCGCATGAACTAGTCATTTGAGGTGGAATAGGTACAGAACATCCAAATTCATTTTTTCCTCAAATTTACAAAAAGTGAATTGAAAAACATGATTTAGCTAATTTCTTGGAACAGCTACTTGTACAAATAATTTGCAACTTTTTTTGTAGGGAGCTTAATTACCTTTCTTTTTTTGCCATTTATAGCATTTTATTCTATAGGAATTAAATTTTAAGAATTAGATAGGTGAGATAAAAGGGCGTACGCTGGATTTCGATTAGGTGGGAGCAAACTCATTCAAAAAATATTTTTATTACCGAAATCTTGCTTTAAAATGTTTTCATCAAAAGAAGCAAAATTGAATAATATATGCAATATATTCTGATTAGGCAAGCAAATCTAGCTGCCTCCCTTGCATACGGTCTTTTGTTTCAATTTTTTCATTTAACGCTCGAACGGATCTTACGTTAGTGTCAAAAGCAGAAAAAAAAGTTTGCACTGTGACTCTTTTAGTCTTAGTTATTAGATTTCTTAGACGTTTACTTGTTAGAAAGTTTCTCAGAACTTCTCATTAGTTGGAAATATGCTTTATTTCAATATGTTAATAAAATGTCTAGTTAATCAAATCATGGACAGCCAATCCAAGTTAAAAAATTTTAGGACAACAGTAACCTACAAAGTTTATCAATAACTTTTGGCAGGTAGACGGCTGCCTAAAGTTAAACCGAGTACTTTAGGATGAGGTTTTTATAAATCCTACAAAAAATATTCAGATTAAAGAAAGGTACCTACCTACTTATTTAAAGTTCCTATAAACGCGAAACGGGTTAAAGCGTCTTTTCAAAATAGCAGCTGAAGAGCTTACTAATTACCAGGTGTTCCATTTCCAATCATAAAATTTTAGAGAATTTTCCTATAAAGTACCTACATATATTTTTGCATTATACAAAATCTTTTTTGATTCAGCTGCCGCCTAGCCTACTTTCTGAGAAAGGAAAATTTGGGTTGGTAGGGCATTCGTATGATTAAAGAATTTTTCAAAAGATGTGTCTGAAGGAACTCCAAGCCCCCCCCACAGCCAAATCCTGGATCCGCTACTGCTCCCCCCAGAACAAAATCCTAGCTACGCCACTGCACACACATAGTATGATCTTGTAGGCAACATTAAGCAGGGATATGCCTCTGTATTTTTGCCGGACATAGGATCGCCTTTCTTGTAGATTGGGCATATAGAGATATTTGACCAGTCGTCAGGCATACTTTCCTCCTCCCACACTTGGTTGATGAGCTGGTGCATGCACCCTACCAGGACATATTATCTCCTCTAGCGTCTGCTACCATTTTAAAAATTAAATTTAAGCCAATATCTTGAAAACGTATTTTCAACAATCAAAACAAAAATTCCCAAAAATACAACAGGATAAACGCCTTCAAAATTTTCTTTCTTGTTCTTAACAACAAAAATGAAATGTAAACAATCACCCCGATTACGGAACACGATGAATGAGATGTGGAGGGAATAAGACTCATTTCTGATATTTCAACTAATAGAAAAGTATAAAAATTGAGCCTAGCTCCCTCCGCAACTCATTTATTGCATTATGTAATCGAGGTGAATAACAATAATTATGAATAACAATAACACATAGCAAGCTTGTGTGTGTTAATAAAAATGCTAGTCGCTGTTGCAATTGATAGACAACGAAACCTGCATTGGGATAGAGCTAACCATATGGCTTCAGTGGCGCGGTGTGTAGTGCATCGACCTCTGAATCGCAAGGTTCATGGTTCGCTCCCATATGACGGCAAAGAGTTTTTCAATTAATACGAGCATAACCAGACTAAGCACCACTAAAGGAGTCTGATGATCGAGGTGGCTCCCGTGAAATAGCTATAACTCCAGCCTATAAACTTGGTGGTAACACACACAAGTTGTTGTTGTTCATTCAAAATTATTCAATATAAATTGATGTATAATGCGCAGCATGCACTGCATTTGTGTGTGAATTTCCATTTACACACAAGATCTACCTTAAAATGAATAACAATTTTGTCTAAGAGTAGGCAAGCACTAGATTTATTTCGCAGAAGTTAGGAAGTCTTTCAATATTTAATTGCATTACAAAAAATTATTTTTTTTTGTTTTAAATCAAAATCTCACGTACTCAAACCTCGCAAAAGATTTTGTGAAATTTTAATTACGAGTATTTAATTTGCGGGATTTTTTATTGCAAGTCTTTTAAAAATGATATTTTTTATTGCGATATTTTGAAAAGTGAAACTTTGAAATTACGAGATTTTAATTAGCGAGATTTTGTGGCCAAACCCTTTTCTTTTTTTGTATACAACATTTTCATATAGAGTATAGAGTTGTAGAACATTTAATTTCCTAAAAGCTTTTAAATACATTTTTCTTCTGCAACGTATGGCTCGTAGGCTATATTTTTCTATTAATGGAATCTTCACAGTAAAGTCTTAATTATTTCTCTACGACCTAAGAAGTAAAACCAATATCCAATTTTTTAAGAGGTGTCTCTTTGTAATTAGTTTCTTAAGAAATTACTCAAATGTTGCAAAGCGTTAAATTTCGTCTCAGTCAACACTTCGTCTTTATATATTTGACCTGGCAAATCTTGGCAAATCTTTACTGTCAATCAAATCGAAATCTATTATCTGAAGAATATTATTTGCAGTTTCGATTGCCTCTAAAATGAGAGCAAGTAATAAAAGATAAAAACTCAAACTGTTGTTTTTGGCGGAAGCATTGCTGAAAGGTGCAAAATATTTATACATATCTTTAAGACTGTCTTTAGAAATAAAAATTAAGTTAAATAATTTTTTGGCTTTTTTTATTCTTATTCAATATTTTTTGTTTTCTTACACTGGATAATTGACATAGTATCTTTTTCAAAATAAGAGAGGTGCAACTATTCTTACAAATAATTTTTGGAATGATTTTTAGAAAATGTAAATATTTATGTAAATTGTTCCTTAATTAGCTATTTTGAGTGTCCTTAATTTGGACTCTAACTACCTATTGGTACTTATTAATTGTGGGTATTAATTCTGTTAATTGAATGATCTCCAAAATATTTTATTTAGTTTTTCAGTCATTTTTGTTCAAGATAGATGTTTTTGTATTCAAATCTGACTAATAAATCATTCCTGAAATTGTTTAAGATTTCTGTTGACTCCAATAAAACCTTTTTACAATAAAACATTTTCCTATATGCTTCTGATTAGGTTGTACCTCCCTTATTTTCCAAACGATATGATCTCAAGTTTTTCCTTATTCAACTTTTAATAACAATCTGTAACCAACTTAAATACATAATGACATAATAAATTCACACAACATACATTTTTTGTTTGCACACACAAATTCATGATTTTCCACCTGCCTTATCAAAATCCCAGTCAGCTATTTTCCAACAAAAAATTCCACACCCAATTCTGTTGAATAATATTCATCCAACCAAAATTATTGTCGGTCACATTTTTGCTTGCTTAAAGTATTCAAACATTCTGAGTATGTATAAAAGGACAAGCTATAGCTAGTTAAATATATATCCTTGTTCTCTCTCTCTCTGTTTGCATGGCTATTTTGTTGGACTAAAAACTCCTTCTCTCCAGGATTTTGTCAGAAGTGGCATACTTCTTTCATTCGCATATACTCAAGCATCTATTCTCTCTCTTAACATAATTTTCTAAATTGTATAGTCTTGTTATAACATAAAATATAAAAATAATTTGTCAGGCTTTGTGTTGTCAAGCGGCATAGTTTTCAAAAAAAAAAACAAGAAACTTCTTCCTACAGTCAGCAGTGTGGTGTTGGGTCCTTTTGTTATCAACACACCATATTCTCAACGTGCGTAGGTGAGCATGTTTGTCACGTGCGACGAGGTGTGTTCTTTCCGAACGGAGGCTCCTCCCGGGTACTTAAGTAGAACTTGCCACGCAATCTGTAATAATTGAAATTAAAGTATGTTGTTAATATCATGTTGAGCTAATAAAATGCCAGTTTTGCGAAAGGAGAAACGATAATAAAGTTAAGAAATACATTTTTTACGGAATATAAAATTCATGATGGTGCTGGAAAATTGTTATCAGTATCATCCTAAAATAAGAAATCCTCAGAGTTTTCTAACATTTCTTAAGGCGATCTTTGAAATCCCTGATTAAAAAAAAATACCTTTTCTGTGACTTCCGGCATGAACCGATAATAAACCGGGACTTCCTTCTACATTTCCCAGGATTAGATGAAAAAACCCCCAATCCCCACAGACCCACTAATAGTTATTGTTCTCTTCATTTAATATCAATGTCAAACTCAATTTGTGAAAAAGTTCATTTAAAAAACACAAAATAACTGACTTCCGGTGAATGAAATAACGATCAGCATCCCATGCTTATATCACATTTTAAGGACTCAATAATTTGTATTTAATTAACTCCATTAAGTCCTGATTGTCTGTAGCCGGATAACAAATATTTAAATGGGTGTGGATGTGGAGTGGCTGCTGTGCTAAGAGCTCATTTTGCTTTGATATAAATATTGTTTTAATGAACATTGCGTGTGATTACGAAAATTATAACAAAACTTTATGTCGCCATCATGAAACCTATTCATAGTGAAATTATGAAGTTTCCTTTGGACAAAACAAATTTTTGACAACTTGAACTTGAAGTTTTGTAAGACACGCAATTATTTTTAAAGCTTTGTTCTAATTATATTCAAGAGAGGCAAATGAGATAGTGGAGCACTTAAAGTAGGGTCAAGAAACCGAACCACGTGCGCTTTTTGGAGGGTTTTTATTATTGGGATTCATTTCTTACTCATGAAGGATGAAATTAGGTCCCGTCCTTGGAAATAAAAACATTGTGTTCCCAAAAAGTGGGAACACTGAAATTTTTCCCGAAGGTGCACCTATCTTTAAAGATATCAACATTTGTTTTTTGTTGTTTGGAGCCGTTTCCGATACTATTTCCATTTTCAAAATATTAAACATTACCAAAAATTGGAAGTGCCGCACTTTGTCATCAGAAAAAGTATGCTCTCCAAAAGTGGCAGCACTGACATTTTACCCGAAGGTGCGTCTACTCAACACTTCTAAGACATCACATACTTTTAAGACATCAACCATTATTTTAACTAAGGAAATTTTCCTAGTAATTCACGAGTTTTTTTTAATTTTGCCATTTGGCCCAGATTGGGCGCCATTTTTAAAAATGGCATCTAGCGAAAGTATTACAGAAATGACTACCAAACTTTATTTCATCCTTTGCGTTTCAAAAGTCAACTACAAATATGAAAATAAAATCCTCCCTCACAAAAAGAAGAGGGATTTTGGTTTTCTATCCGGACTTTAGACTGGGCGCCATTTTGAAAAAAGGCACCCAGTCTAAAGTCCGGATAGAAAACCAAAATCCCTCTTCTACTACAAAAATGGATTTCAAGTTAAGTTTCATCTTTAGTATAAAGAAAAAGAAAATACCCCCAAAAAAGAGCCACGGACTCGGTTTACTGACCGAACTAATTACACTCCTTTGTCATTTTCCAAGGAAGTTCAACATTGATCGCCTTAGCATACCTAGAGTCGTCAGAGCCTACAGTGAGCACCTGGTTGAACCTGCCAAAGATGCCAAAACCAGTTGTCTCGATTTCGAGAAATCGTTAAAAAGGCAGCCGAAACCACAATAGGCTACTAACCACCCCTAAAAAAGAACCCTTGGCGTGATTATTAATGCGTACAGCTGCAGAAGAAGAAAAAGAAGAAGAAGAAGAAGAAGAAGAAGAAGAAGAAGAAGAAGAAGAAGAAGAAGAAGAAGAAGAAGAAGAAGAAGAAGAAGAAGAAGAAGAAGAAGAAGAAGAAGAAGAAGAAGAAGAAGAAGAAAAAGAAGACAGAAGACAGAAGACAGAAGACAGAAGACAGAAGACAGAAGACAGAAGACAGAAGACAGAAGACAGAAGACAGAAGACAGAAGACAGAAGACAGAAGACAGAAGACAGAAGACAGAAGATGCACATGCAAATATCCCAGTAAGGAGAAGAGAGGAAGAAGAGATTGCGTAAAAAGATGACTGCGTACGCAGCCTCCCAGCTTAAGGAGATCGAGGAGTCACGCAATCGAAACAACACCAGGAAGTTTGCTACTGGCTTTAAAACTGGAATGCAGGCTCTTTCAAACAGCAAAGGTAACCTAGTCAAAAAAGTGCAAGAACAACAAGGCAACCAGATCTGATTGTTTACCAGTGAAGCTCTTCAAGCACGGAGGGGATGTTTTGAAAGTGTACATACATCTACTCATCAACCAAGTTTTGGTGGAAAGAAGCATGCTCGATGACTGTTCAATCAGCACCAAGCTGCAAGAACTAACGCGGCATATCCTTGATCAACATCACATATAAGGTCCAGTCTAACTGTAGACCAATTATTCACTCTCAGGCAAAATCCTTAAAAAGACCAACGAATTAAGTCAAAACTCACCATCTATTCACTGACTTCAAGGCCATATGTGATAGCATTCATCGTCAGGAGATCATTATGGGAATAGCTATTCCGAACATGCACAATGTTTCGACAAGGCGATTCGCTATCAATCTGGTTTCTTCAATCTCGTTCTTGAGCGAATAGGGTGCATGGAGGGTGTAAACACTGAAGGCACTATTTTCAACAGCCCTGTCCAACATCTAGGATATGCTGATGATATTGACATCATCCCAACGGCTTTTGGTACGGAAACTTTTGAATCAGCGAAACTTGTTGATCTTGAAGTAAACAGGGGAAAAGACCAAATAGAGCTATTAAGATCAACAAACAATGAAGATCTGTCAACCGGCTAGGAAAAAACGTCACTATTGATAGTAACAGCTTCGAAGTATTTAAGGAGTTCATCTTCCTCGAAGTAAACATTAATCCTACGAACAACATCTTAGTGGAGATCCAACAAAGAATAATCCTAGCTAACTGGTGGTACTTCGGGTTGGTGCAACAAACCGAAAGACCCACGCTCTATAAACCCCTTATACTGCCAGTTCTGCTTTATAAGCGCTGAGTGTAGGGCTATAAGCAAAAAAGGAGAGCTGATGATACTGGGCTCTTTCGGAATAAAAGTTCTTCGATTGATATTGGTACTGTTCCTGTATGCGAGGAGGGTGAATGAGAAGAAGATACAATCGCGAACTCAATGAGCTGTATCAAGATGTGGATGAAGTGCAGAAAATCAAAACACATTGACTACATTGGCTTTACCACATCGAGCGAATGGAAAATAATGCTCCAGCCAAGAGAGTCTCTGGATCTCAGCCCCAAGGTTCGAGATAACGAAGAAGACTGAAACTCCTCCAGTTTATAGACCTTGCCATCACAGATGCCAGAAGGCTTGGTCAGTATAGCTGGAAGCAGCGTGCTCCAAGTCTTAGAGGATGGAAGGTGGCCACATCTCAGGCTGACATAAAAGAACATAATCTACTTTTTCGTCTTCACACCTACAGTCGCCATCATAATGTCACATTTGAGCAAAGTCATTTATCTCATTTTTTTTTTCTTGCGAACACGAATCTCACGCCATTACCTAGCAAAAAATCTGAACAAAACTATAAAACTTAACAACCCCTTCTGAGACTTATTCAAATGTTACATAACACTTATGTAAAATTCTCACCGTTTATCAGCTCCCATTCCCATAAACGCTTTCATATCCGTTCTGCAGAATTCCACATTGTCAGACTGTTTCGTTGAATTCTCACAACTTTCAGACGGAAACGACTCAGCAGAGGCTACTGATTCAACAAAATACTGCCAAGCTCTTTGGTGGCTGCATCCAACTGACATACAAAAATAAAAATAAAATCTCATACATAAATTTACATCAAAAACCAACAACAACCGTAATAAAAAGCAAGTGAGTAGAATATAGTCCAAAGTCTGGAGTCAGAGAGGACAAAAACACTCACTTATAATATTCAACCAGCGATTATTGGCTATCTCCTGCCTGGCACATCCTGGCTGTAATGGTACTCCATTATTTGGATAGAAATCAGCATGTCCCAGTGGCTCTGGATTCCCAAGTACTCCGCCGTCTGTGTGAATGACATCGACAAAGTGTGCGTCTGATGGGCCAAGTCTCTGGTTGGAGCTTTGTCCGTTGAAAAGTGGTAGTGCTGGATCCAAACCTATTTTGTTTTAAAAGGAAAAAAAAAACAAAAATGTCGGTCAAATAAATTCCAAAAAATACTTAGATATATTAACGTTGGTGTAGTGAGTTCTGAGTATTCAGAAAAGCAAATTTATTTTCATTTCAACACCTCCGAAAGACGATTAAAAGGTCAGCCATCAGTAGGTATAGTATTTCGGTGTCAAGATTTTTATTAAGCAACTCCGGAAAAGGATGTGGAAAACCATTTTACTTATTCAGGGATATAATTTTATTTCTTTTCTAAAGTCCCTGACTTCGTTTGTTGTTTTTTTTTGTCAGTTAAAAGCAGTAGGCGGTATGTCGGCACACAGGGATTGCGGTTGCGATTGTTGTGATTGTTTTTGTCTGTGTTAGACGTCGGGACGTGGGTGGATTGACTTGAAACATGCTCTCTCTGAATTGATTTTAGAAATTGTTTGCATAAATAATGTGGTCGATTGTATGGCCATTTAGTTATATTTTTTGTTTTTGTATATGGAAATGATGTAAGAGCTGAAATACAAGCATTTATAAATGAAGCCAGAAAATCCTTGTAAGCCAATTGGAGCAGAAAATGTTAAAGGAAAACACTATTCATAGTTAAATTTGGCAGACGACTAAAAAGATTTATTGGTGTTTTTATGTTAAAAACAATACGTGCAGGGTGTTTCAAAGGCAAAAAATTATTTGTTAGCAGGAATTCAAGTCCCTGTGTGCTTACAGTTTTATTTTTTGTTGATTTAAGATCCCTTCAAACAATGTTTCATTGACTTCGAAACGTATTTTGAACCTACGTATTTAGTTAGAAGGTTGTGCCACACCCGTGACACGTTTGTTTGAGTTTGGTTCTTTTGAAATATGGAAATTGCGGTGTAGGAATATAATTCCACGGAAATCTTATCCATATGAATTGTCACCTTCCCCACTTGAAAAAAGGAAGACATTATCCATTGGAGTATGAGAAATAATTATTCAATTCTTCTTAAAGCCCGCGCTGCTGATGCGAAACACAAAATCCAATACAAAATTGACACAACGAAAGCATAAACGAAAACTTTTGTTATACCTATCGTTCTGCAGTCCGCGCGCCGTTTGACGAGCGAAATTGATTATTGTAGCTGATTATTTGGAGAAGTCTGGCCCTCTATTTTGGATACAATTAACTACCCAGACCATATATTGGATGGCAAAAGTGACATTTGTATTCGTTTTAAATATCAAACTGTCAATTAATGTTATTCCACTTATCGTTTAAGCATTTACATAGTTGTGTTGTTGGAGACCAACTAAAAATTTCGTTTCGCATCAGCAGTGCTTCAGCTATTAATGCGAAACGAAATTTTCTTGTATTCTCCTAAAAAACATCGGAATGCTTACGAAATTAAAAAAGGTGAGCATTCATTTGAGAATAAAAAGACTGTGAACAACTCTCAAACAGCTGTCATGAGTAAAATTCGCAAATTGACACAGTCATGAAATTAGCTCACAGGTAGAAAGAAAGCTATCCGAAAGTCACTATCAAGAGTTTTATGTGAATGTATGTACATATGTATGTACTCTCAAATGGAAACTCACCTTATCAACAAACTAATTTCAAAAATAAAAACAGAAACAAAACCAAAAACAAAAAAAAACAAAAACAAAAACAATCAAAAACAAAAACAAAACAAAAACAAAAACAAAAACAAAAACAAAAACAAAAACAAAAACAAAAACAAAAACAAAAACAAAAACAAAAACAAAAACAAAAACAAAAACAAAAACAAAAACAAAAACAAAAACAAAAACAAAAACAAAAACAAAAACAAAAACAAAAACAAAAACAAAAACAAAAACAAAAACAAAAACAAAAACAAAAACTAAAGCAAAAACAAAAACAAAAACAAAACCAAAAAAAAAACAAAAACAAAAACAAAAAATTAAAATTAAAATTAAAATTAAAATTAAAATTAAAATTAAAATTAAAATTAAAATTAAAATTAAAATTAAAATTAAAATTAAAATTAAAATTAAAATTAAAATTAAAATTAAAATTAAAATTAAAATTAAAATTAAAATTAAAATTAAAATTAAAATTAAAATTAAAATTAAAATTAAAATTAAAATTAAAATTAAAATTAAAATTAAAATTAAAATTAAAATTAAAATTAAAATTAAAATTAAAATTAAAATTAAAATTAAAATTAAAATTAAAATTAAAATTAAAATTAAAATTAAAATTAAAATTAAAATTAAAATTAAAATTAAAATTAAAATTAAAATTAAAATTAAAATTAAAATTAAAATTAAAATAAAAACAAAAACAAACGTAAAAAATCACAGAACCAAGAAAAAAGAAATACTAATAATCTGCTACAATAATAATTGATTTCACTCTTTCAACAGCGCACTGCAGAACGAAATGAAGGGAGCTTTTCGTTTATGATATCGTTGTGTCAATTTTTAATAGGGTTTTTCGTTTTGTACCACCAGCATAGTAGGCATAAGACAAAATTCTATTTCCCCCCAGTGTGCAAGACAATGACTTACTCATGGAGACAATGCACAACTGATAGGAATAAAACGGAGCGCATACTTAGAGCAGATGCTCCCGTTTCGTATGATTAAAAGACTCGAGAGTACCTCCTCCCGTAGTCGGAGTTCCTGCTCTCGTACCTCAAACCGAATTATATTGTGTTTGGCATTACATATTACTTTCCATGATTTATAATGAAAAACTAAAAAAATTTAAAAGATGAACATTTTTCTATTTTGAATCGCATTTTTTGTGAAAAATGGGAAAACCTTGTTTGACACGTTCTCGTCTTCTCGAGAATGAATTTTTTCATGAGTATCTAGATTTTAACTTGGAGTAAGTATAACGACAATTGCTTGATTCCTTTGCATGATTTTAACTATGTACATATTAGAATATCTCCAGATTTGAGAATCATGCACCGATCCTGGCCAAGAAAGGCCAACTTTTATAATTCTTCTTTGGCATTGAGAACAGCTTTTGAGCTACTGCCGCAATTTCAAATGAAAAAGGTTAAGAAACAATACTCCAAAGTCTTCCCAGCTTCATTTTTGAGAGTCTGAATTTCCTATGTGACGAAGGAAAAATTATTCATTATTTGCTAAGACACCACCCCTCCTTCCTAAATTTATGAAAAGGGAATGGTTTCTTATAGTGAGGCGGCTTAGCGCCCATATGAAGCATGATTGTGCACTTTGTGATAAAAGCAAATAATTTTAATCATTGTTGGCACATTATAAAAGAATGATTTTAAGATGTTGGGCCACTTCGTATCTCCACCCATTTAGGTGGGCGGGGCAATTTTGTTTTGAAAATGACTTGAAATGGAAAAAAAAATATTAAAAAATAACGACTACACTTACAATATTTTGCTATACCTTTTTTGAAAGCCAAAACGCCATTCTTAAATTCTGTTTTTAAATTAAGGTATTTGAGTAAATAGTTTTCGAAAAAATAATTTTCAAACTCAAAGTTTTGAAAAAAAATGTGGAAAAAAAATATGTATACTGATTTATTTTTAACTTTGCGTAGTTATATAAAAATTAAATTTTTATTTTTCAATGATCCTATCAATTCTGGGTCGAATTTTGAAAACCAATTTCTTTTAAGTCCCTTAGTTTTTGAAAAAAATTGAAAATTATAAAACCATTTTTTTCGTAGACAAACTTTTTTTTTGAGTATATGTCTAATTCATAACGTAATTTTTTATCAAAAACACCCTGAATTTGTACCTATTGACAAAAACAACAATATAGACCAGTAACTGTCAAATCCCCTCCCTCGTCAAAAAAAATATATATTAAAGAGTAGGAAACCTCATATGACAATTCTTTTTATTTAATGACTTAACGCAAATAAGAAATAGAAAGCAAAAATTCAATTTAAAGACACTTTGTTACAAGTTAGGTTAAAACATCCTAAATTATAATACATAATCCACTAAAAATAATATATTGTAAGACCGGCTTATACTAGAAATTTATAAATAATACATAATGTGCATACATGTTAACACTTGTGTACAAGTTTGCGAAACCTTATCGAAATTCTACCCTGCCACAGGAATGTTTTTTAATCAATTTTCTTCATATTAAACAATATCGTGAAGGTCGTATTCATCGGTGCCCTTTGGTCAATGAGCACAGCCGGGATCGGCGCAATAACCACATATTGCTGTTCAGTGGTGTTTTCCCCGAAAAAAAGAGTAACACGTTGAACTTCGAGATTTTCAACCAGGCATAGGCCGTTTTAGAAACCGTCAACTGCGTCAAAAATGCATTTGCAGAATGTTCTTAAACGTAAACTGCAAAAGTCTTCTGTTCGAAAACGCAAATACAAACTTTACTGTATTAGCATTGTAAACATGTGACTTTAGCAAGTAATGCAGCTTGCTAAAGTCACATGTTCGAAAACATCATCTGCGGTGCAGCTGTGCAGTAAAAAAATCGAGTTGACGTACAAAATATATAAAAGCCAGAGAGCGTGTTTGCTAACGTCAAATGCGTTTGCAAGTAAATTGACTGACGTTGATCAAACTGATTTTGTGCAAGAAGGACGATTGCATATTTGACGATCATTTGATGATCAAATTGACTTTGATTTGACGTTTTCGAAAACGGCCAAAGGTTGTGTTAGGTTAGGTAAGGAGGGGCGTGCACAGAGGATGTTGCGAACAAGGGAGCCTATTGCTCCATTGTGATCCCCTTAAAAAAACTATTGGTTCACACAGACTGGTTCACCAGCCAGCCTGTGCTTTCTATGAACTTTCCTGTTTGCCATTCAGACATGCGCTTGATAGTCCTGTTCTTCAACAACCCTGTTTCCAAAGTAATGGAGGCGATTTGTTTAGAGGTTTGAACAGTCGCAAAATAGGTGTTTAATGGTTGGTAATGGGGAAATTGGATGTGAAAACACTCAGTCTGGTGGCCATTGTGCCAATGAATGGCGCAATGACCCGTTAGTACATCTATCAAGATTCTAATATTCTTTTTACTCAGCGATAAAATATACTGAGTTTTCTTTTCATTTATTCTAGGCCTTAAACTTCTAGAGATAACGCACTAGTTCCTGAGCATCCAGGAGTTATTGATTTGTTCTTTCGTTATTAGGTCTTTTCTACTTTTAATCACGCCGATTAAGACGTCTGGTCAATTTTTTAATTGGCTACTTCTATTTCTATTTGATACCGACCCTTTCCTTGCCAGTTCATCTTCTATTCCTTTCTTTATTGTTATGGCCAGGAACCCAGCAAAGTTTGACTTGGTTATTGTTACAAATATTATTCGGTATTTCTCGGTATTTTTCTACTGTCTTGGATCTTAAAATCTCACTGGCTATTGCTTTGATACCAGCTTGGCTGTCCACGAAAAATGTGATCTCCGAAGAGCTCAGTATTCTTGTGTTCCATTGGACATAATAGGGACTTTTTTAATTTGACAAAGTGGCTACATTTTTACAAGCCGTTTGAGGAAATTGCTCTTCTTGTATCTTTGACTACATGTGTGGTTGCTCATGATTCATGAAAGCTGATCAAACTTAGGAACGCTGAAGGTTTAAAGCCATGAAAGCGATATTTGGTCAGCGTTTCAGCGATATTCATTAAGGAGGAAATATTAAGTTCGTTCACTTGTACGTTTGACCATAACGACAAAAATCGACACTAATGTGCAAATAAACCCAAACCAACTGTTTCACTGTCTCGCTTGCGTTTTGAGAAGTAATGTTCAGCCTTCTACTTACATGAGGTACGAATTAGTTGCACAACCCCCAACTCTCTCTCATGGTACGGTTCTGCGAAAAGGTACAAGAACAACTCATCTCACTGTTTTAAAGTTTTCAGCCTGTGGGCAAACTTATTTGCCACAGGCAAATTCAAGGTCGATGAAGGTTTTCATCTACTGATCTGTTTTGTTCTTGGTTTCTGTTCTTTGACCAGAGGACACCGATGAATACAACCTTCACGATATTGTTTAATACGAAGAAAATTGATTAAAAAACATGCCTGTGGCAGGGTAGAATTTCGATAAGGTTTCGCAAACTTGTACACAAGTGTTAACATGTATGCACATTATGTATTATTTATAAATTTCTAGTATAAGCCGGTCTTACAATATATTATTTTTAGTGGATTATGTATTATAATTTAGGATGTTTTAACCTAACTTGTAACAAAGTGTCTTTAAATTGAATTTTTGCTTTCTATTTCTTATTTGCGTTAAGTCATTAAATAAAAAGAATTGTCATATGAGGTTTCCTACTCTTTAATATATATTTTTTTTTGACGAGGGAGGGGATTTGACAGTTACTGGTCTATATTGTTGTTTTTGTCAATAGGTACAAATTCAGGGTGTTTTTGATAAAAAATTACGTTATGAATTAGACATATACTCAAAAAAAAAGTTTGTCTACGAAAAAAATGGTTTTATAATTTTCAATTTTTTTCAAAAACTAAGGGACTTAAAAGAAATTGGTTTTCAAAATTCGACCCAGAATTGATAGGAGCATTGAAAAATAAAAATTTAATTTTTATATAACTACGCAAAGTTAAAAATAAATCAGTATACATATTTTTTTTCCACATTTTTTTTCAAAACTTTGAGTTTGAAAATTATTTTTTCGAAAACTATTTACTCAAATACCTTAATTTAAAAACAGAATTTAAGAATGGCGTTTTGGCTTTCAAAAAAGGTATAGCAAAATATTGTAAGTGTAGTCGTTATTTTTTAATATTTTTTTTTCCATTTCAAGTCATTTTCAAAACAAAATTGCCCCGCCCACCTAAATGGGTGGAGATACGAAGTGGCCCAACATCTTAAAATCATTCTTTTATAATGTGCCAACAATGATTAAAATTATTTGCTTTTATCACAAAGTGCACAATTGAATAGCTAAGCCGCCCCACTATTAAGAAATACACATTTTTTGAATTTTTTTTTCTCTTATAAAATTTAACCTTGCGATTCAAAATTGGTATAAAGTCATATTAATGAAGAAAAAGGTAATAAAAGCTATTTACTTCAACTTTCAGCAACTAACTGATCTAACTTACAAATGAAGAGCAGGCATTGGGCAAGCAGAGTTTTGTAAGAGAATGCAATCTTTTGTGAATGCAATTATTATTAATAATCATCAGGGCCCGGATTTCCATGCAAATGCATATTTTTTTTAGACAGCCTTAGAAGGAAATGAATGAGATAGTTTTCCGAATTGAGAAATTTGCTTTAAAATGGCATTCAATCGTTGGTGCATATTTTGGTATAAATGCATATTTTGGCGTATTGAGCATATTTTAACAATAAATGCATATTTTTAGTGCATATTTCAGAAAAAATAAGCTTTAAACACTTGAATTTCATTATTTCACCGAAATGCAAACGACCTTTTAAAATTCTACTAATTGGCTTTCATAAGTTCAAGCCATGAGTTTCTGAGTGAGACTATAGTAAAATTACAGGGGTGGAACTCGCTTAAAAAACAAATAGGTTTTATGGACGAAGCAGTTTCGAAAATTAATGCAGTAGAGTCTCCAATGGGTCAATCTATTTGTAAAAAAATAGACAATTTTCTTAAGAAAAACGAAGGATATTTATGAAAATGAAAAATATCTCAACCATGTTATCCTTTAATGAGAATCAAGAACAGTCCTTCGATATTCAAGTAACAATAAATGAGATTGTATCATTAATACATGCTCCATTAACGTCTGTTGACGTGGAGAGGTCATTTTCCATGTAAAAAAGTTTCTTGAGACCAAATCGCCAAGGTTTCAGTTTTGAAAATTTCAGAAAAAAATTCATGATTCATGCTAACAAAACCTACTTACGAAACTAGTCTACATAATTATGTCAAGATTTTTTTTTTTTTTTTTTTGTTAAACCTACCTGAATTCTAAGTTATTTTTTGTTAATTTTATTTACTTATTGCTGTGAAAAATGTCTGTGAATGAAAGATTGATTTATTTGTTTTATTTAAGAGTGTTTTCATTTACTTTTTGAGTATTTTTGCAGCATATTTTGCATTTTTAAGGATTTTTGAGGGCATATTTTGGATTTTTTAGGGCATATTTAGACATTTTATGTGCATATTATAGGCGCATATTTTGTGTTTTTTAGAGCATGAAAATCCGGGCCCTGATAATCATTTATTGAAATCAATCAAATGATTGCATTCATTGACTTCACATTCTAGCTGTGATTCCAAATTCTGCAATCACCATTCATTTGACTTTGAAATGATTGCAATAATTTGTTTTCCCCATTCATACAGCAGCAACCAACTGAATACAATCTTTTCGTAATATTATGCATCTTAGATTCTTTGCATTCCTTTGAATTCTTTTCCATTCTTTTGAATTCTCTTGCATGCTTTTGAATTTTTTTGAATAAAAGGATAAGGAAAAATTAAATGTGAATTAAAAGATTGCTAGAGAACTCCAAATAATTTAGAAAAATCTAAAGTAAATTTAAAAAATCAAAAAAATGCACAAGAATGAAAATGTATGTTGTCGCCACGCCTGTGGTGGTTCTAGAAGTGAAGGAGTGAAGTTGTAATTTTGTTCAAGTCATTTCATACCACTCCAATATTTCAGGGAACTTTGCATTTACTTTAATTTTACCGCAAAAATGATTTTTAAAATGGTTTGACAATCAAATCAAAACTGCTGACAGCCGTGCACACACACAATTAGATACAAAGTTTACCTTTTTACAAATTATTTTTAATCAAAAACAGTAAATGAAGAATTGAAAAGAATTCGATAGAATTTTAAGTTATCAATTTGATACACCTAAGATTTGAGGCTCTGGAATATTGGCACCTCATATGTGTGCCATTTTAAAGGTCGTCAATTGGTCATGAAAAGTCGACTATGATTTCAGTAATTTTGCAAGCAAAGATAAGGAATTTCAATTTTTTGTTTTAAGAACACAGTATGATGAATTTCAACAATTTATACTTTGACCTTATTGAAAATTAATTAAAGCAAAGCTATCACAAATTACTAAAATAAGATGGCTTCTTATCACGATCTAGCGGCCAAATCTGGCATTCAAAGTTTTGCGTAAAGAAATCTCGCAATAAAAAAAAAAAAAGATTTTTACAATCTTGCAGCAATTTCATTTTATTTATTTTCAAATTGAGTTTTTTTAAGGAATTGCTTTGGCAAAAAATTATTTCAAACTCAACATTTAGACGAGAATTATTTTTTTTTTTTTTAATTTTAAGTTTGAAACCAATTTTTGCTGAGATTGTTCATTTAAAGCACTTTATCTGGAAAAAATATAATAAAAATGTACTTCTGGCTTTTCAAAAAGCAACGAAACCATACTGTAAGTGTTGCCGTTATTTTTTCTATTTCATGCAATTTTTCTTTCAAATTGACCCTCTTGTCCAAGGAGGGGAAATATTACCCCCATCCAATAAGCTTTTTTTCTTGTCAACTTTCAACCTACGTGCTCCGATTTGTACCATATAAATGATACCAATTTTAAGAATTTGGGTAGATGCCACGCCCCTTAAGCGAAAACTCAAAATTTTTTACTTTTATTCTTGTATGCACTTCAAATCTTATCGATATACTAATTTTTATCGTTACACCACAGTCGATAGTGCTCCATATAATGTATAAGAATTTTTGAAGAAGTGGATTGATGCCACACCCCCTGAACAGAAAATTCCAGATTTTCGATTTTTTCTTTGTGTGTATTTCAAGTTCTACCGCACAACCAATTTTCGTCGTTCTACAAAAGGCGAAAGTGCCATATAATTTTTATATGAATTTTCGAGAAATTGTGAGGATGCCACACCCCCTGAGTGGAAAATTGAAGATTTTACTTTGCACGCTCCACAAGACCTACCGTTGTGCGAAATTTCAAGGTTCTTCGATGTCGGGAAGTGCTCAGTAATTTTTATGATCTGTCAGTAAGTCCTTGGGATGGTTAAAAGCCTCCTTAAGGCGGATGAACGGCAGCAGCAGGTAGCGTCTGTAGCGTCTTGTCCCATAATGGTACAAGAAGGCGTCTGTTTTCCCATGGTGGGTGGCCTCGAGCAGTTATGTGTTTGACCATACAAAAGGCGGGTGTGCCTGTCAAATCTGAGCTTATGTATGTTAATCGTATTTCGGAAAACACCATGGTGGAAGGATATATGCTATAATACATGAACTATGACAGCGATGGAGGAAGTCAATGTGGATGGACCAAATGGAAATGAGTACCAAAGAGGTAATCATTTTATGGAGAATCCTTCTGCAGCTTCGGCTGCCGTAAACCGCACATCGGATATGGGGTTGCGGCATCTTTCGTGTACCAGCGTCATTCAAGACGCCATAACAATAAATGAATCATTAACAAATAGAAGAAGTCTTTCAAGTATAGCAAATGTTACTTTTGGCTACCGCATACGTACAAAAATCGTAGCATGGAACATTCGATTCTTGTACGGCGAAGGTAGATACGAGCAGGTTGAGCGTGAAATGCTTCACCTTAAGATCAGTATCCTGGGCATCAAAGAAACTAGGTGGAGAGGAAGAGCCGAATACAGAGCTGACTCTGGACAAACGAGAATGCTGTATTCCGGGGAGGATGAAAGAGAGGGTGGCCAAAGGCTGCATGGTGTCGGAATTATGTTGAACGAAGAAGCGAGGCATAGTCTTATATCCTGGGCGCCCATTTCTGCAAGAATAATGACAGAAAGGTTCCGATCAAAAATTCGCAACGTCATAATAATTCAGTACTACGCCCACACAAATGAACCAAGGAAGACAAAACCGACACTCATCTTAACTCAGTTTACAGAGGTGTTCGGAGAGCCAAAATCATAATATTGTCATGGGAGACCTCAATGCCCAAGTCAGATCAGACAACTACGGTCTGGAACGCGTCATGGGGAAAAATGGCTTGGGGTCACGCAATGAAAATGGCGATTTGCTGGTCGATTTTTGTAACGCTAATTGTCTTGTACTGGGTGGGACTGTGTTTAAACATAAGACTTGCAACAATATCACCTGGGTACATCCGGATGGTCAAACTAAAAACCAAATTGACCACATCATGATTCAGCAGCGATGGAGGAAGTCAATGTGCGATGTTCGAAGCATTAGAAATGCCGACATGGGAAGCAACCACCATTTGGTTCTCATGAGTCTCAAGCTACGAACTGCTGCTGTACAACGTCAATCACAGGGTGCAGCAAGGAATTCGAAGTTCAATACAAATGCTTTAAGTGATCTCAACATATGTTGTAACTATGTCACCAACCTTAATGACAGAGCTTCGTCATTAAACGGAATAAAACATTCAACAATTGATGAGATGTGGGGTGATATAAATAGTTTTTTTATGGAGGCTGGATCCGAAACTGTACCCAATCGAACAAGACTTAGAGACTCTTGGATATCCCAAGACACCTGGGATAGAATCGAGCTTCGCAAATCGTTGAAGATGCAAATAAATGCCGAAGCAGATGCTCAACGAAAGGCTGAATTGCGAAGAGAGTATCGCTTAGCACATAAGATGGTCTATCGCTTTGTGAGACGTGACAAGAGGGTGAGGTTAGATGGACTCGCAGATAATGCGGAAATCGCTACCAGAAGAGGAGATATCCGGGAATTGTACCAAATAGCCAAAGATGTTATCGGGAAAAAAGCAACACCAATCATCCTGTAATGGATGTGGATGGCACACTTTTGGTATCAATCGAGGATCATCTGCGCAGGTGGAAGGATCACTTTTGTGCCTTTCTTAATGAGGATTCTATTGAGCAGAGTACTGAAGTGCCCCAGCTTAACGAGATGCGTAGATCATATAGGGGTATTGACATCAAACCCCCTACAGTACTGGAAATTCAATCTTTGATAAATCTTCTCAAAAACAACAAAGCAGCTGGACTTGGACGGTATACCAGCCGAGTTCCTGAAAGCTGACCCTGTCAGAACGGCTAGTATCCTACAACCATTGATACAAGCTGTGTGGGAAAACGAAATCTATCCCAGCGACTGGAAGGATGGTGTAATTGTTAAGTTGCCAAAGAAAGGTGATCTTAAGAATTGCAACAATTGGCGAGGTATTACAATTTTGTCCGTTTTTCCAAAACTAATGGCAACCATCATTCTGGATCGGATAAAGGTTAGAATCGAGTCTACACTCAAGAGGCATAGCAAAAAGACAAAATTAATGCTCACAGGCCGCTCCACACATCAGCGTTTTTTAATACAGGAGACGCCAGTTGAAGAGGTTGAACAATTTAACTACCTTGGAAATATTGTTTCAACAAATGGTGGTACTGATCTGGACGTTCAAAGTAGAATAAATAAAGCTCACGCAGCCTTTGGTTCTATGTCCCAAATTTGGAAATCCAGTCAAATCTCCTTACGCACAAAGTTGAGATTCTTCGAATCCTATGTCAAACCCGTGCTGTTAGACGCTTGCGAAACCTGGAAAGTCACGACTACCATCTCGAAGAAATTGCAGGCTTTTGTGAACCGCTGTCTACGCCATATTCTAAAAATTCGCATGCCACAAATTATATCAAACGAGGAGTTGTGGCGCAGGACAAGTCAAGAGCGGCTGGACGTTGACATAAGAAAGCGTAAATGGCAATGGATTGGTCACACACTGAGGAAACCAAACGATGAAATTGAAAAGCAGTCCTTTGAATGGAATCCTCAGGATGCCCGGCGGGTTGGAAGACCAAGAACAACATGGAAATCAACAGTTCTATCAGAAAGAGACTCCCAGAGATAGACGTGGCCACAGTTACAATATCTAGCTGCAGACCGTGAAGGATGGAAACGATTTGTTGGCGCCCTATGCTCCAATGGGGTTACAGGACTTGATGATGATGATGTCAGTAAGTGAGTGAGTCAGTCAGTTACGGTTTTTGCGATTTTTGAAGTCCTGTACCTCAGTCGTTACTAAATTTAGAGAGATGAAATCTAATCCAACTGTGTTTGACTATATCTCAGCTAATTCTACCCAATTTGAAGTTTCATACTTCAAGTTAGAGGGGGTCGAAAATCGCCTGCCGTGAGCTCGGCTGGGCTGGGCACTACCGTGCCCTTTGAAGATATGTAGATTTTTAAAACATTGAAACATCAACACAAAAATGTCGATTTGCAAAAATATAAACTGATCAAAATCGGGTCTCCTCAAGTTTCAAACTTCTATATTATATGAATTTGACTCAGTTCTGTTTATACTATATCTACCCAACCAATACTTCTTTTACTATATTAGTGACCTCTAAAGGGGTTGCTGCTATAAGAATATTCTATCAATTAAAAAATCAAACTTACTACATCAAAGTCGCATCCAAAAGTAATTTCATTACAAATCATAAAAATTACAAGATACGGCTGAGCGATGCAATCAATGTCTATAGTAATATGCAGTAGATACGAGTACCTATGTATGTAATTAAAAACAACCTTTTTTATTTAGCAAATGATTCGGTTAAGTTAGCACGCGTACCGCGCCAATAAACCAACAACACAAAATATTCTTCTAAACTATCGAATTACTCAATTTTAAGTCAATAGATAAATATGAGTTGAGTACTTGTATGCTCTAAGTATAAAGTTAAATAAACACTCAACTGTATGCATATTCGGCCAAGGTATACAGTGAAGCTATTAAAGTTTTAAACAAACAGAACAAAGTGCAGAGTGATGTTTACATGCAATCTTAGAGAGAACTTGTCTCTTTAGGTCGAATAATAAGAAATGTTTGTAAAAAATAAAAAATCCAACTTTGGTTAAAAGCCATTGGATTTTACGAATTTAGTTGAAATCTTTATGCGATGTAAGTAGGTGTCAAAATACTGCAATTTTAAACTTTTCTTAAGTGATGCATTTATTTGTTTCATAAAACTTGATCGATATACCTATCCTAAGATGAAGCTCACGAACTTGCTCTTACAGCTTAAATGGCTAAGATATAGTTGTGACTTAAATATAGGACCGTTTTAAAAACTATATATCCTAAATTTGAGTTCTTTGATGTAACACAACTGCGTTAGCTGCTCATAGCCTCAAGCTTTGTTTGATGGAAATCCCAAATTCAATTTTTTTTTCTCAAATACAAAACTCCTGCTCTAATCACTCTCATACCCAAAAAAAGATAAAAAAAAATAAACCACAAATCAATAAAACTCGTCTGTTTGCTCAATTAATTTTCTACTGTCGTAAGGCTTTTGTGTTTGTTCATCGTCAGTAAACATCTGAGCATCTGGCCAACCGACACTAATTTATTTGTCGCTAACGTTTGTTCAAAATATTAAATTCAATACAAAATGTCTATACATACCTATAGCTATATTGCTTCTGAAACATCAATCAAAAACCCAAAACGTGCTATATGTACATTATTGTGACCTTGTAAAGTTGAAAGGTTTTTTGTCGAATTTCCTGAGAACTCAAATTCAATAATTCAATTTATCACACAAACCTGTTATTCTTGACAGCATAACTCCCCATTCCTGAATTTGTTGCCCAGCGAAGCCTGCAACTTCTGCACCCAAACTGAAGCCAATCACATGAATCTGTGCCTTAGGGAATCCGGTGCCGATGAGGTAGCGCAAGAAGCGAGCAATATACCGTCCAGCTATAGGTATATTATCCACTGAATTTGTGTACCATGGCATTGCTGTAAGTGGACTCCAATCAACCAGGATAACGTTGTAATTTCCGGCCTTGAGAAAAGCTTTATACACAAAGTTTGTGTTTGTTGTTCATTGGGGAAAATGGAAAAACAAGTGAAAATGAAAATGAAGGAACTCGTTGAGAATAAAAATGGGAAAAAAAAAACAAATTGAATTATGTTTCACATCTCTGCGATGGAGATGCCATAAGAGAGGAAGCTTGAGAAAAAGACCATAAGACAATGTGATTAGTGAAGTTATACCATCCTTAATTTGTTGACTACTTTGTTGTTCGTCACCAGATGATGACTCTGAGAATCCATGGAGGTATATCACCAGCGGATGTGACTTATTTAAATTACTCTGCTGCAACTGTTGGTCATTGCTGAGATAGAGTTGATATGGGTTTCTAGGGTTTTGACTATATTTTTTTTTTTTGATGGATGAGTAGAAGACAAAATTTTTGATTTATTCCTTTAGAATTTGTGATAGTTTACTCGGTCTCACTTTGTGTAGAGGAAGAACTGGACATCTTGAACTTCTCTGATCGGGCAGCAATTATCGCAAGTGCCACGTGGAGCAGGACTGTAGATGAGTGGAGTTCCAGCTGAAAATAAAATAAATATTTTATCATCATTAAATAATAACAACTATTGATTATTTTATTTGGAGAATATCGATACCTTCCCGTAAGAATGTATTAAGCGACATTTTAAAAATTTTAAAGGCATTGACAAAAACCTCTGGTCCTGTTATTTATTTATGTATTTAAAAAAATAAAAAGATTTGGGACGGGAATTTCAACTCAAAATGCTTCGAAAAATCAGTTTACTACAACAAAATACCCAAATAAATAATTGAATAAGAGGTATTTTAAAAATTTAATTTAAAATTTTTAAAATGTCGCTTAATACATTCTTACGGGAAGGTATCGATATGTATATGAATCGCTAAAACGTTGGAAGGGGAAGTGACTAAAGTTCTGAGTTGACGGGAAATATATTTGTGTATCATCAAATATAACCAATTCGACCACACAACACCACAGTAGAATTTATTTGGACCTTTATAAGGCTTGGATGACAACTTTTTATTATTTTATTTATTTTTGACTAGACCAAAACATGCCTCTAAATTGACACTCCTCTACGTACCGCGAAAACAAAAATAAATCTCCGTACTTCAAGTTTTCCTAAATATAAAAGTTTTTGAAAAGTGGGGTGGCTTTTGTGGTACTATTTGTTTATTTTTACTGGACGGAAAGTTATTTACTGAAAATAGCTTTTCATTCAAAATAGCTTTTCATGGCCTTTAGTCCTACAAATTAGTTATTTAGATGGTGAAAATGATTTCTGTTTAACCTTTCGTTAAAAAGGCAAGAACAATTTTTATAAATTGTTGAATTTGGAACCTCATGCTAAGGGTTTGTAAACATCTTTTGAAACTGCTATTTAACCGTCAAAAACTTTCTCAAAAACATTTCTTATTTCCTTTTTGTATTTTCAAAAGCCTAAAGTATATATAAAGTATTTCCACGGCATTAAGATGAAAATTTCTGAGCTAGTAAGAAATTTTTTTTCTGAAGTTATTCAAAAACATAATATAAAATTAATTTTTTTTTTTTTTTTATCCAATGGAATTCTTCAAAAGACACTCGGTAAGAATCGGTACCAAGTAGTGTGGGACTCTTACCGCACTAAAACCACTGGTGAATCAGGACCAATCTATGAAAGATCGACAAATGATTTTTATTTCTTAATTTTTAAATCGCATGGGGGAAGTTTAAAGTAATAACACTTTCCCATAGCTTTTAGACCATCAGCTCATGAGGCTTGGTTCTTCTTAATCTCCGAACATTGTTTCGTACATTTAGGACGGTCTCCATTTCAGAGTTTGTATGACTTTGCAGTCGCTGATTGTGTGATACAGCGTGTTTTTTAACCACTTCTGTGACCATTTCAATTTGAAGGTCACGATGAAGATCGCTATTTCTTATATACCAAGGGGCATCAATTATTCCACGAAGGACCTTGCTTTGGAATTTTTGGATGGGTTCAGCATTTGTTTTCTTTGTACAGCCCCATAGTTGAATGCCATATGTCCAAACGGGTTTCAATACTTGCTTATATAACATTTGTTTGTTCTGGATAGATACATAGGTCAGAGTTCTTTCCTAGTAACCAGTACATTTTTCTGTACTTCAAGTTTAGTTCTTCTCTTTTCTTTTTGATGTGCTCTTTCCATTTAAGCTTTGCATCCTAAGTCATTCCATGGTATTTGGCGGTATTGGAGTAAGGTACTGCTGTACTGTTTATATAAATTGGAACATTGTTTATGTTTTTATTTGTAAAGTTTATATGCGTCGATTTTGTTTCGTTTAGTTTGATGCGCCATATCTGCGTCCAATCACTTACTTTATCGACTGCATTTTGCAATTTTTGTGTAGCCTTTGTAACGGATTTATCTGGCACCAATATTGCAGTATCATCAGCAAAGGTGGCCATGATAGCGTTGATGTCCACTGGAATATCCCTTGTATATAACAGATACAGGGTTGGTCCTAGGACACTTCCTTGTGGTACACCGGCTTCAATTTTCTTTAGCTCCGAGTAATTTTGGTCGTACCGTACTCTAAAGAGTCGGTTCGTAACGTAGGATTTCAGTATTTCGTAGTACTGCCTGGGAAGGTCCCTATGCAGTTTGTACTCAAGTCCCAAGTGCCAAACCTTGTCAAAGGCCTGAGCAATTTGTTATAAACTTTTAACGCGTTAAAGAAATTGAATAAAATCATCGTTTAAGGTTTTTGAAGAAAATCTCAGTTAGTGGAAATAGCTATATAGTTATAAAGGTGTTTTAGAAAACTTTATCAACAGTCACCCTAAAATAGTTTAAATAATATTGTTTTGCAGGATTTACAAATTTTATTATAAGCCGAAATATTTGTAAAAAATACAGTTTCCTAATACTTTTCGTAAGACCTAGTCATGTATGTTGTATTCAAAGTAAATGTTGGCCAAAAATTTACTTTGATGTGATTTAAAATACGGAAGTAAACAACCAGTTCTTTAAAAATCAAAATTTAATATGAAACATTTTTTTTTTAATTTATAACATAACTTTGAAGCAACATAAAAATAAAAATTTTAGCCAACATAAAAAAAATATCAACTGATTAAAATATCGATTTTATCGAATCTTTTGCAAGTTTAAATACCGAATTTTCTTAGGTTCAGTTTTAGTTCAGGAAGTTTAAGTCCTGAAATGTGTATTCTGTCAATTTAAATCCTTATTTCACTGCAAGTTATGCAGTGCACATGAGATATGATTTTTTCGATAAGCCCTGAAGTATCCGTGAAATAGTTCTTATAACAAAATCAGTGTTTCTTAGCCCTAGAGCCACGACTTAAATTTTAAAGAAGATTCAGGTTTTGCTTGTGCGGATTTGCTTGAACAAATGAAAATGTCAAAGTGACATATGTATGTACATTATATTTTTCGTCAGTTGTCAAGTATTTGTTTGTCAGAACCATAATATTGCGAACAAAAAAAAACCCTGTTTTGTTGAAAAATCTTGAGAATATTTTTTAGCTTAAGTTTGAAATTTTGGTACTCAGTGCAATGCTTTCATAAGCAAAGCTGATCCTGCAACAAAGAATTAGAGACAATAATAATAATACATGAAAAGTTAAATTTTCGTAATGGCAACGCTGGTGATCAGCGTGAAATATCCGCGGCGGCCGTAAAGAACCAGGTAAGTCGAGATACCTGAAGTGCATTATTATTTTGTTAGTAATTCTTTAGTAAATAGTTAACAACATCTACCAAAATTTTACCCTCGTGTAAAAGTGCCCTAATATATATTTGTAAATACATGCTGAACACTTTTTTCCACATAAGTTAGGTTTTGTGAATGATATCGATACCTTCCCGTAAGAATGTATTAAGCGACATTTCAAAAATTTTAAAGGCATCGAAAAAAACCTCTGGTCCTGTTATTTATTTATGTATTTGAAAATATAAAAAGATTTGAAACAGGATTTTCAACTCAAAATGTCTCGAAAAATCTGTTTATTGCAACAAAATACCCAAATAAATAACTGAATAAAAGATATTTTAAAAATTTAATTTAAAATTTTTAAAATGTCGCTTAATACATTCTTACGGGAAGGTATCGATATTAAAAATAAACCCTGAACTTCTCAGTTTTTACGAGTTCGACTTTCCTGGTTCTTCACAACCACCACGAATATATCTTCATCGTCAGTTTGAAGATAAAACTCATTAACTAACAAACTACTTTATTGAAATAAGATTGAAACATACTTTCTGAAGCAAAGAAGTCACGTTTCAAAAATTTTAAAATAAAATTCCCGGTCATAACATTCAATGTCTTTATAAATACATATGTATGTACATTCCAAAATGAGACTTTTTGAATACAAAAAAATGTATTTCATTCTCATTTTCTTAAGCTTTTTTCTGCAGGTACCTACTAAGTGAGTTTTACCTTTGGATCGGCGCCATTATAACTTGAACAACGTAGAGCTGCGCACCTACTAACAAATTTGACCCTACATAATTTCAACGAGCTATTGATAAGAAATATGAGAATATTAAATAATTATATGAGAAATGTTGCCACTGTTACGAAACCCGTCGATGTCATATTTTCGGTATGTGAGTTTTTACCCAAAAACCCAAAGGTCAATATTTTTATTGGGTATAATCCGGAGGAATACCTTCAGTGGAGCTCAAATGTCAACCTCTAAGTAAGCAATCAAGCTTCACTACACCCACTGCACAATTATTATTAACATTATTCTTTTTAATATATCTTTGATGGATTTCTGGTTTTAACACCAACTCTTTTGTTTATTCAAAGTGTATTTTTGTATTAATATTTTGAAAAACAAATCAGTTCAAGTTTAATATAAGATTTATTTTTCATTTAAAATTACGTACTTGCTCTTATGTTCAAGGGGCATAGGGTGTAAAATAGTGTGTATAAGGTCATAGAAATTATGAGAGAAAAATGTTTTTAACATGAATTTTGATATTTCAATCAAACAACTCCTCTAATAGTTTTAGGTGAAAAAAGAATACCATCTGAGTTCATGATAAAATATAAATTTATGACAAAAAAAAAATAAAAATCGTTGGAGAATCGTCAATATTTTAGGACAAGAATCATTATAAGAAAGGCAATTTCGGAAAAATTAACTGTAAATACAAACAAAAATATCAAAACTCAACGAAATCACTTACAATAATATGAAATAGCTATAGCTAATACTCCATTCTCTAATTTACTTTTTAAACCAAGAATTTAAAAAAAATAGTTTTTGAGAAATTTAATTTTTCAAATAAAATTTTTGACAAAATTAATACATGATATTTGTCAAAATTTTGCGAAATGAAGTACTATTTTTGTCTTCGATATGCAATGCTCTTTTTAATTCCTAGTCAAATACCGAAAAACAACAAAATTGAAAAATTAAGTATAAACGAAATGTACTTTTTCCCAATCAACTTGAAAAAAAAAATCAGAATTGTTCTCAAAAATGTTTTCTTTGAAATTTAATTTCTCAAAAACTATTTATTTAAACAACTTTATTTAAAAAGCAAATACAAAAATTGAATACTAGCCCAGTCAAATTAGTCAAAAAAAGGGGCATCAAATCGCATTTTTCGATGGACACAATTTTTTTTTATGGAATCTGTTTGGCTACGTCTTCTGATCGTAAAAACGGGTTTTTGGGATTTTTGAGGTTAGGGAAGACCCACCATCTTGAAAAAGAGATTGGTTTTGTTTTTATGCAATAACTCGCTTACATTTTACTTTACAACAAAACGTCCTACCACAATCTTGTAGAAGATAAAACTACCTATAAAATAAGCTGTCAACGACCTCTGTAGGTGGTTTCATTTTTGAGATATAACGGACCAATGTTCCCCTATGGGTTGTGTTTTGGGGGTGGTATGACTTTTCTTGAGTTTTCTAGGTAACCGTTGATTTTTTTGGATGGTGCTCTCAGAATCATTTTCAGTTCTTGTATCGACCTATAAAATGAGCCGTCGATCGATATCATCGGCCACGAATTGTGCCAGTTATCCAATTCAGAGGATCACACTTCATGAGTATTTAAGGAGAAAAACATAAATATATTTTTTTTCGAAAATGTTCATCTGGTGAATCGTACAAAAAAACTATTGCTTAAAATGATGTCCATAGTAAAGATAACAATTTAACATACATGGTACGTGGAGTTGCATCCGCACCACACAGAAGGTTGTAAAGCAGCTGGGAGACTTAAGACACCTACACTTCTTGTTGTTGAAAACTGAGTTATCTTTTCTCGATCCAAATGTAAACCAAAGGTATTGCATGCATATTGCATATTGCATCCTAAGACATAAACTGCAATACACAAGTTATACAGTTTTTCAGGACAAAAGTGATGCTGATTTGCTTATTGTCACTACAGCCATTAAGCAGTCTTCTCTGCATGAAACTGTTACAATCGTTTCCGAGGACATTGATATTCTTGTTTTGTTGACTGAACGTGGAAAACATCATGCGAATGTTGTTATTCGGAAACCCAAACAATTTCAATTGACGAACTTCTTTATAAAAAATCTACGAAGTCCGCGGCAAAAACGAAAAACTATTTATGATCACTTCCCCCCAGAAAAGATGCGCTACGACAGCATATATTTCGGACGTATCACCAGGTACAAACGTGGCTAGGAAACGACGAGGATCCGGAAAAGTGGGGTTGGAAAAAAAATACAAAAATGTATGTTCCTGTGATGACCACCAAGGAACCAGCTCCTCCCGAAATAATGAAGGTTATTTCTTGTTCCTGCGCATCAAAATATGGAGCGGCTTGTGGATGTCGCAAAGCGGGTTTAAAATGTTCCGCCGCGCCGCCGTCTGTGCACAGCAACAACCCCAAATGTATTACAATTGCTGAAGATTATTGCGAAGATGAAAGTACCCTGCTCTTGCAGATTCATAACGATAAAATGACACCAAACAAAACGATTTTTGAAGCTGATGTATGCGATGATAAAATGCTACTGACCTTCAAAAATCTCAAAATATTCCTCTTAATATTATTTGTCTCCCCTTCAAATACTTTCACAGAGAAAACTTAATGTAAAATACATTTTACCTCTTTTTTTTATCATTTTTTCTAATTATTCTGTTAATAAAAACCAATCAATAAATTTGAAATTCAATTAAGATTTTCTTCGTAGTACCTAGGAAACCGCATGCAATACCTTTTACATTTGGATTGACAAAAGATAACTCAGTTTTCAACAACAAGAAATGTAGGTGTCTTAGGTTTCCCGGCTGCTTAACAACCTTCTATGTGGTGTTGATGCAACTCCACGTACCATGTATGTTAAATTGTTATCTTTACTATGGACATCATTTTAAGCAATAGTTTTTTTGTACGATTCACCAGATAAACATTTTCGAAAAAAAATATATTTATGTTTTTCTCCTTAAATACTCATGAAGTGTGATCCTCTGAATTGGATAACTGGCACAATTCGTGGCCGATGATATCGATCGACAGCTCATTTTATAGGTCGATACAAGAACTGAAAATGATTCTGAGAGCACCATCCAAAAAAATCAACGGTTACCTAGAAAACTCAAGAAAAGTCATACCACCCCCAAAACACAACCCATAGGGGAACATTGGTCCGTTATATCTCAAAAATGAAACCACCTACAGAGGTCGTTGACAGCTTATTTTATAGGTAGTTTTATCTTCTACAAGATTGTGGTAGGACGTTTTGTTGTAAAGTAAAATGTAAGCGAGTTATTGCATAAAAACAAAACCAATTTTTTTTTCAAGATGGTGGGTCTTCCCTAACCTCAAAAATCCCAAAAACTCGTTTTTATGATCAGAAGACGTAGCCAAACAGATTCCATAAAAAAAATGTTGTCTATCGAAAAATGCGATTTGATTTCCTAATTTGACTGGGCTATACTGGCTATTAGTCCATTGAAATGTTATATTTTTTTTGGGTTAGCTTGCATTTGTCAGAGGATGCAATTTTCTTTTTACTTGCGATATAGGTACTATAGGGCAAGTTTTGGATTCGTGCAAAAAAAAAATCGAGATAACAATCAAACATGACATTACGATGATAGAGAACACGAAAAAAGTGGGTGGCACAATTCTGTCTGTCTGTCTGTCTGTCTGTCCGTACCTCAACCTACAGCCTAAACCACTGAAGCGATTTTCTTCAAATTTTGGACTTAAGGGTTTTTTGTAACTCTCCAAAGGGGAAATTGAAATTTTTTTTTTAGCTCAAAAAATAACGGTACTTGCCATACAACCGTTAAGGAAAAGCTTATTTATCTCAAGAACGGCTCCAACGATTTTGATTAAAAAAAATCAGTGTATTATTGTAGGTATGATTTTCCTTTTAGTAAGAAAAAAAATTACCAAAAACATTTATTAATGGTACCTGCCATATAACGGTTTTTTTGATTTTTGATTTTCTCATTAACCGCTCATCTGATTTCAATGATATTTTTTGCACAAAAGCTTTGTTGGAATATAAATAATACTGCATACCAAAATTTTTGAAAAAGTAAATTTTGGATTTTTAAAAAAAGATTCAAATTTTTTTTTTGAAAATTCAATATTTCAAAAACGGGTTGATGAATTGTTTTGAAATTTCAGTTTTAAATGTATATTAATATATACTCAAAATTGGCATACCAAATTTTTTTTGAAAAATGTTACAAAAATTTTATATATAAAAAATTAATTTTTAAGAAAACGGCTCCAACGATTTAAAATTTTTTGTTTGCATATATTCATATTTTTTCAAGTACTCAAATGGCATACTTTTTCTTTTAGCTCTAAGTTATTTATCATGCTGTTTATACAATTAAAAGAACGATTTAAATGCTTTTTTACTGTTTCTATAATTACTTGAATATTTTTTGAAGTTCTTAAGCCCCACACAACTTGAACATAAGAGCAAGTACGTGCGATCCAGTCGTACATTTTATTCTCTCATAATTTCCATGTTTGTGTATACAATGTTCTTAAACTCGCAGTGTCTTGAACATAAGAGCAAGTACGTGCGACCCAGTCGTGCATTTTATTGAGATATCAAGGGGGGGTCAGTTTAAAGTTAAATCCAAGTTTGTGGTGTTGCAGTCTTTGTCCCACGGCCGCCAAATAATTTTAATGGTTTATCTGACAAACTATAGGTCTCACAAACAAAAATAGTTAACAATTTTTCTTGCAAATAAGATTATCTACAATTTTTGTTAAGTGACTTTTTGTCGTAGAACCAAAAATAAAAAAGTTATAAGCAAAAATCCACGAAAGTTTGAGAAAAAAATTTTTATTGGTCGATATAACTTTTTTTCTAATCATTTAACAAGAAAATGACGTCAGACCATTTTTATAAATGGTGTTTTAAGGAATAATTTTCACCATTGACTTTTTAAAATACATTCATTAGTAAAGGTTTTACAGCGCTGCGGAACGAATACTCTTCAGTATTCATAACTATATTCGTACATAATATGTAAATATTAATGATTTGTTATAATTTTAAATCATCTTTTCATTTTTTTTATGATAATCTTTTTAATTATTGATGGTGCAGTATTATTATTAATTAATAATTGACTCTTTTCCCCACCACCTACTAGGTAGAGTCTGGAGGCGCGTTTTTTTACGTGGTATCTAAAGGCATAATCCACGGTGATTTTCTAAATCACAACTACTCAGTCCTCGGTCTTTTTGATTGACCAGGTTGCGGCTCAGCATCTGATTGACTTTGTATATTAAGTATTTGAGGGAGAACCGGAGAAAAAAGTGACATCATTGTCGGTGGTTCATCTTTAAAATTTATTATTATTTCTCAATTAATTTCGACAGCTCCATTTTGTTGATGCAAGTCTCCCCAGAACAATGGAAGCACACTGGAGAACATTTCAGGCCTGCTTTTCGACATCCACACATCGCTTCCTCTGCATCTACAGAAAATTAATTTTAGAAGCTCAGGGGGTGTTGGGGGTTTTGAGCCTTGCACTGACATCAATATTTGCCAACATTTTTTCATGCCCCAGTCTTCAGGATCGTTAAAATTCCAAAGCCACGACTGGACCTGATGGTAGACTCGGGAGCTGTGGAAGCGGGCTGTATCTTGTGTTGGAGGAAGTGAAAATAAATTAAATGTTATTTTTGTCGCTGACTTGGCGAATTGTTTACATCTTAGGCTGTCAAGAGAATTATCATCTTTATTACCGCCATATAAAGAGATGAAAAAACGTTCACCGATGACAGTAAGTAAAGCAGGGTAAACTCTCTGAACTCGAATCCGTTGTCCACTTTTCAGCTACCCAAATATGTCGAAAAAATGTTTCTTCTGCACTATCTAACGGAAAAACAGATATCGGATTTGAGTTAAGCACGAAAAACTATCTTTGGATCAGGTCTTACTTAAAAAAAATGAAAAGATGATTTAAAATTATTAATATTTACGAGTCTGTATAGTTATGATTTATGAATACTGAAGAGTATTCGTTCCGCAGCGCTGTAAAACTTTTACTAATGATAAAAGTTAATAGTGAAAATTATTCCTTAAAACACCATCTATAAAAATGGTCAGAAGTCATTTCTTTGTAAAATGATTAGAAAAAAAGTTATGTCGACCAATAGAAATTTTTTTCTCAAACTTTCATGGATTTTTGCTTTTAACTTTTTTATTTTTGGTTCTACGACAAAAACTCTCTCGAAAAAAGTTGTAGATGATCTTATTTGCAACAAAAATTGTTAACTATTTTTTTTTTCTGTGAGACCTATAGTTCGTCAGATAAACCATAAAAACCATTTGAACCTCTTTTTCCAAGATGGCGGCCGCGGGACAAGAGCTGCAACCCCACAAACTTGGATTTAACTTTAAACTGATCCCCCCATGAAAATTGCATTCTCTAACAAATGCAACCCCAAATGTAACTTTTCAATGGACTACATAGCTATATCACCCATTATTGTTTGTACTTTCGTTGATTTTCAATATTCAGTCATTTTTTTTTTTTTTTCAGAAATTGCCACCCTGCCCTTTGTGGGGAGAGATAGAGGTTTCTCCCTTACGATTTTCTTCTTAAAATATACCCAAGACAAGAATCATAACCTAAAATATTATTGACAAGCATCAAATAAAATTCTTACCATATTTTTAAGGAAAATGTTTGGCATGCGCCCATATAATGTATTTGTAACAACCTACTTATTATTATAGTTAAATTATAAAATTCGCCTTTGACTATACATTTAAATTTAATTAATAACAGTCATTTGACTTTTTGTATTATATAATTATTTTTGTTTGAAAGATTGAATTCAAATCGCCTTTGACGATACTTTTTATTTTTGTTCACAAAATAATATTTTATTAAAAAATTAAAGCCTACTAATTGTAAAATACTAAACTCATTTTCGGCACTATAAAAGGAGAGCCAAAATTAGAATTAAATTACTTACTTTTAGTTTGACCAGGAAACTGGTAAGTAATACTTCAGAGGTATTCTCATACCACTTTTTATTACTTCCCAACTTTTCTAAGGGTCTCGTTGTTGATGGCTTTTTCCTTCAGCAATTACTGCGGACTTCGGACCGCATAATCGCAAGGGGAAAAGCCCCAGCATTGCAACTCCTACAAAAGTATTTTTGTTAGTAGTTTGCTATAGTTTTTCAATAAAACTAATTTTTTTGTACGAAACATAATTCCTTTGTCTAGAGTTTTTATTTGGAAGATCCCCGAAAACTATTTTGCTCTACCGAACTAAGATCCCACTACATATTTAATAAATTTCAAAAAAAAAATTGTCACCCCGTTTTTTGAGATATCTTATTTTCAAAATTGTTTTTTTTTTTTTTTTTTTTATTCAAAAACACAATTTCTATTATTTTAAAATTTCTGTATATAAAGTTAATGTAAATCCGATACAAATAATAGTTGCTAAGTGTTTTCTAATATTTGTTAGTAGATCGCTTAATTTAAGCATTCAAAACAATTTCATAAAAATCGTTAGAGTCCTTTTTGAGAAAATTAATGGGCTCCTAAGGTTTTTTTTTACATTATTTGCATGGAAAGTACCATTATTTTTTCATAAAAATAAAATATTTTATTAAAATATTCTAAAAAGTGTTGTAAAATTCCGAAACTCAAAAAATTTATTGTGTCTTTTTCGAAATATTTTATAAAATTTAAACAGAAGGATTTATTTTCAAATTTTCTTCATACTCTATTTATTAGACGTGTTCCTCTTGGGATGGCGGGCGCGGCGGAGTAGGTACTCATGAGTAGTTGACTTACCATTTTCAAATACTACACATATTTTCCCAGTTTAGTGGATTTTTGCATGAATGTGTACACAAACTCCAATAAATGGAGAAAGTGTGTGTTGAATATTTGTTTGAAAGAATTTTTAAAGGTACTCTCAACTAATTTATACTATTTGGGTGGATTGACAGCCATGGCCCACTGCAGAAGTATACAAGTAGGAACAATTGGACAGAATTTTTCATTTTATTTTATTTTACATATCACATTAAGCAAATTATTAAAATCTAAATTGTCTCAAACTACCAGTTGTTTTCATTTGTAAGCAAAGCAAATCTCTTAACCTAATCAGATGCCCTCTGGTGGATTTAAGTTTCGTAATTGCTCTACTCTTCTACTCGCGTATGAGAGCATGAGGAGATGGAAGTACTAGATTATAGTTTTCATCTACTCAGGAGTACTTTGCCACCCTCAAAGAAACACGGCTATTATTAAATGTTTGTAGTTTAAAATCCAAAACATATTTTGATTTGAAGAATTTTGGTAAACAAAAAAAATTTTTTACAATTTTAAGAAACTTCTGCATACATAAAATTATGAAAAATAATCATACCATTTACAAGAAAATCAAAAATATGGTTCTTTGGGGTGCATCGTTAAAATCTATATTTTGGAAAATGATTTTCGACCGAAAGGTGCCTTTACTAAAAGTAATTTAGTTTTTAAAGAAAATTTGTGGAGCCATTTTTGAGAAAAATAAGAATCTGTAAAATTTCTGGATAAAAATTCATGAAGGGACCGTTGTTTCTTATGTTAAGAAAATGAAAAAAAAAACGTGTGAGGGTATGACCAAAATCCACTGTGTCACAAGTTATAGGAAAATGATGCTTACAGCAATTTATGCTGTAGCTCAACAGACAGACAGATAAAATTGTAAAACCAACTTTTTTCGTCTTCCTTATCATCGTAGTAACAAGTTTTATCAAAATCCCGAGTTCGACTTGTTTCACGAATGTATAACCTTTCATATATAGCAACACCTAAATTTGGTATCGCAAGGAGGTTAATATAACATGAAACAAATCAATCTTTCAAATTCATCAAAAAATAATATAAAAATAAATCGCAAGAAAAATCAATTGGAATCTGATACAAAAAACCCAAAACAATCAACTTGTATCTCTGATTCAGAGTAATTTGTATGTACATTGTACATATGTTTATGTATATCTACAGTGAAACAAAAATAATAAATCTACAAAACCGGCAAAATCAAAATTGAAAAATTAAATTTCATAAGTTCACGTAATGTGAATTTGTTTTTAAATGAGGCATAAAGGATTTTTTATTCAAATTTCTCACAATAGGTTCTATTGTAGTAATACGAGTAATACAACGTTTGTACGTACATACATATACACATGCATTTTAAAAGCTTAATATTGATCTGGGGATGTATGTCACGTTCATAAAGGTGTTTACGAGAAATTCAATAAAATAATGAACTTTTTTTTACGGACATTTGTGATTCATTTGTTTTCAGTGAAAATAGAATTGATTGTCTTCTTTTTCTATTGATAGCATAAACATCTAAAAATTATTGTATTATTTGATACCTATAGGTTATACTTTCAGTTGTGACTTCTCTTTAAATTATTAACATAGTGTGATTCGCTTAGAAAAATTACATGCTAAGTGAGTTAGAGCTTCAATTTTTGAAAACATAGTAATCGATTAAGTGACAACTAGGGGAAATACGACACCAAATAATTCAGTTGATTTTGTTTCTATTCCAGAAACAATAATTTTACTTGTTTACAAACCCATAGCACTAAAAGTGGTCGACGTCACTAAACGTGACTTTTTATGTAACGGGTGATTTTTTAAGAGGTTTAGAACTTTAAAAAAAAAAACACAAAAAATTCGAAAAAATGAATGAAATATTTATTTGAATCGATAGTTTGAACCTTGCAATTTAATGTTTAAAGATAATTTCATGCAAATGTTGACCGCGGCTGCGTCTCAGGTAGCCCATCCGCTGAGTCCAATTTTGGCATACTCTTTCACACATATCGGCCGGTATCTCACGAATGAATGCATGGATGTTGGCTTCCAGTGCGTCAATCGAAGCGGGCTTGTCCCTATAGACATTAGCCTTGACATACCCCCACAAAAAATAATCTAATGGTGTCAAATCGCACGATCTAGGCGGCCAATAGACCGGCCCGAAACGTGAAATTAACTGTTCACCAAACTCGCCTCGCAATTGCGCCATTGTTTCGCGTGCTGTGTGGCATGTGGCACCGTCTTGTTGAAACCACATATCATGCAAGTCAAGAACTTCCATTTCGGGCAAAAAAAAGTTTGTTATCATCGCTCGGTAGCGTTCACCATTGACAGTAACGCTGCGATTCGCATCATCTTTGATGAAATATGGCCCAATAATGCCGCCGGCCCATAAACCGCACCAAACAGTGGCTTTTTCGGGATGCATTGGTAGCTGTTGCAATGCTTCTGGCTGATCTTCACTTCTTCACTCCAAATGCGGCAATTATGCTTATTTATGTACCCATTCAACCAAAAATGAGCCTCATCGCTGAACACAATTTTTCGATAAAAAAGCGGATCCTCAGCCAGCCATTTTGATAGTAAAATTCAATAATTTGCAAGCGTTGTTCATTTGTAAGATGATCCATGGTTAAATTGCAAACCAAACTGAAGCTGTTTGACAGTGACACAAGGTACTAAACACACGTCAGCTGTCAAAACCAGTGTTGCCAAAAACCAAACCAGCTAAAAAATCACCCGTTATTAAGTTGGTTTTAGGAATGATGAAGTGAATATTGTCATCGACAGTCTAGGCCTATTCCTTTTTTATCTAGCTTCATCTAGAGGTAGCCAAACACCTTCTTTTTACAGTTACAGTACCTACATTCTAGGGTACATTCAAAAGATAACTTTTACTTGTACTCAGTGGAAACACCCTGTTCATTTTTGAACAAAAGTTTAAGAAATACAAATTTCTGCTAAGACGAAAAAGCAAACATAAAAGGCACTTCTTATGAAAATAGATACCCTTGGAGGATTTGTCACTTCCTCGTAAACTAAAATTTAATTATTTCCTAGTTTCAGGTTTACACATTAACTCTTTTGTTTATCAAAATTTGTTACTTAAGAATAAAACTTGTATTTTGTCTTCTAGACAACTAGACATCTTGAACAAGAATTTTATTTTCCTCATAGACATTAAAACAGAAATTATCATAACTTAAATATAAACCTCATTTAATCTTTAGATTAATATAAAAACAAATTTGAAAAAAATCAAGTAACTTTTTTTTTTAATTTGTCTTTAATTTTTTTTAAATGAAAAACCATGTAAATCTCAGTGATTCACTTAACAAAAATCTCAATGAATTAAAAAAAAAATTGCCAGTAAACAAAAAAAAATAATAAACAATAATATTTTTCAAACTAATTCGAATAAAGTTATATTGTGAATAAGGTTATTAACTTTTTTAAATTTCAAACAAAAAAATGAATTATAAGAAATTAGAAAAAAAAGGTTAAATAAAAAAGATTTTAATTAATTCTAAGAATTAATGGCAAATTATCAACGGCTACTGAATTGAAATTACTATAAATGAATGTTATACATGCATTTAATAACCTATTTTTATTAATATCAAGATGAATGTCACGTTCAGAAATATTGTTTACGAAAAAACAATAAATCGAAAATTTTACGATATTCGTTATTTTTATTGGACATTTATGAATTAAGGATTGGTTGTGGAAAATTTAAAAGCTTGTTTATTTAGTCTAGTGAGTCAATAAAATGTTTTTCAAAAAGATGCGTAATATTCTCAAAATCTTCAACGTAAACTTATTATGATTCTAGGAACTAGCAACCCAAACACAAACCGTTTACTGCATATGAATGAGAGCAGGCAATACTTAAAATGTTTTGTGAGTAGGTACTTTGAATAAATTTGTTCATTTTTATTGGAAATCAAGAAGTGATTAATCTTTTGGAAATCAAGAAGTGATTAATCTCAATTTGAATAAAGTAATTTGATAGACTGAGTACTAGCATTTGTGGGCTTTATAAAATAAAAAATAAATATTAGTTCATCCCCTGTTATATTGAAGCCCCTTTCTAAATATTATTCAATCTTTATTTATTATTGAGTTTGCATTTATATGCCAAATTTTGCAATTCATGAAATAGTGGGTATGATTGACAGTACATTTCTAGTTTCACTATGCGAAGCCGTTTTATCATAAACCGAGAAAGTTTTTGCGCCTTCTCATTGTTTTATTTTTTAATACCACCAAGTTCATGCGCAAAAAAAATTGAAGTATCGTCGGCCGCTTTCAAGACGTATTCACAGCCTAGTATTTCCCGAAAATTGTCTCTGAAAATGTTATATAAATGTATTATATACAAGTCAGAAGGATTGGGTACAAAAATCGCAAATTAAAATTTCGCATTATAAACAAACAACAAAATCCTGAAAAATGAAAAATCACAAAATTTAATAACATTAATGAGATTTTAATTAAAAATATTTATTTGTTAAATACAACAGAGTTGTAAAAATTTCAATGTAAAAAAATACATTTTTTATTAAAAATAAAATTTTAATGCAATGTGAAAATATTTTGCATTAAAAAAAAGGTTAATGCAAACTCAAAAATTTGTTGCACTAAAAAAAATGTTAATGCGATTCAAATATTGTCTGCATTAAAAAAAAAAATGTCACTGCAATATGAACATTTTTTGCATTAAAAAAAATGTTAATGCAAACACCAATATTTTTGTTGAACTAGAAAAAAATTTCAATTAAATTTGAAAACTTCTTGCAGCAAAAGAAAATTTAAATTTAAAAATAATTGTTTAAGAAAATTGTATATGGAAATTATGGGAGAAAAATGTAAAGGGATGAAATACAATATTTAAATTGGCTAAAACAACTCTTTTGACAGTTTGAGGTGAAAAAGAAGAGGTGAAAAGAATGCCATCTTAATTCTTGATTGAATATGATTGTATTGTAAAAAATTTAAAATCGTTCGAGCGGTTTTTTAAAAAAATAATTTTTTATATATAAAATTCTTAAAACATTTTTAAGAACAAATTTTGGTATGCAAAACTTAAGTGTATATTTATGTGTATATAAAAACAAAATTTGAAAAAAAATTGTCAACCCGTTTTTGGGATATCGAGTTTTCAAAAAAAAAAGTTGAAACTTTCTTAAAAATCCAAAAACTTTTTTTTGAAAATGTTGATATGCAATATTATTCAATCTTATTTGAAATTTGTGCATAAACAAATTCATCTAAGTCCGTTTAGCCGATAACTAGAAAACTCAAAATAAAAAAATACGTTCTATGACAGGTACTATTAATAGTTGCCAAGTGTAAAATTTTATAATTTTTGATAGAAGATCGTACTAATTTTAGTATATGAAAAAAGTTTAATCAAAATCGTAAGAGTCGTTTATATTTTATATTTATATTTATATTTATATTTATATTTATATTTATATTTATATTTATATTTATATTTATATTTATATTTATATTTATATTTATATTTATATTTATATTTATATTTATATTTATATTTATATTTATATTTATATTTATATTTATATTTATATTTATATGTATTTATATTTATACTTATATTTTCCTTTGCAGTTTTTTAACTTTTGTGTGGAAGACACCGTTATTTTTTCATAAATGTAAAAATGTTTCTAAAAATATTTTAGAGAGTACTAAAAAACTCTTAAATATCGAGTTTCAAAAAAAATCGATCATGTCGTTTTCGAAATATTAGATTCTCCACAAAAAATTTGAAACATTTTTTTAAAATCCAAAAAATATTTTTTCAAAAATTTTGGTACGCAAAACTATTTATATTTTTCGGAAGCTTCTGTACAAAAAACTAATTGAAATCGGTCGAACCATTTTGAAGAAAATCAAAAAATTAAAAAAAATGGTTCTTTGGGAGTTACCATTAATAACCATTTTTGAAAAATGGTTTTCCACCCAAGGAAAGCCTTTACTGAAATGAGTTTAGTGATTTTTTTTAAGAAGTTATTTTAAGTTATCGAGCCGTTTTTTTAAAAAATTCGATTATGTAAAACTGCCAAAAAAGTTGTATGGCAGGTACCGTTATTTTTGGTTCTAAAAAAAAAATGAAAAAACGTGTGGGCATAATCAACAAAAACCATTAGGTATGTACCAAGTTTCAAGAAAATCGATCGAGCCGTTTAGGCTGTAGATGAACAGACAGACAGAATTGTGCCACCCACTTTTTTGGTGTTCTCTATGATTGTTATCTCAAATTTTTTCTTGCATGAATCCAAAACTTGCCTTATAGTACCTATTTCGCAAGTAAAAACTTAAGAAATAAAAAAAATATGCCAGCATGTGTGCTAGTCCATAGGATTGGAGAGGACCTACAATTTTCTGCCAAGACCAAACAGCAAAGATGAGAGGCATTTCCTATGGAAAATAGAAACCCTTGGTGGATTTGTCACTTCCTCATAAACTAAAATTTAATTATTTCCTAGTTTCAGGTTTGTACATTAACTCTTTTGTTTATCTAAATTTGTTGCTACAGTAAAACGTGTATTTTGTCTAGGCAACTAGACAGCTTGAACAAAAATGTTATTTTTCCTGTAAGACATTAAAAAAGAAATTATCATAACTTAAATGTAAACCTCATTTAATCTTAAGATTAATATTAAATTAAATTTGAGATTTAAAAATAAAAACAAAATCAGTTTCTTTTTAAATTATATGAATTTTAATTGAAATGAAAAACCATTTAAATCTGAATGAAATTTAAAAAAAAATTGTAAACAATTCAAATATAATTAATAAATAATATTTTTACAAATAATTCGAATACTTTTACTGTGAATAAGGTTATTAACATATTTAAAATTAAAACATAAAAATGAATTATAAAAATTAGAAGAGAAAGGTTGTATAAAAAATATTTTAATTAATTCTAAAAATTGATAGCAAATTATCAACGGCTACTGAATTGAAATTACTATAAACGAATGTTAAACATGCATTTAATAGCCTATTTTTATTAATATCAAGATGAATATCACGTTCAGAAATATTGTTTACGAAAAAACAATAAATCGAAAAATTTTACGATATTCGTTAATTTTATTGGACATTTATGAATTAAGGATTGGTTGTGGAAAATTTGGATGCTTGTTTATTTAATCTAGTGAGCAAATCAACGGTTGTTAAAAAGATGTGTAACATTTTTTAAATCTTTCACGTAAGCTTATTATGATTCTAAGAACTAACAACCCAAATAAAAAATGTTTAATGCGCATATAAATGAGAGCAAACAACACGAAAATGCTTAAAATGTTTTAGTGAGTTGGTTCTATGAATAAATTTGTTCATTTTGATTGAAAATCAAGACGTTTTTAATTTCAACTCAGATAAATTCTATATAAATACTAGATAGATATACTAAACAAAATAAAAGTACACACTAGTTCACTACCTGTTACATTGAAGCCCTTATTAAAATATTGCTCAAACTTTATTTATTAAGGTTGAATTTCTATACCAGAGTATATAATTCATCAACTAGTGGGTGTGATTGAATGTACTTTTTTTGCTTCACTGTGAAGAAGATCATGAACTGGGAAAATTTTCAATGTGTGTCCCCTCAATTTTTTGTCTAAAACACCACCTAGTTCATGGGCAAACAAAATTAAAGTATATCGTTCCCCACATACAAGATGTATTCACAGTCAGGTTTTTCCAGAATATCGGATCTGAAAATGTTAAATGAATGTATAATATACAAGCCAAAAGAATTGGGAATAAGAACTCGAAAATTTAAATCTCGCATTTGAAATCTCTCATTACAAACTCTGCCAATTACAAATTCTTGGTTTTCATAAGCACGCATTTACAAAAATCCTGCTTTACCCAATCTAACAATTGCCAAATCCTGCAATTTAAAAACTCGCAAATTAAAAACTCTTAAAATTTAATTGCATTGTGACGAGGTTTTGATAAAAAAGATTTGGGTTGGGTTCAAAATTAAAATTCTGCTTTCAAAATTTTGCTTTCTAAATTCTGTTTGTTTTACAAAATTCTGCAAATAATAGAAGTCGTTTGGAAAATGTTAAAAGCCGCTGGAGTGACTTTCTTAAAACTTGGTACTTAAGGTGATTGGTTAGAAGGACCATTAATTTTCTTAGCTCAAAAAACAACGGTTCCTTCCATATAACCATTAAGAAAATCTTAAATAAAAACATTTTGTAGTAGGACAACTCGTGGTTGATATAGTGATTTTTCAACTCCCAACCATAACAATGTTTCTTTGAGCTTTTATTTTTGCAAAGAATGCAGTAAAGCTTATTTATTTCAAAAATGGCTCCAATGATTTTGATACATTTTTGGCTCAATAGTTTGGTTTATTTTGTTAATAAATGGAAATTTAAACAAAAAAAGCAAATTGCAGAATTTTTCTTCTTAATACAAATGGACTGAATTTGAAAAACAGTAATTTGGAAAGCAGAATTTCGTTAGACAGAATTTTAAAAATCATAATTTTAAAAAACTTATTTTTGTTTGAAAAAAAAACTGAATTTTGAAACTAGAAATTTGACTTGTTCCCAAAAAATTTGTTTATTGCAATGCAATTAAATTTTGCGAGATATCCTAACCTCTGCCAAATAAATAGAGCTCCTATCAGTGATGTCGATCGTACTGCAAATGCAATACTTGTATTGCTTTCACCTAGTGCGTACTTCCATACTGTTCACCTCTGTTTTGTACTGCATTTTGCTTTTTATATTACTCTTTTTGTAATTTTTTGTTCATAATTGAATGTATCGAACAACAATATACATAGATGGCATTATTTTTTTTATTTTTCATATCCATTTGTTACTTTTTTGCTGTTTAGTTTTTTTTAAAGAGCAATATCAGTTAAAAAAAAAATCTGTTCCATACCGGGCGCCACAAAGTAAAAGAAAATGATGTTACTACCACCAACTATTAAAGTATTTAGAAAACGACTGTCTGTGCCTCTGTATTTCAATGTTATTGTGGTTTTTCCTCAAATTTTTTACTGTTTTTTAAGTTGTACTATACTCCTTTTTAGTAAATTCTTTTCTCTGAGCAAATCTTATTTCATCCATGGATTCCGAAACACCCTTTACCAATTTTCTTAAAAATTACCATTTTTATAGCTTTTGAAAATTTCTCCAATATTGAAGTGCCATCTCTATGCCATCAAAAGTTTTGATTTTTGCAACGTAAACAACAATTTTGGACACACAGTGCATCAGGTTTTCAAAAACTTCAACAAAGGAAACGAAAATATCAAATTTTCCATCCTAGTCCATATGCATTGCTTTTGCCCAAAAATTATCAAACAATTTTTTAATGCGTATTACTCTGGTAATTTAAAAACGACAGCACTGGTGCCTATCTTCTTTAAGACCATATTGTTATTCATTAGTATTTTTTATTTCAATTGTTTTGATAACAAGAAAGAGGACATATAAGAATATTTAGTTATCGGATGTCGGCTAGTTTTTTTAATTTAAAAAAATACGTTTTTGTACCTCGTGGTATAATGATTAGTGCGTTGGACTGTCATGTCGAAGGTGTGGGTTCGAATCCCCGCCGTGCCACCTTAAAACTGAAATGCATTATCTGAGGTACTGCCTCTTGCGAGGAACTGACAAATCCTCCAAGAGTATACTTGTCATGAATAAGTGCTTTCTCATCTAGCCGTTCAGACTCGGCAAAAAACTGTAGGTCCCCTCCATTCCTGCCAACACGCACACATGAATGGTTGAGAGTTGTAAATCACTAGGCCCTGGTTCTGCACGAGCTGTTGTGCCACAAAATTAATTTGGAAATCAATAAAAGCCAAGGAAAAGGTTTTTTGTTCTCGAGTTTCTTTTTTTGCTTCAGATATTTTTATTTTTCAGTGCGAAACTGAAAGCGATATATTGATGGAAGGTTTGAGTGGGTGAAATTTTGATTTGAGACATTCTGATATGCGACATCTTAAATTGCGAGATTTCAATGGAAACTTGCGATATTTTTTGCTGCGAGATGGAAATGCGGGATAGTTCAAAGCGAGATTTTTCAATTGGGAAATTATGAAAAGCACAGGACTTTTAATATGCGGGATTTAGTTTTTCGAAATTTTTAATATATATGCGAGATGTCGCTATGCCAAATATTGGAATGGGGGATTCCATACCGCTCCCTTCATTGAGTTGGGTATGAAATTTAACATGTATATAAAGTTAGCAGGACACTTTTGGAAATTCATGTTAAAAACTATCCTATCATTAGTTGCTAGTTAATTGCGAATTAGTTACGCAAAAAAAAAATTAATTGCTTTTTTGGTTTAGGAAAAAATGGGTGTCCTGCTAACTTCATATGAACTTAGCAGGACAACTTTCTCAAAAATAAAGATAATTGAGCTGAAATAAGTTTATTATTGAGAGCTTATTAATAGCGAATTAGTTACGCAAACAAAAATTGTATTGCATTTTTGGTTTGCGAAAAAATGGGTGTCCTGCTAAGTCCATATGAAGTTAACAGGACACCCATTTTTTCGCAAACCAAAAATGCAATAAATTTTTTTTTTGCGTAACTAATTTGCAATTAATTAGTTCTCAATGAAAAACTTTTTTTTGGCTTGATTATCTTTATTTTTGAGAAAGTTGTCCTGCTAAGTTCATATGAAGTTAGCAGGACACCCATTTTTTCGCAAACCAAAAATGCAATTAAATTTTTTGTTGCGTAACTAATTCGCAATTAATTAGTTCTCAATGAAAAACTTTTTTTTGGCTCGATTATCTTTATTTTTGAGAAAGTTGTCCTGCTAAGTTCATATGAAGTTAGCAGGACACCCATTTTTTCGCAAACCAAAAATGCAATTAAATTTTTTTTTGCGTAACTAATTCGCAATTAATTAGTTCTCAAAAACCAACTTTCTTCAAATCATTAATCTTCATTTTTGGGAAAGTTGTCCTGCTAAGTTCACGTGAAGTTCGCAATACACCTATTTTTCACAAACGAACAAAAAATTAATTTTTTTTACGTAACTAATTCGCAATTAATTAGCTCTCAATAATCAAATTTTCTCAGCTCAATTATCTTTATTTTTGAGAAAGTTGTCCTGCTAAGTTCATATGAAGTTAGCAGGACACCCATTTTTTCGCAGACCAAAAATGCTATAATTTTTTTTTTTTGCGTAACTAATTCGCAATTAATTAGTTCTCAAAATCATTTCTTTTTTTAATCGTTTATACACATTTTTGAGAAAGTTGTCCTGCCAAGTTCATATGAAGTTGGCAGGACACCCATTTTCTCGCAAACCAAAAAAGCAATTAATTTTTTTTTTGCGTAACTAATTCGCAATTAAGTAGCAACTAATGATAGGATAGTTTTTAACATGAATTTCCAAAAGTGTCCTGCTAACTTTATATACATAAATTTAACACAAAAATCGCAATTACAAAACTATTAACAATCTCGCAAAATTTAATTGCATTGCAACAGATAGTTTTATAATCAAAATCAGAGAGGCGACGAATAGCTGTTTTTTAGGACTTGAAAAGGAGTACTCCAAATATCCAATTGAAAACGACATAAGTATTTAATGTATAGATAGGGTTAGAACAGACACGGGCCGTAGTGTTACTAACACTCACTGCCCACACAGTGTAACAAGTTAAAAGTCATAGATAAATAAAAGTGAAAAAAAGAAAACAAAAAATAAAAAACGGAATGTAATATTTTCGAGAAAAATGATTAAAATATATTTATTTAATTATTTTCTATTTTCAGAATAAGGGTAATTAAAATAAAGTTTAAGCCATTCTAATTCACATAGTGTAAAATACTTCCTTGAATTTATATTTACACAAGTTTTCTTGTTTTGGCATTGACATTCCTGTCAATATGTATATAAATGGTGACAAAAAAAAACTTCAAGGTGATAATGATAAAGTATTCATCTACATTGTACATGTAAAAGGCACATATTTAATTAAAAGTTTATACTGTTTAATGAATTTTTGGACCCCATCATCATCATTTAAATTAATCTAAAACTTTTTTGTGAATTTTTAAAATTACTAAAGTCTTTATAGAGGAACGTCACTCACATTAGATAATTATAAACGTTAACTTTCAAAAGCTTTGATAATAATAAATTGATATGAGAGAGTTAAACGGAAAGTGTCATTGCATTCGCTTAATTGTCTCCATATACCCCTTTCCACCATTCCCACACACGCCCTCACTATTAAGAAAAGGGCTTGTCACACATTATTCAAGACATGGATGGAAAATGTGGTGTGCATGTGATGTTTTGTTGTGTGTGATGGTCTGTGGTGTGTTATAATTACAGTTCTTGAGACTGAGTAAATTAATGCGTATCAAGTTTTTGCTGAAAGCATACCATTTTGCTAAGAGGTAAAACAGGACTGGTTTATGAATAAGGAAGTAAATATAATTTGGTGAATAATACAAGCTTCTCAGAAGAATATACATACCTACATATGTATATAAACTTTATGAGTTTTTGTTATGAATAACATCAAAGTTCTAATTTCTACATCATCATCATGATTGTACCTACCTCGAATATTTTTGTTCATGCAAAACAAATACTTTCCATATCTATAGAGCAAATAAAATTGGGCCTCCCGTCGAAGAGTATATTGTTGTGTTTTTGTTGGTTGTTCAATGTTCAAGGAATCCTTTCTCGGTTTAAAAACATTATCTAGCCTTTTTGACTGCCAATATTACCTTACCCAGAACCAGAGTAACTTCAAACAGAAACAGAAAGTCAGCGGTCAGCCAGTAAAACCATTGATTGGCACGCGTCCGGGAATGCTGAGATATGAGCAAGCAAGACTGTATTTTATCCTTACGGTCACAGTCTACTAGTAGATCAGGTAGAAAAACTGACTAATTTAGACCCTCTTAAGATTGGAAAGATTGAGTTCGGCCTGGTGAGCCAAATCCTGATTTCATTATAAAGTTTGAGGCACCTGAGTAATGAAAATTTGGACGAAGATTAATTTTGTTTTTACTGAAGGCCATTTAAGGTATAAATCATCGGTTCCAAGGTCAAAAAAAACTGTAATCCGAAACTGAAAAAAAGGCCAACTGCTCAATGTGCTACTCCAAAGCCCTATCCCGTGTACTTCATGATTCAATAAAAAAGCAACTTACTTGCTTACTTATCCGGCTCCCGATCCATGAAGGGTCTCGGCCTGAGATATTGCGGTCTTCCATCGGTTGCGGTCCCTCGCGCGCTCCCTCCAGTCGTCGAGACCAAGCGCTCTTGCGTCTATGATCGCCTGGTCCCTATAGCGGAGGTTCGGTCTTCCTGGTCGTCTCGAACCAGGGGGCTGGGATTCGAAGATTTTCTTGGCTGGAGCGTTGTTGTCCATTCGCTCGATGTGGCCGAGCCAGTGTAGTCGACGTGTTTTGGCTCTTTGGACTACATCCACATCTTGGTACAGCTCGTACAGTTCACGATTGAATCTTCTCCTCCAATCGCCCTCTTCGCATATAGGACCAAATATCCGCCGAAGAATTTTTCTCTCGAAAGTGCCCAGTATCAATTCCCCTTTTTTACTTATCGTCCAGCACTCGGCGCCGTAGAGTAGAACTGGTAAAATTAGCGTTTTGTATGGCGTGCCTTTGTCTTTCGGGAAAGGAGTTTTGAACCCATTTTTTTGGCCAAACCGAAGAAGCAGCAGTTCGCTAGGGTAATTCTTCGTCGGATTTCCACTAAGGTGTCGTTCGTGGAATTGATGTTTGTTCCGAGGTAGGTGAACTCCTTGACTACCTCGAAATTACTGCTACCTACAGTGACGTTTTGTCCTAGGCGATGGACAGATGAGGCTTTGTTTGTTGATAGCATATACTTTGTTTTGTCCTCATTCACTTCAAGACCAACGCGTTTCGCCTGTTCATCAATAGCTGTGAATGCTTCAAGTACAGTTCTCTTGGAGCGGCCGATGATGTCGATGTCGTCCGCATAGCCAAGCAGTTGAGAAGACCTGTTGAAGATAGTGCCTTCCATGTTAACACCACTCTTGCGCACTATCATCTCATCTCCTTGTCTGAACCCTGTACACGTATGGAATAACTCGGATGAGCTGTTGCCCATTTGCACGTTGCACCGCGTATTTTGCAACGTCATGCGGCATAGCTGGATCAGTTTTTTCGGGATCTCGAGTTCCGACATCGCCAATAGAAGCTCTTGGCGACTTATGCTATCATATGTGGCTTTAAAGTCGATGAATAGGTGGTGGGTCTCGACTTGAAATTCGTTGGTCTTTTCCAGGATTTGCCTTGATCTTTTTGGAATATTGTTGAACAATAAAAACAGTTTTTTCTTTCGTGTAATGGTCCATTTTTACTAACTGAAAACTGTCAGTTATAAATTTGTTTTTTTTTTTTTTTTTTTTTGGGGTTGGCGACACTTTACTACTGGCGGAAATTTCAAATCTAAGCCCTATAGTTGGCTTAATGTCACCCGAAAGCAAGCGATTTTTGAAAAATATTTGTATTCTCCTTAGATGGTTAGAGTTTAGTAGTACCTCGTGGCATGATGGTTAGTGCGTAGGACTGTCATGCCGAAGGTGTGGGCTCGAAATGTTTTATTCGAAGTACTGCCTCTTGCAAGGTACTGACAAATCTTCCAAGAGTATACTTGTCATGAAAAAGTGCTTCTCATTTAGCCGTTCGGACTCGGCAAAAAACTTTAGGTACCATCCATTCCTGCCAACAACACGCACACAGGAATGGTTGAGAGTTGTAAATCGCCTAGTGACTGGTTCTCCACGAGCTGGGTGCGCCAACCCAATATATTTAATTTTACAGTTTATTCAGGTATTCGCGACGGCATAAATGGCCTGAATGGAAAACTAGAAATAATCAATTTCTTTTACATTTTTCTGTGTGTGCAACACGGTTGCCGCTGTGCGACTTTAGTCGCATTTTAACCCCCTTTTTTGCCTCATGAGACGACTTTTTTATAAACTGGCTTTTTTGACCCTTTTCAAAAATCTTCGATTTTTTTCCCCCAAAAAAATTGCATGGACATGATTAAGTTCTTGTTTTTTTTTTTTTGAGAATAAACTTTCCAATTTTCCATTTTTATAAAGTAAACACATATCGAGCTGAAATCGGCTTGGTTCATCTCGATCGCACACGCTCAGGGGAACTGAGTCAAAATTTTGATACCTTTGGAATTCAATTCGATATTCAAAGAGTAGACATATGCATTCAAGAGAACAGAAGAGTCCACAAGCTTTTTTCTCAAAGCGAACCTCTGTCTATCAACTCCTACTCTCACCTCCCCATGGTGAACATCGGGTGCCTAGTACCTTTAACTGAAGATGGGGTTCGAATCCCTGTCGACGGTTTTATGCAGCAGCAAACGAAAGAGGGGTAGGAGTGTTCCCACTAAGGCACTTCTCCTTTATCCAGGTGGCAGTGGAAGAGTTCCCCAGATAGAATCAACGATGGCGTCTATAGTTCCAGTTAGGTTTTAGTGAAGACCTTATATGGGCAAATACGACATATTCGTAGGTCAGGCCTGTAAGGAGTGGTTTATCTGGCTCCCCACCCTTGGAGTCATACTAAGGGTCTGGTCCTTCAAGTTGGAGGTTGATGATTTTAATGTTGACGACCCCAGTAAATGAAACAAGAACAGTCAATTTCGGATTTGCACGTGGAATGTTCGGACCTTAAACAGACCACGAGCAGCCGAAGAACTAGTGGAGAGCCTGGATAGGCCAAGGGCTGACATTACAGCCATCCAGGAAGTACGATGGGATGGAGAGGGCTTACGTAGGATGAAATCGTGTGATATCTACTTCGGCGAGTGCTGCAAAGAGCATGGTCAGCGGCTTGTTGGTTGTGATTTTGTGGTAAGGGGAAGACTTAGGCAAGAAGTATTGGCTTCAGAAATGTAAGCGATCGCCTGGTCACAATCCGCATCAAAGCATCACGTTGATCTGTGCCCATGCCCCATCGTAAGCCCGGGAGCTCTACGGAAAAAAAACTAAGGGAGGAACGCCGACTTCTCAGGAGGAAAAAGAAAGAGCATGTGAAGTGGGTGGTCGAGTCTATTGAGAGCTGTAACGGCAGGGGGGATGTTCGAAAGTTCTACCGAAGGGTGAGGCAATCTACCCAGGGCTGCAAAACTCAAACAGAAGCCTGTCGTGATGAGAGTGGGAATATGGTGGTAAACACACAATCCGTGCTGATAATCTGGAAACAACACAACACTTTTCTAGACTGCTAAATGGCGAAGGTGGCGAAAATTCCGCTGTTAGACAGAACACTCCATTCAACCTGGACTATGATGGTCAAAATTTCCGTCCACCCGACCTAAATGAAGTGCGGTTAGCAAAAGCCAAGCTTAAAGCGCACAAGGCTGCTGGTGCGATTGGACTGGCTGCTAGCCGAGCTTTTCAAAGCAGGGGGGAGATGACTTGGTAGAGAGTATACACCAACTTATATCCATAATTTGGTTGTATGAAAGTAATAAAGTTTTCTAAAAAAAAATTAAATATTTTTTTTAAATCCAAATTTTATTTGGCACACAATACCTACTATTAAAGTTTTTTAGAAGCTTTTACATAAAAAAAAACAATTAAAATCAGTCATACAGTTTTCAAAAAAATCGAAAATCTAAAAAATGGTTCTTGGGAGGTACCATTAACACATATTAAAAGGTTGTTTTCCACCCAAAGTAAGAATTTTTGGTATAGTCCAGTAAATAGAGAAATTTTACTACTGACCAAATGGAAAAAAATAGCGGCAGGGTGAAATTTTGCAGGTCGTTTTGGGGGTAGGCATACAACTAAAATCTAAGTTGGCGACCTCCTACCCCTTGCAGGGGCGCTGCCACGCCCACTTTTCTGCAATTATGAATTATGAAGAAACGGCTCGATCGATACAAATGGAATTTTCATAATTTGTTGATATGATCAAATAAAAAATTAAAAAAATTGTTTAAGTAAATCCGCCCACTGCCACGCCCACTTTTCTTATTTACCTGTTTCTCATAAACTGCTCCAAGGATTTCCATGAAATTTGAAGAGTTTGTTTTTATAGATGAGAAAAAATTGTCAAATTGGTTTTAGTAAAAACCGCCCACTGTCACGCCCACGTTTCTCATGTCTTTATTTCTCGGAAACGCCTCCTAAGATTTGTATGAAATTATGAGCGTTAATTCTTATGTAGGAGAAAAAAATCAAATTGGTTTTAGTAAAATCCACCCACTGTCACGCCCACTTTTCTCTTGTCTTTATTTCTCGGAAATGCCTCCTACGGTTTGTATGAAATTCTGAGAGTTAATTCTTATGTACGAGAAAAAAATTTAAAAAAGTTGTTTTATTTAAATCCCCCTCTTAGACTTATAGTATTTAAATGTACAAAAAATTGTGGATACGCTTGTGGCTACCGAAAAGCTGGTCTGAAATGTACACCAATTTGCAAGAGTTGCAGTGGGAAAACCTGCGACCATAGTCGTCAGATTTCTCTACTAAACGAAAACGACGATTGTTTTGGCGATGAAATTTCAATTGAAAAACGTGACGCTGGGCCTTTGATTGAGAATGAGAATGAACTACCAGGTCCTTCTCAAAAACGAAAAAATATAAAAATATTAATAAGGTATTATGTTGATTAGGCCTACAGTGGACACCACTGTGCTGTTAACTCTACCTCCAGGGTGGTAACGAGTGATGTGCTTAATCAACACAATTGGATTTCCCACCCCCCTATGAACACTGATGAATAATACTAATTGTAAGTCTCGCTCGAAAAAAAAACAAGATTTTAAAATTTAACACACTCCAAATAGCCGTCTTATGAAACAATATTGAAGAAAAGTTGGAGTGCTTCTTGGCGGATCTTACGAAAAGTGCTTTTTAATCGATATGTATGTATAATAAGTACAATGATTTTCCATTTAGCAGCAAAATTAAAAACAAATCCTTACGCTATGAAAGAACTCAAATAAATGATTTTCATCAATCTGAAGACTTCGAGGCCTGATTTGGGTTTTATTTTTATTTGAAAACTAAATCGTTACTCCCTAATACAGTTCGTAGATAATAAATATACATGAAAGAGGAGCTTGACTACCTGTGGGTTTCACAAAACCAAAAGTGCTTCGCAAATCTTTATATCACTAGTATGAAAAAACTCTCAAAGTTTTTATCCAGTTTCAGAGAAATCAAGATATAAAAAAGTGGGTGTGGTAGTGGGCGGACTTAAATGAAATTTTGTTTTAAATTTTTTTCTCGTTCATTATATAAACTCTGAAAATTTCATGCAAATCGTAGGAGCCTCCCGTCGAAGAGTATATTGTTGTGTTTTTGTTGGTTGTTCAATGTTCAAGGAATCCTTTCTCGGTTTAAAAACATTATCTAGCCTTTTTGACTGCCAATATTACCTTACCCAGAACCAGAGTAACTTCAAACAGAAACAGAAAGTCAGCGGTCAGCCAGTAAAACCATTGATTGGCACGCGTCCGGGAATGCTGAGATATGAGCAAGCAAGACTGTATTTTATCCTTACGGTCACAGTCTACTAGTAGATCAGGTAGAAAAACTGACTAATTTAGACCCTCTTAAGATTGGAAAGATTGAGTTCGGCCTGGTGAGCCAAATCCTGATTTCATTATAAACTTTGAGGCACCTGAGTAATGAAAATTTGGACGAAGATTAATTTTGTTTTTACTGAAGGCCATTTAAGGTATAAATCATCGGTTCCAAGGTCAAAAAAAACTGTAATCCGAAACTGAAAAAAAGGCCAACTGCTCAATGTGCTACTCCAAAGCCCTATCCCGTGTACTTCATGATTCAATAAAAAAGCAACTTACTTGCTTACTTATCCGGCTCCCGATCCATGAAGGGTCTCGGCCTGAGATATTGCGGTCTTCCATCGGTTGCGGTCCCTCGCGCGCTCCCTCCAGTCGTCGAGACCAAGCGCTCTTGCGTCTATGATCGCCTGGTCCCTATAGCGGAGGTTCGGTCTTCCTGGTCGTCTCGAACCAGGGGGCTGGGATTCGAAGATTTTCTTGGCTGGAGCGTTGTTGTCCATTCGCTCGATGTGGCCGAGCCAGTGTAGTCGACGTGTTTTGGCTCTTTGGACTACATCCACATCTTGGTACAGCTCGTACAGTTCACGATTGAATCTTCTCCTCCAATCGCCCTCTTCGCATATAGGACCAAATATCCGCCGAAGAATTTTTCTCTCGAAAGTGCCCAGTATCAATTCCCCTTTTTTACTTATCGTCCAGCACTCGGCGCCGTAGAGTAGAACTGGTAAAATTAGCGTTTTGTATGGCGTGCCTTTGTCTTTCGGGAAAGGAGTTTTGAACCCATTTTTTTGGCCAAACCGAAGAAGCAGCAGTTCGCTAGGGTAATTCTTCGTCGGATTTCCACTAAGGTGTCGTTCGTGGAATTGATGTTTGTTCCGAGGTAGGTGAACTCCTTGACTACCTCGAAATTACTGCTACCTACAGTGACGTTTTGTCCTAGGCGATGGACAGATGAGGCTTTGTTTGTTGATAGCATATACTTTGTTTTGTCCTCATTCACTTCAAGACCAACGCGTTTCGCCTGTTCATCAATAGCTGTGAATGCTTCAAGTACAGTTCTCTTGGAGCGGCCGATGATGTCGATGTCGTCCGCATAGCCAAGCAGTTGAGAAGACCTGTTGAAGATAGTGCCTTCCATGTTAACACCACTCTTGCGCACTATCATCTCATCTCCTTGTCTGAACCCTGTACACGTATGGAATAACTCGGATGAGCTGTTGCCCATTTGCACGTTGCACCGCGTATTTTGCAACGTCATGCGGCATAGCTGGATCAGTTTTTTCGGGATCTCGAGTTCCGACATCGCCAATAGAAGCTCTTGGCGACTTATGCTATCATATGTGGCTTTAAAGTCGATGAATAGGTGGTGGGTCTCGACTTGAAATTCGTTGGTCTTTTCCAGGATTTGCCTTGATCTTTTTGGAATATTGTTGAACAATAAAAACAGTTTTTTCTTTCGTGTAATGGTCCATTTTTACTAACTGAAAACTGTCAGTTATAAATTTGTTTTTTTTTTTTTTTTTTTTTGGGGTTGGCGACACTTTACTACTGGCGGAAATTTCAAATCTAAGCCCTATAGTTGGCTTAATGTCACCCGAAAGCAAGCGATTTTTGAAAAATATTTGTATTCTCCTTAGATGGTTAGAGTTTAGTAGTACCTCGTGGCATGATGGTTAGTGCGTAGGACTGTCATGCCGAAGGTGTGGGCTCGAAATGTTTTATTCGAAGTACTGCCTCTTGCAAGGTACTGACAAATCTTCCAAGAGTATACTTGTCATGAAAAAGTGCTTCTCATTTAGCCGTTCGGACTCGGCAAAAAACTTTAGGTACCATCCATTCCTGCCAACAACACGCACACAGGAATGGTTGAGAGTTGTAAATCGCCTAGTGACTGGTTCTCCACGAGCTGGGTGCGCCAACCCAATATATTTAATTTTACAGTTTATTTAGGTATTCGCGACGGCATAAATGGCCTGAATGGAAAACTAGAAATAATCAATTTCTTTTACATTTTTCTGTGTGTGCAACACGGTTGCCGCTGTGCGACTTTAGTCGCATTTTAACCCCCTTTTTTGCCTCATGAGACGACTTTTTTATAAACTGGCTTTTTTGACCCTTTTCAAAAATCTTCGATTTTTTTCCCCCAAAAAAATTGCATGGACATGATTAAGTTCTTGTTTTTTTTTTTTTGAGAATAAACTTTCCAATTTTCCATTTTTATAAAGTAAACACATATCGAGCTGAAATCGGCTTGGTTCATCTCGATCGCACACGCTCAGGGGAACTGAGTCAAAATTTTGATACCTTTGGAATTCAATTCGATATTCAAAGAGTAGACATATGCATTCAAGAGAACAGAAGAGTCCACAAGCTTTTTTCTCAAAGCGAACCTCTGTCTATCAACTCCTACTCTCACCTCCCCATGGTGAACATCGGGTGCCTAGTACCTTTAACTGAAGATGGGGTTCGAATCCCTGTCGACGGTTTTATGCAGCAGCAAACGAAAGAGGGGTAGGAGTGTTCCCACTAAGGCACTTCTCCTTTATCCAGGTGGCAGTGGAAGAGTTCCCCAGATAGAATCAACGATGGCGTCTATAGTTCCAGTTAGGTTTTAGTGAAGACCTTATATGGGCAAATACGACATATTCGTAGGTCAGGCCTGTAAGGAGTGGTTTATCTGGCTCCCCACCCTTGGAGTCATACTAAGGGTCTGGTCCTTCAAGTTGGAGGTTGATGATTTTAATGTTGACGACCCCAGTAAATGAAACAAGAACAGTCAATTTCGGATTTGCACGTGGAATGTTCGGACCTTAAACAGACCACGAGCAGCCGAAGAACTAGTGGAGAGCCTGGATAGGCCAAGGGCTGACATTACAGCCATCCAGGAAGTACGATGGGATGGAGAGGGCTTACGTAGGATGAAATCGTGTGATATCTACTTCGGCGAGTGCTGCAAAGAGCATGGTCAGCGGCTTGTTGGTTGTGATTTTGTGGTAAGGGGAAGACTTAGGCAAGAAGTATTGGCTTCAGAAATGTAAGCGATCGCCTGGTCACAATCCGCATCAAAGCATCACGTTGATCTGTGCCCATGCCCCATCGTAAGCCCGGGAGCTCTACGGAAAAAAAACTAAGGGAGGAACGCCGACTTCTCAGGAGGAAAAAGAAAGAGCATGTGAAGTGGGTGGTCGAGTCTATTGAGAGCTGTAACGGCAGGGGGGATGTTCGAAAGTTCTACCGAAGGGTGAGGCAATCTACCCAGGGCTGCAAAACTCAAACAGAAGCCTGTCGTGATGAGAGTGGGAATATGGTGGTAAACACACAATCCGTGCTGATAATCTGGAAACAACACAACACTTTTCTAGACTGCTAAATGGCGAAGGTGGCGAAAATTCCGCTGTTAGACAGAACACTCCATTCAACCTGGACTATGATGGTCAAAATTTCCGTCCACCCGACCTAAATGAAGTGCGGTTAGCAAAAGCCAAGCTTAAAGCGCACAAGGCTGCTGGTGCGATTGGACTGGCTGCTAGCCGAGCTTTTCAAAGCAGGGGGGAGATGACTTGGTAGAGAGTATACACCAACTTATATCCATAATTTGGTTGTATGAAAGTAATAAAGTTTTCTAAAAAAAAATTAAATATTTTTTTTAAATCCAAATTTTATTTGGCACACAATACCTACTATTAAAGTTTTTTAGAAGCTTTTACATAAAAAAAAACAATTAAAATCAGTCATACAGTTTTCAAAAAAATCGAAAATCTAAAAAATGGTTCTTGGGAGGTACCATTAACACATATTAAAAGGTTGTTTTCCACCCAAAGTAAGAATTTTTGGTATAGTCCAGTAAATAGAGAAATTTTACTACTGACCAAATGGAAAAAAATAGCGGCAGGGTGAAATTTTGCAGGTCGTTTTGGGGGTAGGCATACAACTAAAATCTAAGTTGGCGACCTCCTACCCCTTGCAGGGGCGCTGCCACGCCCACTTTTCTGCAATTATGAATTATGAAGAAACGGCTCGATCGATACAAATGGAATTTTCATAATTTGTTGATATGATCAAATAAAAAATTAAAAAAATTGTTTAAGTAAATCCGCCCACTGCCACGCCCACTTTTCTTATTTACCTGTTTCTCATAAACTGCTCCAAGGATTTCCATGAAATTTGAAGAGTTTGTTTTTATAGATGAGAAAAAATTGTCAAATTGGTTTTAGTAAAAACCGCCCACTGTCACGCCCACGTTTCTCATGTCTTTATTTCTCGGAAACGCCTCCTAAGATTTGTATGAAATTATGAGCGTTAATTCTTATGTAGGAGAAAAAAATCAAATTGGTTTTAGTAAAATCCACCCACTGTCACGCCCACTTTTCTCTTGTCTTTATTTCTCGGAAATGCCTCCTACGGTTTGTATGAAATTCTGAGAGTTAATTCTTATGTACGAGAAAAAAATTTAAAAAAGTTGTTTTATTTAAATCCCCCTCTTAGACTTATAGTATTTAAATGTACAAAAAATTGTGGATACGCTTGTGGCTACCGAAAAGCTGGTCTGAAATGTACACCAATTTGCAAGAGTTGCAGTGGGAAAACCTGCGACCATAGTCGTCAGATTTCTCTACTAAACGAAAACGACGATTGTTTTGGCGATGAAATTTCAATTGAAAAACGTGACGCTGGGCCTTTGATTGAGAATGAGAATGAACTACCAGGTCCTTCTCAAAAACGAAAAAATATAAAAATATTAATAAGGTATTATGTTGATTAGGCCTACAGTGGACACCACTGTGCTGTTAACTCTACCTCCAGGGTGGTAACGAGTGATGTGCTTAATCAACACAATTGGATTTCCCACCCCCCTATGAACACTGATGAATAATACTAATTGTAAGTCTCGCTCGAAAAAAAAACAAGATTTTAAAATTTAACACACTCCAAATAGCCGTCTTATGAAACAATATTGAAGAAAAGTTGGAGTGCTTCTTGGCGGATCTTACGAAAAGTGCTTTTTAATCGATATGTATGTATAATAAGTACAATGATTTTCCATTTAGCAGCAAAATTAAAAACAAATCCTTACGCTATGAAAGAACTCAAATAAATGATTTTCATCAATCTGAAGACTTCGAGGCCTGATTTGGGTTTTATTTTTATTTGAAAACTAAATCGTTACTCCCTAATACAGTTCGTAGATAATAAATATACATGAAAGAGGAGCTTGACTACCTGTGGGTTTCACAAAACCAAAAGTGCTTCGCAAATCTTTATATCACTAGTATGAAAAAACTCTCAAAGTTTTTATCCAGTTTCTGAGAAATCAAGATATAAAAAAGTGGGTGTGGTAGTGGGCGGACTTAAATGAAATTTTGTTTTAAATTTTTTTCTCGTTCATTATATAAACTCTGAAAATTTCATGCAAATCGTAGGAGCCATGATTTTCGAGAAACAAAGAAAGAAGAAAAGTAGGCGTGGCAGTGGGCGCATTTTACTTTAAATTTTTTTTTATTTTTTCTACGACTATATTAAAAAAATTATGAAAATTTCATCCATATTGGTGCAGCCGCTTCTTCAGAAACCCGGATTTAACCGCCACTGCAAGGGGTAGGAGGTCGCCAACTTAGATTTAAGTTGTATACCAACCCCCTAAGCGACCTGCAAAATTTCAGCCTGGAGCTATTTTTTTCCATTTACAATTCTAATTTTACTGTATTAGTAAGAGATAGGGACCCAGTCCCAAAACTATTGGATGTACATTGCCATTATAAGGCCTATCCTTACATGCGCATGTTTGGTTTGGTGGCCAACCTTTGATAAGGCAACCAATCTTAAAACCTATAATTCAGAGATTAGCGTGTATCGGCTCTGCTACTGCCATGAGGAATTCACCAACTGCAACCCTAGAAATTTATTTTACGGTGGTTTTAATGACCAAAAGTACATACTCTACGACTTTAAAAGTATAAAAATTAGAAACGGGGCCACAGTGGTCATAGAAACATATAATGAACATCACTGACATATAGATGTTCAAACAGGCTTTATTTCACCTACATAGATTTAAACCCATTTGCACTAACAGATTTCACGTCTGTGAAGTTAACAAGGCAACTTTCATCCACGCAATGGTACCTTGACAGGAATTTGAAGTTTTTTGCATTTCTATTCCCGATTTTCAGTTCCTCATATAAGAGTGTAATCGAGTGAAGTAAGCAGGTACAACGGTGTATCTCAGGAACCAAGCATGCAAGGATATTAAACGTAAACCATGTTTCGGTCTCTGCAGACGGTTCCAAAACTGAAGTCAGTCAACTTCTCCAGTTAACCGACCCATAAACAGTTCAATAAGGCTTCCAAGCTTTTGCAATATTTTCCTAGCGAAAGTGCTTGCACTTTGCGAGGCCGTAAACTATCTATCCACGTTTTTTGAACTTATAAATAAAAACATTAACATCTTCATAGACATAGACAGGCCATTTCATCAATCATCACGAAGTCAAATTTGGTTTTGCCAAAAAGTAAATTTAAATTGCTCGGTGAAATAAATTCACAGCCTTTCGATTGGTCCCGGGACATAGTGACATTAATGCCAATGAAATGGCAAGATGAACTGACCGAAAGCGGCTAAATATTTCAACCGAACCACTATAACAAGAAAAAAGTAGAATCCACTAGAGCTTCCTAACGACAGCTAATGACTGATAGTCATTGACACATGTCGGGTTTCAAAGAATTTATGGTCAGATATTTCTAAGCAGACTCCAACTGTTTCACAGGTCACAACACAATGAGAACCCAAATGAAAAGCATTGTCATCAGCTCCTCTGCCTATTTCAGAGAGTGTCAGGTCCGAAGAGGTGGAGGAGGGCTCGTCTAACTTTTATATTTTCGCAGGAAAATGTTCATACTTCAGTACGACTAAAAAAATGTATTCGAAAAAATTACCTCGAGAAATAATAAAGGTAGCCCTAAAATGTCTAAAAACGCTTTTTTCAAAATTTTAGATTCGAATATCTCAAAATCCTGACGTGTTAAAACAATTTTGAGACTAGATTCGAATCCAGCTTATCAAAGACCATCAGAAATTTATATTTTGGTTCATGTTAGAGACAAAAATTCAAACTTTGCTGCGCAGTGTAATTAATTAGTTTTGTCGAAAGTATTTTCGGAAACAGTTAAAATTGGTAAGTATTCAGCTAGCGCTTGGAAACAGTAACAATACGCTCGGATACAGTAACAATACGTCAATTTTCAGCTAGCGCTTGAGTCCAAATGGGTTGTCAAAAAAAAAACTTAAACTGAGATTTGTTGGGGACTATGTATAAACTTTCAATTGTTCTTTGATCTATCAAAGGGCACTGTAGTGCCAAGTCAAGTTAGCGGTACTAGGTACGCCCTTTAAACAGAAACATTTAGTTTACGAACAATATATATGTAGGTACTTTTTGAGCCAAAAGTGAAAAACTATAAGAAAATGCATTTTTGCATCACTTTTTGCATTTTTGTCCATGTCGCGTCACGAAATTTCAGTCGCAATTCAGTGCTCCTGAAAGCTTAAGGCAGGAAAAATCAAAACTACCAATTTGAATGGTAAAAACACAATAAAACTGAGCTATTAGCCTTACTAGCAAAAAATCCCACCTTAATGATATCATTTTTTAAGAAAGTGTGTACGAGTATAATAGATTCGTATAAATGGCACAAGAATATTTTTTGGCAAATTAAAATAATTGTGAATTTATTTTGCTCAATTTTAATTGACTTTAATTAATATTAAATTACTAACGAGGTTTTGAAAACAAAAAAATTATTCTTACCAAAGAAAAATGTAAAGATTCGACATAAAGTCGATGTTGAAGGAAGCGTCATTGTAATGAATTAATGATGATGGATGTTCTGTCTATATTCTGCCACCACCGGATACAATTTAGCAATTATATTATTTTCTTCAAATGCATATATAAAAACTTCAAAATGTAATTTTCAATCACTTATCACCATGAACTTTGTTCTTGAGCAATATTCAATAATAATTTTTGTTTGTTTTATATTGCAATAATTTTTATTCACCACTGAGTTACCGTTATATTTCAAATACGCACGTCGCCACACCGTCTCATCGGATATGCACAGAGTAATTATTATTATTATGATGCAGAAATCACTAAAAAAATCTATTTCATATTTTCTTTTATACTTATAGTGATACAATAGCTACACTATATCGAGTATAAACAAAACAAATAGCTAGTAAGTAGGTAATTCAACTTGAACTACTCTCGAGGCTGAAGGAAGTTTTTTTTTATTATTATTTTTTTTAACTTGATACTGCAACCGGTAAAAATCATCAACCCGCATAGAGAACATACAAATAAAATATAACAATTGGCAGCAAGTTACAGTATCCGTTCGATTATCCACTTTATAATGACGATGGATAAGAAAACAAAAGAAATAAATAGATACAAAGATACACAACAAAAACAAACCAAAAAACCGAGCCGATAGAAATAGTAGGTATAAGCTATCGATATAATATTGTGTTATCGAAACTTCTCTGACCAACCGATGAGTGAACTAAACGCGACCGCCGACTGACTTAACTCAAATCAAGCCCTCGTCTATCAGTGCCGGGCTTTAAGTAAAGTATCTTAGCATAAGCTTGCGACAAAGAAAAAGTATCTATACATCCAGCCAGCTATAAGTAGAGACGAAAACAAAACAAAGTACATATTCATAGCCGTATCATTTTTGCCAGACATTGACTAAGGTCAGTGGGGTTTGTGTATCTTTTTTGTGACTGGCGTTAAATTATTAATTTAAAAAAATTTGAATTCTCATATAGTGAACGTGTGCCATAGCCGGTCATCATGTTTAATAAAGAAAATCAGCCACACAGTCCGAGTACCCCCGGCGCAAGTTAAAAGTGTTTTTCAATATTATCAAAAATTTCCGCAATTGTTCTGATGAATACTAAACTTATGCTTAGAGGGTGTACTAGTAGGCATACTCGTACACATATAATATTCACCTGCTAAAAAGTTATAGATGCGGAAGTTAAATTTAAGAGCTGGGAATATAGAATTTTTTTTTTGACCAAAATGCTCTGACGATAAGGTGTAGAAGCTTTTCTTTCTATAAAGAGACTCAACAAAGTCGGTGGCATTTTTATTTTTTTTTTTAAGATAATTTGTATTCTAGAAAGATATATTATAAGATTTTTAATTGGTCATGTTTTAAGCATATAAATAACTCCAGCGCGTACAATTTATGTTAATTTAACAAATAAGTTGCTATTGTTTTGTTGTGGTTAAGTGTTTTTAATGAAGTGAGTGTTTTTATTTGTTTTAGTTTTTACACTAGGAAGCTCCTAAATAGGACTTATTGATTTGGTTAAATATTTAGGTGGTCATATTATGCTGCTTGCATTTTGATATCTAATATGATAAAATGATCCAAATTAAAGTATTAAATTATTCTATTTTAGCGTGCGAAAGAATCAAGTCATAAATTATTTAGTGAGATTTATCCATAATTGTTGAAAAAAAAATCTAACAGCTACAAAAGGTCTTTCAAAATGGATAGTCGGCTCTATGGACCTTTGGCACCTCATATGAGGGAAACTTGATAAAAAAAAGATTCCATCTAATTGGTCAGAAAAGGTCAACTGGTCCCAGAATTTGGTCAGCCCAAGATAACTTTTAATTAAGGCTTAAACTTTCTCAAGGTCGCTCAAGGTCACGCGCGATTTTTGGCACCTCATTTAAGGGAAATTTGCCACAAATGTATACCATCCGAAAGATTTCTAGATCGTGATAAAAGGTCAACTATTTTCAGTAATTGGTCAGCCATAGATTTTTTCTATGAATTTTTGAAGTTCGTTTCAAGGTCATAAAAAAAACTTTTGGCACCTCATTTGGGTCATTAAAAAAAAAAGAATGCAATTTGAAAGGCCTCTTCACGATTTTAAAAGGTCAGCTATTTTCAGTAAAATTGGCCAGCTATAGATTTTTTGTATGAATATTTAATGAATTTGAAAAAAAAATTCAAGGTCAAAACGATTTTTGCCACCTCATTTTAGGGAAATTTGCCAAAAATGTGTACCATCTGAAAGATCACTTGACCTATATAAAAGGTCAGCTAGTTTCAGTAATTGGTCAGGTATAGATTTTTTTTAATGAATTTTTAAAAATTTCAAGGTCATAGCGATTTTTGGCACCTCATTTTTGGGAAATTTGCAAAAATTTAATATCATCAGAAAGGCCCTGAGAACTATATGAAAGGTCAGCTAGTTTTAGTAATTGGTCAGCTATAGATTCATTTTTACGATTTTTTAAAGTATTTTTTTTTTTCAAGGTCACGAATCGTTCATGACCGTTTTTGGTAAAAGTACCTTTTGTTTTTTCTTAATTTCTCAAAAACTATGAAAGATTTTTACATTTGCTTTCCGGTAATGGACTGAAAAATAATAAGGGCATTGAATATTGACCACAAAAAAAAGCACTTAATTACGTAAAATTTTGAAAAATATCGACTTAAGAAAAAAAAATCACAATTTTTATTTTTTATTTTGAATTTGAAACTTAATTTCTAAAAAACTATTCGCTTAAACAACTTGATTTAAAAACCAAATGCAAGAATGAAGTATTAGCTTTCAAGGAAAATTCTACTGATAGAATGATCACACTGGCAACTTTTCAATATATTTTTGGTATAACTCGGAAACTAAGCAGAATTTGACAATTTTACTTTTAAAACTTTTTGTTCAAAATTAAATTTTCTATAGAAATTGATAATTTAAGACATTTTATTAAAAATTTAAGCAGGAAAGTTAACAAGAACCAACAAAAAGAATCCAAAATGTTATAATTTTTTTTCTAAATTACGCGTATATTTCTGTTCTACACAAAAAAAATTACTACAGAAATAGATATTCTTATATTTTTGTTCACTCCACTTTAAGTTATTTTTTCTTCAGACAGTTTCCACACACTTATGTTGTTCTGTTCTGATCTAATTTTTTTTATTAAACACAACTACTAATTGGCTCAACAGATAGAAAATATGGTATGCAGAGAAATAACTCCACATGAGAATTTATTCCGTCTTTATTGGGAAGCTGTTCCACTTTTCAAAGTAGAATTTATTCTCACCGCTAGAAGGAACTAACCACACCCAAAATTATGAGGAATTTTTTCCCAAAAAAAAAAAGCTTGGAGTTTGGGAGATTATTGTTTCATAAATAATTAGACCAGGAAAAATAGCACAAATCGTATGGGGAACCTTGAAAAAGTTAATTCATGAAATATTAAAATTGCAATCGACGCAGAATTGCAACCTCTATAACACAATCCAAAGTCCCCCAAAATCCCCGCATTGGCTTTTTGTGTAGATGCATTTGAAGAGGTGCAGATGGGGAGAACTTGGAGGTCTATCAAACTAAAATACATATTAGTTTTGGTACAACCTGACCATACGATACATGCTTTAAGGGAAGTTTTTAACGCTGAATCTAATGAAACCAAATTCAAAATGATACAATCACCCAAAAAAAAGTTATAGTCCTTTTTATGTAATGATGACTTTTTTCAGATACAACAGGTAAAATATTTGGCGTTTTTCTTTTTAAGCTCCGAGCATTGCACTGAGCTGTGAAAAAAAGATCTGTGTTTCTTTTTTAGCTCCGAGCACTCAGAGCGCTCAACTTGTGTTTCTTTTTTAAATCAGAGCTAGCTCGGAGTACGTTCCATGAGCTCAGAATAAAAAGACCGAGCGAATGGAGCAAATAGCTGAGCGCAGCCGACTTCACTCTTTTTTCACTCATTTCAAGTGGCCGCATTCGACACATCAATTTCAGTTCACAATTTGGAAATTTTTCGAGTTTTTGATTGGCCAGCTGTCTGATGAAAATTAAGTCATCACTTTATTTTGGTGAGTTGAATGCATCGCAATCGTATGACAGTTCAGAGCTCAGATGTCTTTCAAAATTATATCGGAGAGCTCTGATAATACTCTGCTCCAGAGCTAACTCCGATAGCTCGAGCTCTACTCCATGCTCTGCTCAGAGATAAAAAAGAAAAACGCCTATTATCGAAAACCCTTTGAAAATAAAGGTATATTAATGAAATTTGGATTGAATGTTCCATTTATCATACGCCCTAAGAATCAAGACAGTCTCCAAAAATATCCATGGTGAAAGGGTGTTTTTTAAGGGGGATGGGCAAGTGTAGAATGTTTACCATAACACCCACGAAAAAAATCTTACACCCATGAAACTCGCCAAAAATATTAAGTTTGTCATGGCAACCAAGGATCAATATAGTCCACATAAATATATTTGTTCTGGGGTTTTTTTTTTATTAAAGAGAGGGAAAATCTGGGAAGAAGTTTTAAAATTTGAGCCAAAATTCCGATTTGGTGTAATTGAGGTATATACACACAAAGTATGGTATATGATTTAAGGGTATTTTTTAACGCTGAATCTAATAAAAGCAAAACCAAAATGATACAAGCACCTTTAACAAAGTTATGGTCCTTTTAAAGCAAAAATCAATTTTTGAAATCGTATTTTCCATAGAACAGGTCAAAATCTAACCGCCTCAAAAACACTATTAGACAGAAGATATTTGTATGGACTATTTGGATTCTTGGTTGCCATGACAAATTCAGTATTTTTGGCGAGTTTCATGAGTGTAAGATTTTTTTCGTGAGTGTTATGGTAAACATTCTACACTTGCCCACCCCCCTTAAAAAAAACCCTTTCACCATGGATATTTTTGGGGACTCTCTTGATTCTTAGTATAGAGGCATGGACACTGCTAACGGTGGATGAGAACGCGTTAGGCTGTTTCGAGAGGAAAATTCTCCGGGTGATTTTTGGTCCCGTCTGCATAGATGGGGAATGGAGGAGAAGATACAACCACGAACTGTGTGGGCTATACAGCGACACCGACCTAGCCACAAAAGTGAAAAGCCAACGACTAAGATGGCTGGGTCACCAAGAGCGAATGGACACCAATGCTCCGGCCCGGAAAGTCTTTGAATCCAACCCCGTGGGACAACGCAGTAGAGGTGGACAGCGTAAAAGGTGGCGCACGCAAGTGGAAGAGGACCTCAACCAACTTGGCGTGCGAAACTGGAGACAGCTAGCTAAAAACCGAGCCGGCTGGAAGAAGCTTGTTGGTTGAGGCCCTGGTCCACCCCGGACTGTAGCGCCACCTTAAGTAAGTAAGTGATTCTTAGTTTGTATGATAAATGGAACATTCAATCCAAATTTCATTAACATACCTTTATTTTCAAAGGGTTTTCGATAATATTTTACCTGTTGTACCTGAAAAAAGTCATCATTACGTAAAAAGGACTATAACTTTTTTTTGGGTGATTGTATCATTTTTAATTTGGTTTTATTAGATTCAGCGTTAAAAACTACCCTTAAGGCATGTATTGTATGGTCAGGTTGTGCCAAAACTAATATTTTAGTTTGATAGACCTCCAAGTTCTCCCCGTCTGCACCTCTTCAAATGCATCTACACAAAAAGCCAATGCGGGGATTTTGGGGGACTTTGGATATGTTATAGATGTTGCAATTCTGCGTCGATTGCAATTTTAATATTTCATGAATTAATTTTTTCAAGGTTCCCTATACGATTTGTATTTCCTGGTCTATAAGGGCTTATGTGACAGTTTACGCAGAGGAAAAAGTAGAGCATATAAGCTTTTAAGTAGAACATAAATCCTTTAGATACGTATCAGCAAATGGGCCTTAATCATTTTGACACAAAGATACATGTAATCAAAAAAGTTATTCTGACCAGTGTTTTTAAATAATTATTATTGAAACAATATTAATCAAAGTACCTCGTGGCTTGATGGTTAGTGCGTAGGACTGTCATGCCGAAGGTGTGGGTTCGATTCCCAGCCGTGCCACCTAAAAACAAAAATGTTTTATTCGAGGTACTGCCTCTTGCGAGGAACTGACAAAACCTCCAAGAGTATACTTGTCATGAAAAAGTGCTTCTCATTTAGCCGTTCGGAGTCGGCAAAAAACTGTAGGTCCCCTCCATTCCTGCCAACAAACACGCACACAGGAATGGTTGAGAGTTGTAAGTCACTAGGCCCTGGTTCTTCATGAGCTGTTGCGCCACCCAATTTATTTATTTTATTTATTAATCAAAATACCTTTAATGAGGTCTGAACTTGTCTTGCAATAAGGCCAAAACATAGCGATTTTTCATTAATTTTTGTGAAACAGTCTCAACATAGTTTTAAATGGTTACGAGGTTGTAAAACAATACTTCATTCCTTTCAAAAATAAGCACTTGAAAGTTTTTGAAAGCTATATTTTGGAGAAAAAATCAAAGAAAAAGAGGTGAAATTGATTCTAACACTAAGTGGGCAAGAACTCCATTCTCCAAGTAGAGATCCTTCTCACTAAAAAGTGCAATAAATTCCCTCTCTCGGTGAGAATAAATTCCACGTTGAATAGTGGAACAGATTCCCACCAAAGATGGTATAAATTCCCATATGGATCAGATGCCCCTGGAATTATTTCCCTGCACCAGAAAATAGACTATGTATATTTCAAGGTATATACAGTGGTGGCCAAAATAATAAGAGTGGATAATTTTGTTTTCTTATCATAATAGAATCTATGCCTTAAACCTTTTTAATTTGATCAAATTATGCATACGAATTATTGTCTTTGACTTGACTGTAAAACATTTCCAGTGCTGCCAATGAATAATGATGATCACGGGAAATGTACCGATAGTTTTACTTACAAATGTCAGATTTACAATAGTCAGACAAATAAGAGTGCTGTTTAGATTTGTATTATTTCGGGTCCTTTCGCTTCTTATCGCTATTCTTTTATTAAATTTAGCGTTAGACTTGTGCTTAAGTGTTTAAAGTGTATTATTTTGTTGTAATAATGGGACGCGGAAAGCATTTCTCCAAGGAAGAACGGCGTTTGATCCTCCAACTAAGAGATAAAGGCAAAACATACAGTTTTATTCCAGATTCTCTTCACCGATCTCCATGTGATGTTGCTAGGGTGCTTAGGCAGCGAAATCTACAAAAAAAAACTGACCGAAAAAAGAGGATGCCAAAAAAAGTAACAACTTTGCTGGACAAGAGAATAGTTAGAGAGGTACTTAAAAATCCTTTTACAACATGTAACGGCATAAAAATAAATTTATCATTGGATATCAGCTCCAGCGAAAATTGGATGAAAAATTAAATTATGATTATTTGAAAACCGCAAAAAAACAGTCAATTCCCCTTCGCTTCGCAAAAACACAAAGAAAGAATGGCGTTTTTTTTAGATAGTAAAAGATGCCAAGCCCACTTTATACATATTTTTAATTTCATGAAAGTTATAAACCGTCAATAGTCCAGTCATATTGTATTTTTACCATGCAAACTGTGGGGTAGTTTTGATTTGTTCGCTCCTTTATGTTTTCGTGGTGCTGAATCCGAATCTGAGGTTTTCCAACAAAATTTCGTGACGCAACATAGAAAAATTCAAAAACTGATGCAAAAATGCATTTTTTGGAAGCTTTTCACTAATGGCTCGAAAACTACCAATTATTCGAAAATTACAACAAAGTACCATTGAAAGTATACACAATTTCCAATAAATCTCGATTTTAGGTTTTTTCTGCGACAACCTATTTGGACTCAAGCGCTAGTCGAAAATTGACGTATTTTTACTGTTTTCGAAAATCCACTCGAAAGCTCTAAGAAATTACTTTGTGTGACAAAATTTGAATTTTTGTCTGTAATATGAACCAAGGTAAACTTTTCTGATGGTCTTTGATGCGCTGAATTCGAATCTGGTCTTGAAATTCCTCTATCACGTCACTTTTTTGAGATATTCGAATATATGAGCCGGTTATTTTGAAAGTGGTCTAAGTCCACTTATTTCAAATTCGAGATATTTAAAGGTTTGCGTTTGACTTAATTCAAAAATATGGGAAAGAGCTAATTTAAAAGTGAAGTATTTTTTTCCATCTGAATATATTTAATTTACTTACCCAGTAAGGAAAAAAAATATTGTTGAACAAAAACAATTTTTTTACAGTTATAAATGGACTTAAACCATTTTCAAAATAAATGAAATGGTCTTTTGATTTATTCAAATTGTATCAAGTCCTCTATAAAGTTTAAAAAAAAATTGAAAAAAGAAATAAAAAACGAAAGAGTGAGTTTTTATATATAATAAGTAGATATTGTATACATTAAACAAAATACATATGTATATGTACATATATACACTGCCGGACAAAATTAGAGGAACACAGGTAAAAAGAAAAAATGTTGGTTTATTTTCATTTTATCTTTATTTCTTTAATGAAGATTTATGTACATATGTCTTGATGAGTTAAGAATCGTTTGAAATGGTTACAATATTATTGTGCTTCTTGTTTTCCTTAAAAACACAAAAGTCTAGAAAAGGGGTATGTTGCTGAGAAAATGGATTTAAAAAATGTCAAGTATTCATTTAAAGCTCAGTAGAAATGAGGATGGTTTAGTACTTGGTTTTCCCTCTCTTCTTGCTCTAAGGACAAAAATAAGTCTCTTTGGTATACTTCTAATAACATTTTCGATGTTTTCCTAGGTTATTTGGCCCCACGCTTCAAGCAATGCACTTTTCAGCTCCCTCAAACTTCATGGACTTTTCTTCAATTGTCTACCAAAAGCATGTTCTAGACATGTTCATTAGAACCTAGATCAGGAGAACATGCTGGGTCAGTCTAGAGTGTTCAGGTGGGCCTTTTGAAGATACCCCGAAGCTCTCTTCGCAGTTTGGGGACGAGAGTTATCGTGCATGAAGAAGACATTTTTGGTGATTCCTTGAGCAAATTGTACAACAATTGGTTTTGGTTCTAAAATATCCCTAACATACCCACCGTTCTGCTGTCAAAAACCCATTTTCAACCAAATTTAACTCCATGCGGGTTGCCAAACATATGCCACCCCAGAACATTTTGCTCTTTATCGCTTAAAGTTTCAAAAATAATGGATCGTGGTACATTTAGCGTTAAGGCCAATTTATGGTACGAATTTTTATTTTTGATCAAAAACATGGTATAGGTTATGTGAACTTCACTTTAGTCTGGAATTCTTACTTAAACTAAACACTTTTACCATAAGCAATATTCCAGCAACACTTTTATTAGAAACGGATGAAAACCCGGAAGAACAGAATAGAATAAGAATGCTAAGAGAGGGATTATGGTACATACCTGATTTAGTAAGTCAATTTTATCTTTGTATTTTACTGTAGGAATGGGTTGAACTTGTTCGCTTTTTAATATTTAATCAATTTTTAAATTTTTAAATGGGACTTAAACCATTTTCAAAATAAATTTTTTGTCGTTTTTTTAACTGAACAATTTGTGACTCACGAAATCTAAATGATTTCAAATAAAAACAAGTGGTTTTTTCTTATTAAAATAAAAGATTACGTTGTTTTTAGATGACTCTATCAATTATCTCGATTTTTTTGGAAAATGGACTTAGACCACTTTCAAAATAAACGGCTCATATGTAATAATTAAAAAAAAATGCATTTTTCTTACAAAATTGGGGTTATTCTTTTTCTCGAGGTAATTTTTTTTCGAAAAAATATTTATGGTCATTCTGAAGTATGAACATTTTATTTCAAAATTCTTTTTGAATCTTTCAAATACCTTCATTCGTCTTCGAGAAATCGTTGGTTTTCGTCTTACTACCTAGTTCAAAAATTCCCACAATTTGCCTTAGTATTTAGTATTTAGTATTTTAGTATTTAGTATTTATTGATATGAAGTATGCATTTCTAACACAGTAAGAGTACACTTTTTAATTTGTGAGAAATAACAAATCGTATTAAATAATTTAAATTAAATGAAAAGTAAAGTTAAAAGATAAGTAATTAAAAAAAAAGCATAAGAAAACAAAGTTCAGATGTTAATCTTAACATTTTAATTCTTGTACATAAAATTATGAACTCAATTTCAAATTAATTGAGTTTGCTTGATAGAAATGGTGTGGGAAGGGGAGAGGGGTGACGTCAAAAATTAGTTGCTCTGATTTGAAAAGAAGAAGTTTAGCTCATACCTAAACCGACGTGTGTCATTTAGTTCTCTCAGGTTGCGCGGAAGTGAGTTCCAAAGGCGTATAGCAGAGATAAAAAATTGTCTTTCGGAAGTAAGACATGAAAACCGTGGAAGAATTAAGCAAGCAGATCTGTTAAATATCGAAAACTGAATTTTACTGTACAGATAAATCGGTTGCCTACTTTTCATAATGCTGAACAATAAAACGAGAGAACGAAACTTGATATAATTTATCAAAGACATATTTAACAAGTTTTTAGCTAAGTGTGAGATATGGTCAAATCTTCTGAGACTATAGACATAACGTATAATACTGTTAAATGCTACTTGAAGCTTCCTTTTACTCTCCGCATCACAATTATAAAAAATTTCAGAACCATGTAAAAGCACAGGGATTACCAAAGTCTTTGCAAGAACTAGCCTTGTTTTAGGTGGTGTACATTTTTGAGCAGTCCATAAAGTTCGGAGAACACCATATGTCCTGCCCACAATTACATTAATGTGGTTATTCCATGTGAGGGTCCTGTTGAATACCATACCTACATTTTTCGAGGTATCTGCGAATTGAATTGCTGAATTATTGAGAATAATTGAGGGAAATTAAGATAACTCTAGTTTTCTTTTCGCAATAACTAAACATTTACATTTGTTGGGATTAAGAGACAGGTAATTGTCTGAAGACCACTTAGATATCCTTTCAAGGTCTTCATTCAATATGCTGGCACAATTCTCTAGACCTAGAGGACAACTGCGATAAATTTGGATATCATCAGCGTAAATATGAAGTAAAGAGTTCAAAATTACATTATTTATATCGTTGATGTAGAGCGAGAATAAAAGTGGGCCCAAAATCGATCCTTGCGGGACACCTCTAACCAATGGAAGCAGTTCAGATAAGGCATTATCTAGAGACACAGCCTGTTTTCTATCAACAAGATAAGATGCAAGCAATTTTGCAGCAAAAGGAGACATATTAAAGCAGTGGCTTAATTTATCAATAAGGATGGAGTGGTCCACCATATCAAATGCCTTGGAGAAGTCCAGAAGGATAAGGAAGGTAACTTGGTTCTTATCCAACTTCTCTCTTATGTCTTCTACCACACTCATCAAAGCAGTAGTACAAGTGTGTTTGGCACGAAACCCAGATTGAACTGAAACCAGAAGACTATTACGCGTTTAACTGATTATGCATCAAGCGTTCACAAATTTTTGATAAGTAAGGTAGAATTGATATTGGCCTAAATTCATCACCTGTCGAATTCTTAGGAATTGGTATTATTTTGGCCACTTTCCACTGGCATGGAAATATCCCGGTTGTAAAACATGGTATTGATAACGTGCGTAATATATAGAAGGAGGAAAGGTAATGTGGCTTTCATAAAAAGCGGATTCACACCATCTAGGCCTACAGCATTTGATTTTACAGTCAGAAAGCTTTCGACTACATCTGTGGTTTCAATCCTTGCAAAGAAAAATGGTTGCTCTGTCAAGACTACAGAATTTCTGTAAGTATTATTCGCAGCTGAAGAGGGTGGAACCGATAAAAAACTACGATTTAGATCATTACAATCTACATCGCTAGTGCAGCTTAACTTTTGTTTGCCTATTCCCAAATTACGAAGTTTACTCCATAGCTTTCGACCATCTAATATTGGTATTAAGTTGATTGGAATAAAACTGTGTCTTAGCAATTCTTATCTCACGAGTGGCTTTATTTCTTAAATATTTGTAAGATTGATGGAGTTCCTCAATCCGAAAATGTTTCCATCGATGATATGCCTGGTCACGTTGCACTATTAACAAGCGAATATCATTCGTAAAACAAGTCCTAGAATTTTGCCTTACCCAACCGCTTGATATAGGAACTTGAGTTTCAAAGAGATGATTCATATTACCTTGCAGAAAATCCACTTGGTCATTTGGTGAGGACATACAATAAATGAGGTCCCAAGGAACGCAACTGATGTGGTATTCAAGAGCAAGCCTGTCAACATACGTAAAATTTCGAAAACTATAAGATGATGTGTTGTTTTGGTTATTTATATCAAAATCATACGTTAGAAATATAGGGTCATGCTTTGAGAATGCTGGTGCTGAGATTTGATCATAAAGAAGTACCCTGTTAGTATTATTTACAAAAAATACGTCTAACAGAGTACTGGAGGTATTCGTGAAATGAGTGGGTACCTGAGTACTTACGGGATGCAAATCAAATGCCATCATGTTATCAGTAAGATGACTTTCAACCAATAAATTACTGTTTTAGTCACCACAAACTATGATATTTCTTACACCAGCTGAAAGTTCTTCCATTAAAGTATATAAAGGCGTTAAGTTAATATTATTGTTTGGTCTATATACACTACCTAAAACAACAGAATTATCCCCACAGATTATGTCTACAAAAAGATATTCAATTGGACTCTCAGCAGGTGAATGACATTTTTGTTTACAATTTAGACCCCATCTTACATAAATTGCTACACCCCCACCAGTGCGAAAATACCTATCGCAGCGAAAAAGTTTATAACCATTCAGGGTATAAACTGCATCATTGTTATCTGAGGAAAACCAAGTTTCCGACACACAGATCGCATCAACATGAGAATTTATGAATAAATCTCTAAATTCATCTATTTTAGGTAGCAAGCTTTGTGCATTAAGATGTCAAATTTTAAGACCTTGCCTACGACGACAAAGTACTCTCATCATAGAACGCAATATGATATCACTACCATCGCCCGTGAAGATCACTCCAATATCATTTAATACCATTTTTGGAAAAAAAAACTTCAAAGGAGAACCAAGTGACACACGTAGGTTAACTGGCTGAACAGAATGGAGACGGAGCTGTAACTGGAGCTGCAACTGGAATAGCTGTCAAAATTTTGAATACACACAAATTCAATGATGCGAACAGAACACGACGCAGCGGCAGACGGAGCCGCAGACGCAGCTGGACAAGTTGGCCAACTTTTAACTTTTGTTTGCAGCTTTTTTGACGTTTCAAATTTGTGAGCAAAACGAAGTGTTTACATGTGGGTTAAAGTAATTTTTAAACTCTTTTCAATCGCTCATAAAGACGTAAAGCAATTTTATCTTCTTTTTCATCATTATTAATTTTTATTTTTGTTTTTATTTTTATTTTCGATACTAAAATGTCAGAAAGCTGTACAGCTGCATTGTGGGCGCGTAAAAAAAATCACGTACGACACTTTTTGACAGCTATTCCAGTTGCAGCTACAGCTCCAGTTGCAGCACTCTATTCTGTTCAGCCAGTAAGAGTGAGTGACTCATCTCTTAGCCAAAGCAACAACATTGACGTAAAAGGACGGATTTAAAGAAATATCAAGCAAAACCATTACAAAAGAAATTAGAAGGAAAATTAAAGAAAAAATAGAATCAAAACAAAAAGATAATGACAATACTTGTTGATTGGTGTCTACTATCATGATTGCTGCTGTTCTTCTTCGTCTGCTTCTGTTGCCTGACAACTCGCGGCTATGACATTCATCATTCTATCGTTCTCCACCAATATTCCCTTTGCATTAGCACTCTTCTTTACGTAGACGGAACCAGAATTTGTGAAAACAGAAAACAGCTGCTTGCTATGCTTTAGACGTACAGCTCTGTGGTAAAGGGAGCGGTTTTTGCTGGTCATACTCCCGAACATATGGATGTTCCTGTTATTTTCTGTTTTTATGCCCACATCCTCGAGACAGAATTGTCTATAGGGCTTTTTAGCAAATACCAATGTTTACTTCTAAATGTCAAACTCAAGACCCTGCACGAATGACATTTAGATAACACCCATTTTCTTTTTTATTTCGGAGGCAAATACACTCCAATTCAACAGAATGAGCACACGGATTTTCATAGTTGGTTTCATTTTTGGGGTTTTGGTCTCCAAGTTGTGTGTATTCATGTATGAAAAGAATAAAAAAATAAAAAGAATTTTTATAATTTATAATTTGTTATTTTATTAACTTAGGTATATCACAACTTATTTTATTAATTACGCTACGCGTTTCGGATATTAAATTTCCATCTTCAGGCGATTTTAAATTTAAAAAATCGCCTGAAGATGGAAATTTAATTTCCGAAATGCGTAGCGTAATTAATAAAATAAGTTGTGATATACCTAAGTTAATAAAATAACAAATTATAAATTATAAAAATTCTTTTTATTTTTTATTCTTTTCATACATACACTGAGAAAACTGAACTATGAGTTATTTAAACAGAAGCATGTTTAGCTATATGTTTAAATAAGTACAAATAGAAATCAATTTAAATCTACCTCTTATCTATTCAAATTCAAAAATACTATTATTTTGGGTAAAATCTGTTTAATTCAAAGTAAATCATGTTTAATTATTACATTGGAAGCTACACGTAACTTTTTACATGAATTCAAGCCTACTTGAGTTTGATTTTCGAAAGGCCTGTTAAATTATTTTACTCAATTAAAAATGTTAAACATTAAATTAACATGCACGAGTTTGTTTCAAATATAAATGCATTCAAAATATTAAGAAGAAACAGGGATTGAACAGAAATGTTTAATTTAAACTCGAATCAATTTGAATTGAACTCAAAGGAATACAAGACATAACTGTAACTGTCTTATGATTCTTACAGGTACTTGGCGTCTAAAAAAATTGCAAAAGAATCCGTCGCGACCACGTCGTGCAAAATGTTCAAATAGTTCAAAAATTAGTGCCACCGTAGTATCGTCGGTCCAAAGGTAATACTCACTAAGTGCGGAATAAAATGTTCAAGAAAATGATATTGAAACGCATTTTTTTAATCCAAACAGTATAATTTTGCCCAGTTTTTATAAAGACATTGAAAGCTATGCAAAAGAACTTAATTTAAAATTTAGCAAAAAGTGACTTTTAGTTTCAATCCGATTTCTTTAAAAAGTGTAAATTGTTAGTAAGTGAGTTTTAACTTTGAACCGACAGCACAATATGTATGTATGTGTTACAGCTATAGGAAACGCTCCCATCATTACAAATAGAATACATTCGTATTAAATTCAAAGGATCTAGCATCTATTTGAAAAAACTAACATTGAAATCATTTGTTTTAAACAGAAAACATATTTGACCCAAACACGAAAAATATTCAAAAAAATTAATATGATTCTATTTGAAACAACATCAAATGAATTTAATTAAAACAAACAGAAATATCCTTATGTTAAATAGAAAGCATAGTAAATTTGAACAAAATCATGTTCAAATCGTTTCAACAACGAATTAATACGATTCTATTTAAATTAAATAGAAATCGCTTCCATGCCAAATCATATGTGTTTGAGTTTGAATTAAATATGAATATGTTCAATATTTTTCTCAGTGTAGTTGGTTTGTCAATTTTTTTTCAAACATTGTGCATTGTCCGAGAATAAATATAAACATAAGAACTATTCCAAAAAAAATTGTTTTACTTTCATCCATTAACTTTTATTACCAGTTTCAATATTTGAGCTTATTCAGTTGACACAAAAAGACTGCATTTTCCCTTATGGAAAGACTTTGAACAGAGCCGGAGGAAAAATAGCAGTGCTGTTTGAATTATTCTTTCTATTTTCTATTTCCAACATCATAAACAAACAATAAGGATAATCAATTGATTCATTAATGCACAATGTTAAGAAAAAATGGAAAAAGAACCTTTGAAAATTTGTGTCCCTATTCATTTGAAGTGGAGTGTAAATGTTTGGATTTTGTTTTTTTGGTAATAGCGTCGTGAGTACAGTTGAATTTGAGAATGATAAGCGCATCTGTTTTGTTTGCGTTAGACGGTCCGTTATTCTTTCGAGGTCTCTGGCTACGAAAAACTGCTTTGAGGTTTGGTGGTGTGCAGTCGATGCTTTGACAAAGGTGATGAAAGGTTGTCGTTAGATTTTCGTCCGGCAAGTGCGGTAAACCAAAAATGATAGCATCAGCTGCAATTTGCCGACGCTCGAATACATCACATCGTTTTTGCAAATCATCCACTTCAGCTTCAAGTATTTGCGATCCAGCAAGGCGTGTTTCTATCCCTTTGAGTGTTTGAAGAGATTGTTCTATCTCTTTTATCTTAAATTCACATTTCTCTTGACGACTTTGCAACTCTTGAAGAGATGCTTCAACATCTTTTATGTGTGTAGCTAACCGATCATCAATAAGTGAAATTTGATTAATTACGTCATTATGCAAAAGCTCTTTTTCGTTGGATATTTGTTTAACTATTTTATCGGTCAGCAAAGCGAATCTTTCCTCTAAATTCAGAAGTGATAACGCAGGTGAGACGTTTTTACTGGAAGTTGAAGCCAAATTAGAACCTTTGCCGTTTTTATTGAGCGGAGAAGAGTATTGCTTTGGTGTTGGTGCAGACTCTTTAGTTGGGCCGTGTGTGGTTTGAGATCTATCCAGTGTTGGTGTTGACAGTTTCCTTTTTAGCACAATCTTTGTGGATCGCCCTTTACCCCCCATCAGAATTATAAAATTTAATTTATTAATCAACTAGGTTATTTAATTAAAATGAAGAGGGAACAAAATTGGCGCGAAACTCAACAAAAACAAGGTAGCAATGTTTCAGATATTAAATTAACGTGAAAAAAGCAGTGCCGGGACAGAAAATGAAATGTTTAGCCGGACGAGATAAACCACACGTCTATTCACTTTGACTCATACTTTACTCCTTTGTGCCTTTTTGTGCACAAATTGACTGGATTTTTCGAATTAGGTACTTAGACGAAAAGCAACAATTTGAGGACGAATGGAGGTATTTGAAAGATTCAAAGAGAATTTTAAAGTTTCTTAGTTTCAAGTTCAACTTTCTTAGCACCTCTTTAATTGTGAACTCCACAATGTTGAAGCTATACTAAGAAAAGATAACCACTATCGGAAATTACCGGTATTCTGACTGTAGGTATTATACATGGTAAGGGGTGACTACTGCCGCGATACGCTCATTTAAAATTCGGTGGATATGTAAACATGCAAAAGCAAAAAATCTTTCCACTTCTACTCAAAACTTACCCTCTTTAACCCTTCACAATGTTGTATTTACATTTAACTGACACTATCCAATATGTCTCTTGTGTTCTCACACAAGAACGTCTTTGCATTGCTAAATCATCAATTATAATATAACCATAAGATCTCGCATTCATTCATTGATAATAAGTATGGAACTCTTGTTTTGCTCCTTCTGAATGGGAAATAGGGTAAGCACTTAACCTGTAAATATACACGGTCTACTAAAATTTGGCAGTCTTCTGCACTATAAAGCCAAGAACTATAGTAGCGTCAGCACTATATTATAACACGTTTAATTTAATTGCTGTGATTAAAGTGGAACTTTAAAGACAAAATACAATCAAAAGTTGATGTCCTTCATATTATCACCTCTAAGATAACATACCTCCTTGTCAACTCTTTATCATCACATGGAAAGCCCCACACTAAAATTAAGTAAGTTTCCATGTATCTCTCTTTTAAACAAAACAACGAATCCAGATGAAGAAAAATACATACCTACCCCATCGATCCATAATAATACTTTACATTATAGACCGATAAAATCATCCAATTTGAAAGTGATAATTTAATTAAGTGAACATAATTCAATTAATTTCAAGTTTATTGAAATAAGTATACATAAGTAGTGCTAATCAGATTATGTATGTTATTTATTAATAAACAATTATGTATGCATGTATGTACCATAAAAATACAATTATAGTGTTTATGTGTTAAGCCGGAAATTAAAATATCACAAAGCATACAATTATTTCTAGATTGAACTTAGATTCTAAATACATGATTATAAACAATACAATGCCCCCAAACTATATCTAAATAATTTGGCGGGTGACAAATAATTTAAAAACTCCTTGATCTTGCCTCTTGGGGCTTTTTAATTATTACAGGAAGTACAAATAAGCTAGATTTTCACGTCATCATGACTACTTAAACAAAATGTTTACAACTTAATTGAATTTATGCAGCGGCGCCAATTAAAGTTTTATTTTTTTTTTTTTTATTTTTATTATTATTATTAATAAAAAGTATACTGCGATCTATGTATATGATGTATAATCTAAGAAGAAAAAAATATACTATGTATACTCATAACACAATTGACATTGACTTTGACCGAATGTAAACTTTTGCTAAGCAATATTATAAAAATTAATCTCAAAGATTTGGCTATGCAAATGATTTACCACTACTACATTCATACTTGTCTTGATCTTGTGAATTTCTATGAACAGTGCTGTCGGTTGTATCTACTACAAAAAAAAATATTATTTTTCAGTGCTTTTAAAGATAATACACAAGCTAATAAAATGAAAAATTATGTCGTTTTCGTTTGGCTTTGTTTTCTGTTCCATTCCTATGGAAAATGGAAATTTTGAGTAGAAGGAGTGAAAGAAGAGTACTTCAAATCAGAGTTGTACGGTTATTATAAGTATATTGGCACTTAAGTACAATTTAAGTACAATTACCTTATACTTATAATTTGTAAGAACCAGTACAATTCCTTGGTAAATACTTTTACTTAACTATTTCAAGTACCGATACCGATACTTGTACTATTTTGAATGTTTCGCCGTCACCTCGATTAGGTTTCGCTATATAGTTTCGCCAAAGTTGTTTTTTCATAATAATGTTTTTCAAAATGTTAGAGTAAGCTAAAAAAAAATTATTGAAAACGATTCTATTTCAAGCGTGATCTTTATTAGATCAATATTTAACACTCGGTAGGGCAACGATCTCCCTATAAGAAAATTAAGCAATTATATTTCGTTGTGCTACTTCAGTAACGTTCACGCCTGACACTATTCTAAGCGTTTTCAATACAAATTTTCTTAACTTACTTTAACATTTTGAAAAACATTATTTTTAAAAAAAAAAATAACTTTGGCGAGACTGAAGCGATACCAAAGCAAGATGATTGCGAAACATGCTCAATTTCAAAACCACGTGTAAATGTCATAGCGAGACCAAAACGAGACCGTAGCGAAAAAACACGACACAGAGACCTATGTAAACTGGCAGCCGAGACTACAGCAAGACGAACATAATGACCCCGACAGTTTGACTTTTTAACCAAGTTTTAAGCTTATTTTAACCTCTCAGAAAAATTTTTACTTTGAAAAAAAGAACTTTGGCGAGACTATAGCCACACCAAAGTAGGATGACGGCAAAACGTGCTTGATTCCAAAAACCTCGTGTAAATGTCAATAGCAAGACTAAAGCTACCCATAGCGGCAAAACCACGAAACTGATACGGATACCCGTGTAAGCGCTCACTGTGAGGCTAGATCGAGACGAACACATAATGATCACGGCACTGAAAACCACGTTTGGACGACCATGGTGAGTTTTGTTTAAAACATTTGATATTTCTAGTTTTTTCGAAATGGATTTAAATGAAATTGAAAGGAATTATAAGTGCTTTTGGAATTAAAAAGGAATTGAAAAGAATCTAAGTACAACTCGTAATCAATACAAAAATTTCAAATATTTTTGTGGAATTGAAGTACCAGTACTTGTACTTGAACTTAACCCGTAAGTTCACAGGACTGCTCCAAGCATCCAACCGAAAACGACATTAGTGTATTACTGCAAAATGAAATAATATAAAATAAAATAAAATAAAATAAAATAAAATAAAATAAAATAAAATAAAATAAAATAAAATAAAATAATATATAATATTTGTAACCTTAAGCCATTTTAATCATTTGATTATCAATCTCCTCTAATAAAAAATTATGGCAGGTCTATGCAAAAGAATTCTAGTATTTGGGGGGAGGGAGAGTGGTATGTCAAGATTTTTCGAAGCATAAATATCTTAATCATCTATAATATTTCACAAATCTTATTTTTCTTTTTTGCACAAAAATTCATGATATTATTTGCTACCACCTACTTAAAATCCAAGTAAGCTATTTTCCCACGAAAAATTCCACACCCAATTCTGTTGAATAATATTCATGCCACTAAAAGTTGTCGTTCACATTTTCATTCACATTATGAGGTAGTTACGTAGATGTGTTTTTGTTTCTGATGGTATTTTTCTACTTCGTACGTTCGTGTGGCTATTTTGTTGGGCTAAAAACTCCTTTTTGTTCTTCTTCCCATTAGGACTTAGTCAAGTAGAAGATCTCTTAATTTCCTTATATTTTAATCCACTAGGCTTTATAAATTAGTATTTTTAAGCAGCATAGTTGTTTGTGTGTTGCCTACAGTCAATTTTGGAGGGTTGTCTCATTTTCATCAAAACACCATATACAAGTATATTCATCGTTGTATAAGCGAGCATGCTTTTTACGGTGAGTTCTTGCCGAACGGAAACTTATCCCGGGTTGTTAAGTAAAACTTGCCACGCAATCTGTAATGCATAATTGAAATTAAGATACATAAGTATGATGTAAATATCATGTTTTAAGGCAGTAAAAAGCAATGTTTTCAGGGGAATTGCGAATAATTTTAAAATTTAATTTGGGTAGTAAGAAAAAAAGATATGCACGGCTGGATCGTATACGAACTTGGTCTTCTAAATCAAGGCTATAATTTGGCTAGCTATTGCAGATATAAAGTATGTTTATGGAAATAACAAGAGCTTTAAAATTTTAGGTACACAAATACCAGTACCAGGACTTGTACTTCAGTAGGTACTCGGTACTTGTACTTAAAAAAAAAACAAGTTTCAGTATTTTTCAAATACCTACTTTATTTCAAGTACAAAGTATTCCATACTTAAGTACTTTTCCAGTACTTTCAATTACTTGTTCAGTACTTCCCAGTATTTGACCAGTATTTTCAAGTATTTTTCCAGGACCTCTAAGTACTTGACTAGTTCTTTCAGATATTTTCCAGTACTTTTGAGTACTTAGCCTGTACTTGATCAGTTCTCTAATCGTTTAATATGTTTAAAATAGGAAAATGGGTAACCTTCTTTTCACATGTTGACTCAATGTTTCTAAAATTTCGAATAGATTATATTTCGGTAACAACAATTTATTGGATTTACAGTTTCTGGTCTTCTGATCAAAAAGACACTTTTTTCTGATGTTATAAAACTCTTTTATAAAAATATAAAGTTAAAACAAACATTACTCAATTAGCTAGTAAGTACTTGAAAGTACTGGTTAAGTAGTTGGAAGTATTTAAAAATACTGCTGAAGTACGAAGAATGTTCTTGTACACAAATAGTTGAAAAATACCAGTACTTGCATTCTTTCAAGTACCAGTACTTATAAATAAACTACCAGTACCTAGAGATGTTCGAGAGAACTGGAGTCCTGAAATATTTTAAGAACTTTACAAAAAATGACCCAAAAATAAGACAATATTCTCACAAACATCTAATTTTTTTTATCGTTCTGTGACAAATGCCACCGAAAACCGAAAATCCAGTTTCGTTACAAATGCTTAGAGCATTACAGGTAAGAAAAAAAAGATGCAGGATGGGCTACTGGGCACCCGGAAATGTGCCCGGTGGTCCCCAGGGAGAGCAATAGTGCAAAAGAGCTCCCGAAATATACTTTATGTTATTTTAAAGGAAACTTTTGCGTAAAAGACTCCAAAGGGGCTCACATAGTAAAAATAGACCTTTCGCGGGCGCAATATTACAAAGGTTCGCACAACTCTGTTGAGACTGAGGGAAATGTATAGTTTAAACAAAACTAAAATGTTCGTGTGTTAGGGCCCTCAAAATGAATATTGAGCTATTCTAGTTCTACTGGGGTCTCATGTTGTGGCCTTCTCACCAAATATTTAGCTGTTGTGCTCTCAAGAGTGTCTCAAAGGAGGCTCTGCAGTACTCTAAGATGTAACTAACGAAAACCATAGTGAGGTTTTTTGGGTTCTTTGACTAAATACTGATCTATTGACGTCCCAATAGGGTCCAGAGAATGTACCAACAATACTCTCAGGAGATGTTGGAGCCCTCATACTACATATTAAGTTATTGTGGCCCCAAGAGAGTCTCAAAGAGACCTCCACAGGACTCTAAGAAACTGTCGTAAGACTCTAGTAGAGCTCTTGGGGTCTCTGTCCTTAAATTAGATCTGATGTGGCCCCAAGAAGGACTCAAGGAGGTAGAAAAGAGGAGAGCACTGTTGGGCTCTCAGATAATTTGAACGTACACCCTAGTATATCTGTTTCCACACCTAAAACTGAGCTGTTTTGGACCTAAGGGGATCTAAAAGGGGCACCCACTGTATTCTTAGATAACTTAACGGAAATCTTTACTAAAGACTTATATTCTAGAACAATAGTCTAGGAGCCAGAGCAAAAAAAGAAGGTTCATAATGCAAACAAAAAAAGTTCAGGGGTCTTTCCCCAATCTACATCCAAATTGGTGGGACGGGAGGGCGCAAGCATCAGCCGCCATCTTGGAAAACTTGTTTAATCAAATATCTCGTGAACCGTTTCCAATCTCTTATTTGTTTCTAAAGCCTGGCTTAAACATCCTTGTGAAGTGCAGTTTTCATAGAAAAAAATAATATTTTTCCTTGGCGTGAAAAACTGTCAAAAACTTAATGCAATTATTTTGGCGACAAGGAGGAACAAATTTGTCTCGAAACAAATGCAACTCAATGGGGTTTTTGCAACCAAATTTTATGACGAAAACTATTTTTTTGAAAACCTTTCGGTTCATTTATTATTGATGTTTCATTTCAAATTTGATTTCACTTCGCTTTGAAGTATAAACTAGGCTTAAATCAAGTTGTTTAAGTAAAAAGTTTTTGAGAAATCAAATTTTAAAGTCAAAACGAGTATTTTTGACAAACATTGTGAATTTTTTTTTGTTAGGTTCATTGTTTTCAAAAATATATTGAAGATTTAATCTTTTCAGTAAAACAACTTCATTTAAAAGCAAATAAAAGAATGGAATATTAGCTTCCAAGACAAAATTACTATTTTTGACGTGCGATGCACGGTTCACGAAATATTTGACAAAAAAACGTGTTTTCCAAGATGACGGCTGACACCAGCTCGGGAAATACAACTGAACCTATTTCAAAAAAAAAACAGTTCACTAGAAAATTGTAGACAAAATGGACCAGGCTCCTGGCTTACTATAACGAAACACAGAAAATTGTCCTATGCCAAGTTTTAAGCAGTAGACGCACAAATGCTTAGACGTAATAACGCACAGCATGGTGGTACGCAAGTGGGGCATATTTCTATTCGTTTTGTATAATTTGCCCTGTTTTGTTTGTTTTGTTTGTTTTATTTGTTTTGTTTGCTTTGTTTGCTTTGTTTGTTTTGTTTGCTTTGTTTGCTTTGTTTGTTTTGTTTGTTTTGTTTGTTTTGTTTGTTTTGTTTGTTTTGTTTGTTTTGTTTGTTTTGTTTGTTTTGTTTGTTTTGTTTGTTTTGTTTGTTTTGTTTGTTTGTTTTGTTTGCTTTGTTTGTTTTGATTGTTTTGATTGTTTTGTTTGTTTTCTTTGTATTTTTTGTTTGGTTTGCTTTGTTTGTTTATTTTGTTTGCTTTGTTTGTTTGGTTTGTTTTGTTCGTTTTGCTAGTTTTGTTTGTTCGCTTTAATTGTTTCGTTTCTGTTGCTCAAAATATTATTTTTCTTTATTTAACCATACTTAAATACGTATAGGTTGAGGGTTGAGCAATTTTACACGTGAAATTATCAATTAATAAATGGGAAAACCTAAGATTACCTACAGTACGGATAGAAAGCTATGGCTTGAGAGAACCCTTCTATCATTTAAAAAACTAAGAATAAACTAAATTTAAACGCCATTTTAAATTCAAACAATCAACGGGACTAACAATAGTAATATATAACACTTGTAAATTCTTACCGTTTATCAGCTCCCATTCCCATAAAAGCTTCCACATCATTACAAGTATAACAATTCTCACTTCTTTCTGATGGAAACGACTTGGCATAGGCCACAGATTCAACAAAATACTGCCAAGCTCTTTGGTGACTGCATCCAACTATGTATATTAGTAAAATAATTCAAAAAAAAAAATATAACAATCTCATTTATAAACTCATAACTTCATAACAATAACAACAGCAGTTAAACATCCATTCAGTAGGCCAGAACAGACTTGCCAGATATATGTATTGCACTTGATCGAAAAACGTCTGAAACTTTAAGTTTGATTATGTGATAGGTAAAATTAAGTAAATAATATTTTAAAGTTGTTATTCTTTAGCCAACATTGAGAGTTAAAATTTTCAAAAATAAAAATTAAGTTGACTGTACTTTGAAACGGCAAGTAAGCAACACTGTCACACTGATAGTAAACTTTACATACGTTTGTAAATTTTTAAATGAAAATAGCTGTTTGTCTCAGCTCAGTGGTATAATGTTTGAAGCTAAGTTCAGTTTGTTTAGCTTTTTGTCAAGAGTGCTGCTAAATGCTTTTCAAAATTAAAGACAGGTAACACTTGTGTTACTAATGATCATATAGTAATTTGGTTGGGAATTGTTTAGTGAGGAAACTTCAAAAAGCGAAATCATTTTGCTCAATTTAAGTTTCTTTTTGAAGATTGAGATGGTTTCATATGTTTTTGTTTTATAAAATCACCATTATGTTTCCCATTTCAATTTGTTATAAATTGAAATGTCTGCTTTTGCCTGCTTTTGCAGTTTTCCTTTATTGATATTTTTTTTTAAATGGCAAAACTGCTCCAGTCCAGATCCAAAATAACATTAATCACTTACCTACTCGTACAGAGGTCGTCACTTGATCTATATTATGTGCGAGCTCCTGCTCGATACAACCTCGTTGTAATCCTTTGCCATCATTTGGATAGAAATCAGCATGTCCCATTTGTTTTGCACTCCCCATGAATCCTGCGTCGGTGTGTATGATATCAACAAACTCTGCAGCGATTGGGCTTAGTTCATTGGTTGAGCAGTGAGGCGGATCCAAACCTAGTTTTTTTTTTCAAATACATAAATAAATAAATTTCAATTACAAAATATTGATTTTAGATTGCAAACATTATATAGGTAGACTAGTTTAGTGAAATGAAACCTAAGCAGGCTGGGCCAGACAAAACCTACCTATTACAAGTTGCCATTCTGTAAAGACTTTCTCTTATATTTTTTTTTCTTCTCCTAAATGGCGTTGAACTGGCTGTAAATGTGAAATTCTAATTAAACACAATCAACCCATTGTTGTTTTTGAATTGTTTTGCATAAAATATTTGTTTGAATCCTTCTTACATGGTCGCACTATCAGATGTAATTGAGGTCACCACAAGGTACCACAAGGAAGTCACTTGGGACCTCTTCTATTCTTACTGCTGATCAACGATATATCTGTTTTTTGCAATGCTAAATTAGGAGATTCCCACCTGTTGCTTTTCAGTATTCTTTCGAAGGTACGCGAAACCGAACTTTTAATACAAAGCAAAAATAAAAATCTCAGAGCATCTTTGATTCTAAACTCTCCTAATTTTGTTTGCCTGTTTTCGAAACCATCAATCAAAAAAACTACTCAAACAATTCGTTGAGTTGTTGAAAGTTTGCATGCTTTTCATACTATTTCCACAAACCTGTTATTCTCTGCAGCTTAACATTCCAATCCCGAAGTTTATTCCCAGCATAGCCTGCAACTTCGGCACCCAAACTAAAGCCGATCACATGAATCTGTTCCTTTGGGAATCCAAGATTTACGAGGAAATTCAAGAACCGAGCAATATAAAATCCAGCTTTTGGTACATTTTGCACTGCATCAATGTACCAGGGTGATGCTGAAAGTGGACTCCAATCAACCAGTATGACGTTGTATTTTCCAGCCTTGAGAAAAGCTATGTACAATGTTATTTATGTATATGTCATTGTAGAAAATGGATGATGAAGAAGGTACATGGCATGGAAATAGAAAGTATATAATGAATTAAAGTCTTAAATCTCGAGATGTCAGAGTGAGAATATTGCCAAAGTGTATACCATTTTTAATTTGTTGAGAATTTAGGTTATCAGTGGAATATGCTTCTCCAAATCCATGGATGAATACCACTAACGGATTTGCCAAATCTAAATTACTTCGCTCCACTTTATCTTCATCGTCAAGATAGAGTCTATATGGTGAGTTAGGATTTTGACTAGAAGTTTTTTTTTCAAAGAAAAAGATAAAATTTGAAATTTATGTATATTTTGGAAAAGTAATATAATTTATTCAGTCTCTCACTTTGTGTAGAGGAAGAACTTGATATCATTATGTTCGGTAATTTGGCAGCAATGGGTGAGGCAAGTACCACGTGGTAAAGAACTGCTAATGATTGGATGTCCACCTGTAAATATTAACAAAGAAAGTAATACAAACTGTTATTTATAGTTTTGAAGAGAGATATTAAATACATGTTTTAAATTAAAAATTTGTTATCGTGGAATCACCCATTTTGGGAACAATATCTACACTATAATGACGTACAGTGCTCCCTTAATCGAGTTTTGGTGGCAAAGGAACATTTGCCACCCAAATTCTCATCTACTGTCAGTGTTTTACTACTTATTATTTTTTTTTTACACCTGCACCTACCCGCGGGGTGGTTGGGCGTTGTAGAAAGCAGGAAGTTACTAATTGGCGTCAACATGGCGACACGTCCAGTTATGCAACGAACTCTACACGTCAATTGTGCTTTTATCCGGACTTGAACTTGACTTGTTAAACTTGTAAGCGCGAGTGTTGAACAAAAGACAAAATTAGCAGCACTATCGGAGCAAAATGACTAGTTGTATAATTCAGCTGAAGTCTTGGACAAGCCTATCAGAAGGATGGTGTGCATCGGATGAATTCAGTATAGACAATCAACAATGCCATAGTCTTTAAGACAGAGACCAAGAGGAGTGTTCCCACTAAGGCACTTTTGCTTTTATCAAGGCGTCAGCGGAAGAATTCCCCAGTTGGAATCAACGGAGACGTCTACGGTTCCAGTCAGGCTGAACCACTTGGTTAACACCCTATACGGGCTATAAGGAGCGATTAATCCGGCGCCCCGCCCTTGGAGTTATATTATACGGGTTTGGTCCTTCAGGTTGGGGATCATACCGTCGGAGTGACTTCCTAGCAATTGAAATTAGGTCAACGAACTTTGGATCTGCACGTGGAATGTTCTGTCTCTCAAAAAAGCACGTGCAGCTAAACATTAAGTGGAGGCCTTATACAGCTATACAAAGCAGACATCATCGCCATCCAAGAAGTGCAATGGGATGGCCCGTGCAGAAGAAAAACGAAGGGTGACATCTACTTCGGTTACTGTTACCGGGCAAGGGCAGCGTTTTATTTTTTTTTATGTAGATTCATCATTAGAGGCAGTAATTCTTGAGTTTTAACTACCCCCAAGAGGAGAAAGATGATGACACCAAGAACGAGTTCTAAGAGCTTCTAATGGAAAAGACATTTGAGCAATGCCCCATCAGCTATGGCACTAAAATTGTCTAGGTGATTTTAATCCCAAACTAGGAAGAGAAGATGTGTTAAATAGTAGTATGCCACCAAACCAACTTCAAGTATCGGTAACCTTTGGTAGAATTCGATTGGTAGGTTCGACGAAGAATGCCAGCAAAGTACATGTTGCTAAACAACAGGCACACAAAGTGGCACTGCAGTAAAGGATCCGAGTTGCTCGCAACATCTATGAGCAGAAGAGGAGAGCGGAACACCGGCTACTCAGAATAAAAAAAAAAGAGCATGAGAAGCGCACGATCGAGGAAAATAGAGGGATGCAATTGCAGGAATGGAGTTTGGAAGCTTTACCAAAAAGCAAAAAGAAAACCCCAGGCACCGTTGCCATAATGTGCCCGATCGGGCAATATGGCCCCCTACTTTCTGTGTTGGGCCCAAGGCCTAGGCCAACCAGAAATGGCCCGCAAATCTTTGTTTTCTGTTTTCATACAAAAATATTTCCTATAGGAGAACTATCAAAATGATATTGCTTTAACGCTCGAAAGTATGGCAAAGCTAGCTGGTAAATAAATTCTAGTTTTTAATTTTTTTCGAAAGTGGTCAACAATTTTATTAAAACTATGTTTCGTTTTGTAAATCACCTTCAGTTTCATTGAATTTGTTTCTATGACGGAAAGTGGCCCGGATTTTTTGCAAATAGCCCTCAAAAAGACACTCAATATTTTTTTCATCGTGGCAACGCTGGTGCTGCTCCCAGGGTTATAAGGCCCGAGCCGATCGCAGTTGGTGTTGAAGAATTGGAAAAATAATTTCTGCAAATTGTAAAATGGCGATGATGAACCAAATTGACGACGCGACGTAGGCCAATAGTTCCGTCCACCCGATCTCGACGAAGTGAAGGTAGCTATTCCTAAACTTACGTCCAATTATTCTTGCTTTTTATTTTTAAAAGGTTTAAAATTTTGATTTCTATGTTGTCAAATTTAAAAGCATATCAAAATGTTTGAAAAAGACACCTACATTGGGTGCTTCATAAAATCATTCACAAAATAGCGATTGTCAACTTGATAATCACCTTACATGGTGCGAAAGTCATGATATTGACTGCCAACTATCAACTATCAACAACATATTTAAACTATTAATAAAGTTATGTTGTTATATTTAAGATATTATATTATTTTTTGTGTACTCCCCACGAACAGGAAGTACTCCCCTATAATTTTCTGAAATAATCCTCTCCAAATTTCCAAAACGGCAGCCCTGCTACAGAGGTATCAGTCTCCTTAGCATCACCCACAAGATCTTCTGTGTCGAACTTTGTAAATGCCTGAACCCATTCGTTAACAAGCTGGTCCATATCAGTGTGGCTTTTGGCCAGGGAAGTCATCAACCATCGACCAAATACTCGCACAATGGCAGATCTTGGAAAAGTCCAGGAGTTTCATTGATTTCAAGACCGCTTATGATTGCATCTATATAGAGACGAGCTATATAGAGCAATGTCAAGTTCTTGAAAGAATAGTGCAAAACTCTCACGGCAACACTAGAGGCACAATCTTTCAAAAGTCCGTCCAATTACTCGCTTACGCTTACGACATTGCTGTAATCGGACGAACTTAGCGAGTGGTGCTTTCGTGAGTATTGAGAAGGAACCCAAGAAGATGGGTTTAACAGTAAATTAAGGCACGACCAAATATATGCTGTCACTAAGAAAGTAAACCCAACACCGACATCTCTAATTGACCTTGAGTCCACTCTAGGCCAATCATCATTTTTTCAAATAAGAAAGGCCACGAGTAAAGGAAACATTTGCATTGCTTCTAAATGTTTTTTGCCATCGAGTTCGTTTAAAAACTTTGTGACTTGATATTTTTGAAATAAGCTTTGTCTTTAAAAAAAAATATTTCACGCAAAAAAATTTAAAACACATTCGTTCTTTTTTTTTAGTTTATTTGACCCTATTTCAAGGGAAAGTATTGCTAAATTGACGGTAAAATTAGTATTATCAGGGATTATTTAAAAAAAACTAGACACATTTGTTCGCTTTTACGACAAACTTACGACGACCCTTAAACTTTTGAAATGGTAATGCTCATTTCACAGATATCTATTTATCATTGGTTTAAGTACCCGGGACTTTACTTGACTGCACCGTTTAGTCAAACTAAGGTTTTCTACACAAAATTTGGTGCACTTTAATGTTTTGAAAATAAATTGTATGATCTTGTCAATGTATCCATATGCTGGTTGGAGTTTGAGCTAATTAAACCGAATTTTGTATTGGTTAAATTTTGTTTTAATAAAGTTTTTCTCACCAAAGTAAGCGGTAAATACTTGACACAAGAACCAAGCTGATGGATAAGTCATTTCAACTTCTGATGAAAATTTTCTGTCTATATATTTTGCCAGAAGATAAAATTTAAAAAAATACTCAAAAAAAACAACTTAAAAATACTATTCCCAATCACTTATCACCATGAACTTTAATTATTTTGATTGTTTTTATTGCAGTTTATGTTTAAGCACTTAGTTTACGGTATATTTTGAATATACGGGCACCACACTGACTCATGGAATTTCCACAGATTTATAATAATTATAATGTAGAAGTGTTTTAAAAAAATATTTTGACCATTGATAAATGAACTAAACGCGACCGCCAAATGACTTAACTCAATTCAAGTCCTCGTCTATTAATGCCGGGCTTTAAATAAAGTGTCTTATCATAAGTTCGCAAAATATTCACATTTAGACAAAAAAAAAGCAGAAGTGATAGCCTTATCATCATTTAGCTAGAAAATTATTAAAAATAACAAGCCCAGCTGATACCCAATATGGGTATAGCGAAGTATTAAAATTTTAAAAATATTAGATACACTTAGGGCCAGGTTGTTCACACAGCTCATCATCTTTAATCAATGCCTATTGTGATTGGTAAATCCGCAAATGTGCTTGTTAACCACAATTTTAGTCAATGAATCCATAGTTTGAGTTGTTAATGAAATCGCAAATCAGCCAATATTGGTTGATAAGCTCCATTTCAAAGCCTGTGAAAAACTTATTACAGATTTAACCCAGTGTGTACAAACTGGCCCTTAATACAACAAAGTGGTTTTTCTGTAATATTCGTTATACTAAATTGTCAGAGGATGTTAAGTACACGTATACAGTGGTATAGTCAAGTCAATTGAAGTGCAAATGAAGGTATAAAGACGCCCTTGTATCGTCTACAATTTGTCTAAATGGATAAAAGGTTTAGAAAGATAGAATGTATAGCAGAATGTTTTCGACAAAGCTGTCAATTATGTTTCATTTTGTTAATCAATTTTCAAAATTTGTATTTTGTTTTAAAGTTTAATAATCGACTGTTATTTTGGTAGGCATTTATACAAATTTTTATAAGTAGTTCACAAGCTTTTTAATGCTTTTTGAAACATCGTTCAAAATTATTTTTTAAAAATAGTGCACATAGGTACATATTAGATTTCGGAAAAAGATAAAGTTTAGCTGTATTTTTAAATACTCTCAGACCTACAGGCTAAATATAGCTGGGCTAGTTAAAATAAGACTTGATACTTGGTGAAGCAATGTTAAATTTATAATGGAGTACCAAAAAATAGGCTTTGGGGCAAAAACTGCGACAAAATGATAAGGAATGGTAAAGTTTGAATTTCTATATATCTGCTGGTTTTGAATTGAAATGAAGCTTTGAACGTATTATAAAAAGCCTTAAGCCTCTTCTTTATTTTGTCTAAGTATGTCTTGAGCCTATCTTTGCACCGAAAGAAATTAGAAATCTTTGATTTTTATTTTATTTCATTTTTTTTTATTTTTTATTTTTTACTTTTTCCTGCTAAATTTAGCTTGTAGAATTTTTAAAGACTATTGTTCAAGGCCGTCATCTTCTAAAAAGATGAAATAAAATAAATTTAAAAACATTAGTTTCGATAGAAAATATAATTCTGAACATAAAGTTTTTAAGGTGCAAAATTGTCAAACTCAGCTTACTTTCCGAGTTATACCAAACAAATTTGAATTAAGAAGCATTTAAAGAGCAAACTGATCCAACGAATTCATCTCATTTTAATTATCAATAATTGGAATTCCTCCAAATTAAACAAAAAAAAAACAATAACATTTTAATTTAACTTGAATCTGTTTTTGCAATTACAATAATATGCTTGAGGTTTTCTTTCCCGAGAAATGTTTATCAATTTATTTGTAATCACAAAGGACAGAAGACATATTTCTTTTTTATAAAATGTAATTTTAGTCGTAGTTCCAAATTGTATTTTTCAAGAAATTTCTAATCACATGCTCTGTGATAAGAAAAATTAAAGGTCATCTCTATCGACTTTATAGGATTCCCCAAATTATTTTCAATACATTCAAACACAGTATTCCATGTTTAATTGCACCTGCTTAATTGCTTTTCCCAGTTAACTGATCTTAAAAAACCTCAGCATGTAAGTTTTGTAAGTTTGTTGAACCCCACGGTGAATTGATTGAAAAATATTCCAGATGCTTTCTATCATAGGCTCATCGCGTCCAGGATCGATCAACAAGCCTTAAGGTGCGTTTCTTTTTGAGAGTACTTTAACTACAAAACTCTCGAGAGTGACTCCTGGATAGCTGCCTACCCCTCTGTGAGCTAATTTCATGACTATGTGCATTTGCAAATTTTACTCTCGAGAACAGCTTAAGAGTTGCTCATAGCCTTTTTACTCTCAAATGGAAACGCACCTCAATGGATGGCTGGGATAGCAGGGTCCAATATAAAACACAGCCTGAGATAGCAGACCTCACCAAATCACCAGTGAAAATGTGAAGAAATCATCTGTATCTTTCACAAAATTTTATGTATATGCAATAGCAAAGAAATTGATTAACTTCTCCTCAAAATCAATAGTTATTTATCAATTTACAAAAAGCTAACATCATTTGTTAAATATTTAACTGTTTTCTAATACCAGAAGACAGCACTGGTCGTTTGGTTAAAGTAGCTTTAAGATTGTAGCTTTATTGAAATATTTTTTTATTTGTTTAGATTTTAGGATTTAAATAATAATTTCTTTTAGTTGACCTCGTAAATTTAAAAAAAATAGCTCAATGGAACAAAACTGATGAGATTCCTTCAGCTAAAAAAAAAAATGTGAAGCAAAAAATAATGATGTAGGAACCTACGTACTCGCAAAGTTTCCTTTATATGTATAAATCATTTCGATGAATGGATTTTAACAGGTGGTGCTGGTTATGATTTTCCATTCATTACCAACATAACAGACCCCTTTGTAACTTTTTTTGTTATTATAATAATTTCTTTACAATTAAAATTCAATAAGTAATTTTTTGTTGAATCAATCTTAATCAAGAAACATCCGCTCAAGTATTGAACTTTTTTTTACCTAAAGGTAAGGTCAGTTTCAGATGGTGAATCATTATTTTGTTAAAGCTGTTTGGTTTTGATTTCATTTTTGGATAATTAGGTTTCTGACATGGGCAGATATGACTCGTATTACAGATAATTTTTGGTGCTGAATCGAAATCCATCATCCGTTTTCTGCAATCAACTCTGGTTTTTTGGATACATATTTCAGTTATAAAATTAAAACAAATATTGTGTTTGTTATTTTCGAGGGAACAGAACTTACGAGCTGTAATTTTTTTCAAACAAATATGCAATGATTCCTGAAAGAACTAATCGTCTTCTTCAAAATTAAATCTTTCCAATACATATATGTTTCAGTCTTCGAGAAATTTTTAATAAGTTTTCAGTTCCAAATCATGACAGAAATTTGGTAATTAATGATTACTAATTAAAATTTGGTGGATTTACTTGGCAAGTTTTCTCTTAAATACTTACTTAATCACAAATTTAAAATGTATGAAAACTTGACAAGTGAACCCACCAAATTTTAATCAGTAATCATTAATTACCAAATTTCTGTCATGATTTGGAACTGTTTCGATATTACTCTACTTAAGATATTTGATATTAAACTTCATGAACTTATAACTTGGCATATATTTTAGATCTCATTACTTTTTTTGGCTGACTTTTTACGCACAGGTTTCTTGTACACATAAGAACTTGGCTCCTTTTTTAACATTTATATTTTTGTTGTGATTCCACTCCTTTTTGCTAAGATTTATTTTGCCAGGTGAAAGTCAAGCCCTACCGCTCTACAAAGTTTCATTATTCTACGACAACCGAAAGTGCTCCATACAAATAATAGCAATTCTGATAAAGTGGGCGGGTGGGTGGATGGCACACCCCCTGAATGGACAATTCCAATTTTTCGATTTTTTTCTTCTAAGTACTTCAAGGCATACCGACCTACCAATTTTCATCGTTCTACAATAATCGGAAGTGCTTCATATAATTTATAAGAATTTTTGAGAATGTGGGTGGATGCCACGCCCCCTGAACTGAAACTTCCAATTTTTCGATTTTTTTCTTCTAAGTTTTTCAAGGCCTACTGACCTACCAATTTTCATCGTTCTACAACAATCGGAAGTGCTCCATATAATTTATAAGAATTTTTAATAATGTGGGTGGATGCCACGCCCCCTGAATAGAAAATTGCAGATTTTCGATTTTTTCCTTTGTATGCACCACATGGCCTACCGTTGTGCGAAATTTCAAGTTTCTACGAAGTCGGGAAGTGCTCCATAATTTTGATGATCTGTCAGTGAGTCAGTCAGTCAGTGAGTGAGTCAGTCAGTTACGGTTTTTGCGATTTTTGAAGTCCTATATCTTGGGAACTACTAATGTTAAAGAGCTGAAATTTGGTGAGCCACCTGTGTTTGATCAGTTCAGCAAATACTCCGAATTTGAAATTTCTGACTCTATTGGTACTGAAGTTAGAGGGGGTTGAAAATCGCCGGAGTTTGTTCCTGTAAAAAGGGTGTAGTGCCGCGAACTTGGATGGGCACTTCCGTGCCCTTTGATAACATTTTTCGATAAATTTTGTTTACCAGAAAGTACACCAGACCGATGAATAGTCCCTCTGTTTTTTTTTATCAAAATAAATAAATAAGCTTTTCCTTTTGGTTGTATGGCAAGTTCCGTTATTTTTGGAGCCAAAGAAAAATTCAATTTGCCCTCTAGAGAATTACAAAAAACCTCAAGTTCAAATTTTGAAGCAAATAGCTTTAGTGGCTTAGGCTGTAGGTCGAGGTACAGATAGACAAACAGAATTGTGCCACCCACTTTTTTCGTGTTCTCTATCATCGCAATGTACAAATCGAAAACTTGCCCTAGCATTTTGTACCAACATTTTCAAAAAAAAAAAAAATATTTTTAAGATTTCAAAAAACTACAAATCCATTTTTTTTTTTTTTTTTTTTTGAAAACTTAATATTTCGCAAACGACATGTTTTTGAAACTTGGTACACAACACTTTTTTAACATTCTTTAGAATATTTTACAAAAATATTTTATTTTTATGAAAAATACGGTACCCCCAAATGTAAAAAAAACCTGTTAGACAAAAACGGCTTCTACTATTTTGATCAAATTTATTAGTATGCTTAAATTATTGTGATATACTACTAAATATTGAAAAAAATAAATTTGTCAACTATTAAAAGAACTCGTATGTACCGGATTGGGTACTATATCTCGACTTTTTTAATATCAACTCCATAAGATCGATTTTTATAAACAAAATTAAAAAATCTCTCTGTTAAAATTTTCCATAGCATCAAACAAATGTTAAGTTTATATGGTTATTCCGTGCAAAACATTTAAAGCAGAGCGTTGTTTTTTGGGTTACTTTCAAATGACCGATAGACAAAATATCGACAAGTCAAAATGTCGACTGGGTTAAAATGTCGATTTATATTTTATAAAGATTTTTCTGTATAGGAAAAATACCAACAGGTCGATATTTTTCTCGACTTATTATATTTTTTGTCAAGTCAGGATTTCAATTAGTCGGTAAAACCAAATTCGGTATTTTAACCTAGAGAAAAGTCGATAAAAGTCGACATTTTTACTGTCGGTCGTTCGTACGTAGGCACCTATTATATACCTTGATGATTTCTTAAGTCAGCTTAAAATGGGATTCGAGAACCATAAGCCCATTATTTCCTCTTTGCGCACTCTGATTCCCTCGATTCTTGGCAAAAGTGAACATAATTTTTATGAAGAAAACTTCGGGGGTGGCAATGGTGCAGTGGATGTAGTGCTTGACTTTAGGCCGAAAGGCATTAGCATTAAGTTATTAGTTTAACTTAGAGCGCCCGAATAGGGCCAGTAAGTTAGTTGTAAGATATTGATATGTAGGCTAGTTTTTATGAATTTTTGTCTAGCTTTAAGATAGTTTTAAGATGGATAGAAAATAAAAATTAATTTACAAAAAAAAAAAAAAGTGCTTGACTGCTAACTTAGAGGTGTGGGTTCGAGCCCCATTCTAGGCAACATTCTTTTCTATATTCTCCCAGCTTAACTGGACGCCACCCGCGTTATTTAATGAGATAATAAACACCTTGATCTCAATCCACTGTGCAAAATCTTTCCTATCCTCCTACACTTTCTAACTAGTGTAATTCAGGTTGCATTTAAAAAAGACCTTAGGTCTTACAGGCATATAGTTAATATTATAAAAAAAAAGAAAACTTCAATTTAAAAAAAAATGGGATCGTGACAATTTAAAGTTTAAAGGCTGAATTCAGGCCGTGATTGCAATAGTGGCCTAACTGCATTTTTGCATTATTTTCAGTAGAGCAAAAATAAGAAACAGATTAGGTACAAACGCTTGTAGTTTTAAAATTTTTCAAACGCTCGTAGTCTTAAACATAAGAAACAAAGTTTTGATTTTTTATTTAAATATGTTGGAGAAATAAAAAGTTTTTGACTTTGTATATGGAGGGCTCACAGCTGTACCGAACCAAGTCATAATTTTTTTGTTTCCAAAATTACTGCCATGCTCTGCTCAAACCTAAATTCTTTTCATGTCTGTAATGAACTAAGTCAGAAAGTGTTTAGTTCTTTTTATTTCGAAGCAAAAACGAACTAAGTCAATGATATGCAGTATGTATTTGTATTTTTTGCAGTGTTTCAGCTAATACCAATTTTTTTAGGAACGTGTCAGTGATGCATGCAGTGTTTGTAAGTTTTAAGGTATAATCAGTGGCGTAGTTAGGATTTTGTTCTGGGGAAAGCAGGCTATGTTTTTTAGGTGAAAACAAAAATATAAAAGAAAATGGTGTCCGGTAATTCGTCAATAATTTATTTTAGGATATGATTTGGGCATATTCTAAGAAAAAAATCGTATGGGGAAAACTCTATTATTATAATTTGGCAATTTTTTTCTCAGCAAAAACACCGACGATCTTATTGACATCTGTTTTACTATTGCTACTCACACTGACTCAATCAACCTGTGTATAATGTACCAACAAAAACAAATTTAAAGGAGCAAAGAGAATCAGGGCGGTAAATGAGTACGGGCTAGAGGCTAGCTATTAGGTACAATGTGGAGGAGTTTTATTTTAAGTTTATGATTAGGTAGTGTCATATTTGCAGCTCTATTCTTTTAAAATTTGTATTCGGAACATTTTGTAAGGATATACCTAAGCTTCACATCAAACATTTTAATTTGTTTTTGTATGGTCTGGGGGGCAATTGCCCCCTTTACCCCGTAGTTATGCCACTGACTATAATTGTCGGAAATCCACTGAAGCTAATGTCAAAAACCAACAAAAAGTAGCGAAGACGATGAAACTGACGAAATTTTGTATTATTAATATACATATGTATGTTTTTTCCAAGAAAATACCATAATATTACAATAAAGGTTGTTTTTTCTAGACGTGTGGATTTCAATCTGGCAATACTTTTCTCGGAGTTGGTCTTTTGGACAGCTGTCACTTAATTTATGCTCAGTTTGGTTTGCCATTTCATATGAAGAGACTTACTCTTGAACAACGTTTGCAGATCGTGCAAATTTATTACCAAAATAATGGTTCGGTTCGCGCGAGTTACATATTTGTATGGTGACCTCCGTCACCATTAGTACAACAACCTTTTATTTGTAATACGAATATGAATAATAAATCAATTCGTAAAATGCAAAATAAGCATATAAGTATATTTTCATATTGTAAAATAATACATTAAATTTTGCTCAATCAGCATAATAATAATCAAAGGGAAATAAATCTGATTGAACAAAATTTAATGATATATCTAGACTAACAGTCGTTAAGATACCTCGAAGAAATAAAGTCGTCGTTCGAACTACACTAAAAATAAAACTCTTTTTTTTAACTGGCGCAGTCGGAACGGAATCGAGTAAACGCGGAAAAAAAAAATTGTAACTACAAATCAGTTACAAACATTTTTTTTAAATTGTTTTGTTTACCGTCCACAACCCCCCCTCCACCCGAATAAAGTACCAACAACTATCTGTCGGGAATTATAAAAAAAAAATATATTAAGTTACTGTTGTAGACTACAAATCAGTCACAACAAAGAAACACAAAATAAAAAAAAAAAAAAAAAAAAAGAAGAAGAACAAACAAGTGCAGTGCGAACTAAAAATCAATAGTGCTTTTTTGTGCGAGTTTTATTAAAATACATTTTTAAAAATTTCGCGACAAATTCTTCACGACTCCAGAAGGAACTTGCAAATAGAGGATACAAACGAAATGGCAACCGACCAAACAAATCTTTTAAACACAATGGCACGAGTTTTGTTGAGATTAGAGGCGAATTCTCAACAGCAAGCTGATAGTCGAGCCATAGTGATTATGAAAGAAATTTCATATATTAAAGAATTTTCCGGCAACAGGCAAGAGCTGACTCAATTTATAAACGTTGTCGATAATCACATGAGCTTGACTCCAGAAGACAGAAGAGCTGCAATGTGGACTGCTATTTCACAGTGTAAGGTGATAGGTAAGGCAAAGGAACTGCTACTTACCAACAACATGAGCACATGGGAAGAGGCGAAGAATATACTGAAGCTGTCATTCCGGCCAAGCATCGACCAAGGGGAAGTTACCCGCCGGATCAACAATCTTAGAGTGAGTTCGGTATTAGATTTAATTAACAAAATTGAATATTTACTAACAGATATTCATACTATTATTATGTATGAGAATAATAAAGATAGTCTGAAAACAATGTTATATTCACTAGTAATTAACAAAATAAGAGAACTAGCTGCAGGCAACTTAGCAAGAGAAATTAGGGATGAATATGATCTACTTAAAGTCAAGAGTATATTGTATTCTTATGTAGGGTTCGATGTAGGTAACGTCCTTACTAACGGAAATAATACTAGAAGAAACCATGATTTTAGGCCCGCAGAAAGGACATACCGACAGAACAACCAACAGTTACGAAACAATACTAATAACAACTCTAGACAGACAAATCAGCAACAACAAAGTACTGATTATAATTTTACAAGAACAAACGACACAGAGAGACGACATACATACAATCATTCTGGCCAGACAAGCCAAAACCAACTCAATAATACCATACAAAATAGCAACCGAACACGGAATAACTATAACTATAACAATAACAATTCCAGACAGACCCATAATAGACAGAATGTGGAACCAATGGATATTAATAATATAGATCAAGGATCTTCCGAAGTGGTTCAAGAAGAAATACATTCAATAGAAGCTCCGGTTTTTCTGAATGTAGCCTCTCTGGTAGGAAAACACAGGTAGTATTTGCGTTGAGAAACCAGAAACACATATGCTTACTAGATACAGGGTCTACAATGAGTTTAGTAAATACAAGTAAGATAGACTGTAGTTCCTATAACGTACTCGAAGAGCTGACTTTAAACTTGTCTACCGTAAACAGCCAAAGTATAGAAACATTAAAAATTTATCAGGTCCCAGTACCTACAGAATTTGGCTACCCAGAAAATGTCTTCGTTAGAGCATATGGAAAGCCATTAGGAGAACAAAAATATAGTCTCTTGTTAGGAATGGATGTACTAGGAAACATGGTCGAAAGCATTAACTTTATAAAAAAGGAAGTACTTCTACAAAACAAAACTATACTCCCAATGGTCATTGAAGTAGAACCATTCATAGAATGTTATGAGTTAGAGGGTAGTACTGAAGTTAATTTACAAGATTTGAAAGTATTCGAGAAACAAGAAATACAAGATTTGCTTCAAAAATATAAAAATCTCTTATATAGAGATGGAGATCAGCTTACTAATTGCGAAAGTATATTTCATGAAATAAAACTATCCACAGACCAACAAATAAATGCTAGACTGTACCGTCTGCCTCAAAAACACGAAGAAGAGGTAAGAAACCAAGTTAATGATATGGAAAGGCAGGGCATAATACGAAAATCAAACAGTCGATACGCTTCACCAATCGTAGTGGTCGCCAAAAAGCCCGATAGCGAAGGAAAAGTTAAGTATAGAGTATGTGTCGATTATCGAGCTCTCAATGATATAACTGTAGACGATAAATATCCATTACCAAATATCGAAAGTATTCTTGATAAGCTAGGAAGGTCTCAGTACTTCTCAACCCTTGATTTAGCCAAGGGATATCATCAAATAAAGGTGCATCCTGATGATATACATAAGACTGCATTTGTTACACCAAACGGTCTATATGAATATACCAGAATGCCCTTTGGGCTGAAAAACGCCCCAGCGACATTTCAGCGTCTAATGAATGAAGTTCTCAGAGAGTACATAGGCAAAATTTGCATAGTTTATCTTGATGATATACTTATTTTTTCGACCTCATTAGAAGAGCACATAACATCGTTAGACAAAATTTTTCAAAAATTAGCTGACTACAATCTTAAGATACAACTAAGTAAATGCTCTTTTCTTAAGAAAAATACAGAATACTTAGGTCATATCCTTACTGCAGAGGGAATGAAACCTAACCCAAATAAAATAGAAGTAATCCAGAAATATTCACTGCCCCAAACAATTAAGCAGTTACAAGGATTTTTAGGTAGCACTGGATATTATAGGAAATTTATTGCTGATTACTCCAAAATAGCGTACCCGATGGTTAAATATCTAAAAAAAGATATGAAAATAAATAGTAAGGACCCGGAATACATTCAAGCATTTGAACGATTAAAAGAAAATCTTATCAGACATCCAATACTCAAATTTCCAGATTTTAACAAACAATTTTCCCTATACACTGATGCAAGTAATTTTGCGTTAGGAGCTGTTCTAACTCAAGAAGGGCAGCCAGTATGTTATGCCTCCCGAACATTAAACGACCATGAAAAAGATTATTCTACAACAGATAAGGAATTTTTAGCAATAGTATGGGCTACCACATATTTTAGACCATATCTTTGGGGTCAGAAATTTAAAATAATCACTGACCATATGCCTGTAAAATATTTAAATAAAAAATATAATGGAAAGGAGTTTAGTCAAAGAGTCCAAAGAGGACTTCTTAAGTTGCAAGAATTTGAGTTTGACATTGAGTATATAAAAGGGAAGGAAAATAAAATAGCAGATTTCTTAAGTAGAATCCCAGAGGAAATAAACGAAACATCAGAAACTGTACATTCATCGAATGAACAACTTTTAGACCATATACAAATCAAAGAGGGAATTGTTAACATTTACCAAACTCAGCTAATATTGACTTATTCTGTGCAAAATGAAATAATAAAAAAACAGCACACTAAAACAATAATTCAGGTTGATATGACGAAAAATGACAAATACTGGAAAGATTTATTTAAAAGAACTATTAAATCAGGAACAGTAGGAGTTTATTCAGAAGTAGATGATGCTGAATACAATAAAGTACAAAAAGTTTTAATTGAAATGTATGGACACGACAAAGAAGTAAAATTCTACAAGCTCACTCAGAGAGCAAGAGATTTAGAAAAGGTTGAAGAGGCCCATAAACAAATATCCTTATATCACATAGAAGAGAGTAATCACTCAGGTATAGTTGAGACATATCATAAATTAAAAAACAAAATATATTTTCCAAAACTTATAAAAGAAATTTCTAGAGTAATAGGGAATTGTCAGACTTGTCAAGAAGGTAAATATGACAGAAAGCCAATAAGACCAAAGTTCAGACTAACAGAAACTCCAATTAAAGGAAACGAAATTTTGCATATGGATGTTTATCATTTCAATAAACTAACATACCTGACATTTATTGACAAATTTACGAGAAAAGCTTATGGATACAATTTAAGTAGTAAAAATTGGACAAGCAAATTAGAATGCATAGACGAACAATTAAGTAAATTCGGAAAACCAAGAAAAATTATCTGTGACAATGAATTTAATTCAGAAAATATTAAAGAATACTTTAGGAAGGAAGGAATTGAAATGCATATGACAAAACCAAATTCGCATACTGGAAACTCAGATATAGAGAGATTCCACTCTACATTACTTGAAATTTTACTAACAATTAAAAATACAGACATTTCCACCAATAGAAAAATTCATAAAGCTATTCAGATATACAATAGTAGGTATCATTCAACATTCGGTATGAGTCCAAACTCAGCAGAAAAGACAAATCAGTTAAATTTAAGAACAAAAATAGAAGCTAAAAAGGAAAAAATTAGAAAAAGGAGAAATATTTCTAGGGAAAATTATGATGAAAAACGCAATGAAGGCTACATAAGGAACTATAAACATTTAAGACATAAAAATGAAACATATTATAGAAAACATAATTTAAAAAATGTTGACCCAACAAATATTAAAAGACCAAATCAATTCGCAGGTAATCTTTTGGCTGTATCAGGTGATCTCCTGGCTGATAATAATGCAAATAGCGGAAGCAACACTCATAATAACACCGATACAAACCAATAAGGGATATACTACATTAAATTTAGGATCAGTAGAAATAATTAATAATAGCCAGACCATATTACACATAATAGATACTAGGGATTTATTTTCAACAATCGGAATGATAGAAGTTAATCTACAAGCTTTACAATTAGAAAACAATACCGAAATAAGTAATGAAATTTTTAATATAAAATCTAAACTTCAAGCAATAGTTCCACTAAGAAGACAAAAAAGAGGACTTATAAATATTATAGGAACAGGACAGAAATGGTTGTTTGGGACAATGGATGACAACGACCGACAAGATATTATCGGACATATGAACACAATTGATACTAATAATCATGCAGCCATAAAAAACCTGAACCATCAAATACAAATTAACGAAAAATTTATGGACTCTATTAATAAATTTAAAAAAACAATAGAAACAGATAGAGAAGTTTTATCCTATACTTACCAAAGTATTGCTTCGAACCAAAAAGACATTATTAGAAAACAAATTATTACAGACCAACTACTAAAACTTCAAATATTAGAAAGCAAAATTGATAGCATTCTAGATAATATAGCATCTGCTAAACAAGGTAATCTCCATCCAAGCATATTGACAGGAGAAGAAATAAGGACATTAGAGATAGACTTTTATAAACTTGAAAACGCTAGAATAGGACTTATGAAACTCGACCAAGACAGACTTATAATAGCTTTGAAACTACCAAAAGACTATATTTTGACTCAGTTAAAAATGATTATACCAATGCCAAATGATAAAAAAAAAGAAATAGATATGGAAAATTTACAATTTATAGAAATAAATAATGTACAATATGAGTATAATCCAAGAAACATTTACTTGAAAGATTTAAATATAAGTAATTCATGTATAATAAAAGATTCATGTACTTTTCGTTACAATAAAGAAATTAAAGTAATAAAAATTGACGACGATACTTTGATCTGCAAAAATTTAGAAAAAGAAAATGTTTATAATCACTGCGATGATAGAAAATTAATTTTAACTGGAAATTTCATGTTAAATATTAATAATTGTTCAATAAATATATTAAATGTAACTATTTTTAATTATCAACTAGAATTTATTCAAAAATTTCATTATGAAGAAGAAACAAATTTAAATGTAACTGACAAATTAAAGTTTGAAGAAATTTCAAAAATGCAACAAATTGAAAATTTACAAAAAATTAATGAATTAACATATCACAGAACTATAAGTCAAATCAGTAATATTACAATGTTCTTAATAATTATAATTATTCTTATTGTAATATTTTTCATTAACAAATCAAATCGTAAATTGAAAATTAAAATAAATAATGTTACTAAGCCCCAACCAAATGTTAAAATTATGGAAATTCCAACGATTCAGGAGAATCTTAAGAATAAGGGGGGAGAAGTTACATATTTGTATGGTGACCTCCGTCACCATTAGTACAACAACCTTTTATTTGTAATACGAATATGAATAATAAATCAATTCGTAAAATGCAAAATAAGCATATAAGTATATTTTCATATTGTAAAATAATATTGCAAAATAAGCATATAAGTATATTTTCATATTGTAAAATAATACATTGAGCATAATAATAATCAAAGGGAAATAAATCTGATTGAACAAAATTTAATGATATATCTAGACTAACAGTCGTTAAGATACCTCGAAGAAATAAAGTCGTCGTTCGAACTACACTAAAAATAAAACTCTTTTTTTTAACTCGCGCTGCAATAAAAAATGATGAAAAATGAAGCCGGCCATAATGGTACAGTCAATGGGGAACGCTATAGAGCCATGATTAATGACTTTTTCGTGCCTGGATTCGAGAATGTTGATGTTGAGAACCTTTGGTTCCAACAAGACGGTGCTACATGCCATTCAGCCAACGAAACAATCAACAACGCGTTATTGCTGACATACGGCCCCAATTGCCGCAAAAAAAGGTCGAAAATTGGGCCTCTCGGCTGAAATTTATTCGACCCATCCGTAGCGGCCACTTGCCCGAAATCATTTTTTAAACATAATGGCAAACGCTTATCTTTATAATAGGTATAGCTAAATTCTTGTCCATAGCCATAACATTTAATTATATGCGTTTTATTTCTTCTTGAAAACCACACGTCTAAAAATACCCTTTACTTCTTTTGAAATAAATTAATTTATTGTTTTGTTACTTTTTTCAGGCTTTTATTATCTTGAATGACAATTTTTCGAAATTTTTCGAGGCTAAAATGAACCAAGTCACAAATTTGTCTTTCCTTGCAAATTTTTGTGAACATTTTTCAACTCTAGCTGTTCCATTTTTGAATAAGAAGATAGTTTGGAGAATAAACTTTAGAATTTTCCTCATTACGAGTTAAATATTCATTTTAGTAATTAATGGCAGTTTATTTGATAAACCTCTTATTATCTTCGAATTCACTTTTTGTGACTTGGTTCGGTACAGCTGTGAGCCCTCCATATTATGATCCTTCAAAATACCGTTATAACAGATCAGATAGGCGACTCTTGCACTCGAGGTTTTAGGTTGTGGTTGGCCTCTTAGTGCAAAAAGGCCTGTAACCATGGCAATAACGCTTCAAATCAAACAATTTAAATGCAGAAATATTATTTAATACACACAGACTCAATTTTTGTAATAAAAACAGTTTCAATAAAATTTCAGTTAGGCCAATATTGCGCTCACGGCCTTCATGCTATGGTTGACAAAATTGTAGTAGGTACACAAGCTTCTTAAAATTTTAGTGACTCTAGCGGTTTCAATATGCACACGGAAAAAACGTTTTCGACAGTGAATTTCCTATGAATTCCTACCGATGAAGTTAGACTTACAGGATTCGCGTTGATTTCAATTCATCTACAAATTGGTACCTACACTGAGAAAACTATTTTATAGGAAGTGTTTCTTATAGGAGTGAGTTTTCAAAAAAATGTTCCTCCTAGTCTGTGCATAATTTTGTATAATAGGTGTGTTTTTTTCCTTGCCCGAGGGCTTGAAAAAAAAACGACGTCGGGGCTAGGCAATTTACATGTTGAAGCAACTACAACTTAGCTCCTTCGGACTCAGCTTAGCCCCGAGAATTTTTGGGGCTTAACTTGAGCCCATAGATTAAAAGATAACGCTGTGAGCAATATATATATATTTTTTGAAGTGTAAATCGACCATACAAACAAATATTTTTTATTCACAAAACTATTTTCCTGCACAAAATTGCCGGTCAATTGTTTTCTTATTCCGTGACAGCAATTATTTTTTTGAATGCAAAAAAGTAATTTTGCATTTCACCTCAATAATTTTTGATATACATATGCGAAAATGTTTACAGAGATTTTTTTGCACGGGAACTGTAAAGTAGGCTTTAAGGAAGGAATTTTTTCCTCGCAAGACAATGCCTCTGGCATTCTTCGCATTTGTATTTGCTTAGTTTTAGTTCATTTATGTATTTCATCTAACAGATCATACATTATAACAGTAATAATATACTTCTTTACGACTACTAGATACAATATATATACCACCCAGGCTACCTTATAATACTTAGCAATTTTTCTTTAACAAGTTTCTATTTGAAGAGTTAAAAAAATCTACAAAACTCTCTACAGAATTTGTATTTGTAGATGGATACAAAAACTTCGTTTATGGCACGGACATATTTTCTTTGACGATATTTTTTTTTCTCACCACCAAGCTCTTTTTACTCAAAAGAAGTGAGCTTCAATGGTTAAATTTAAATTTTGTCTGGATACGGCCTTGTATACAGTGCGTCCTCTTATTCGTGTGCGATATTGTAGGGTTAATTTCTGGCACCATTTTAAGAAAAAAATTGAACAGGGGAAAATCCTATCTTCCGCCGAAATGCACCTACTTTATTATACATGGCCATTTGTTTGAGTCTTAAATAACAAAACAAACATAACCACTGAACAAAGTACCTTTTGTCCTTTTTTTTAGTTTCCCAAAAACTAAGAAAGATTTTTACCAGTATTTGACTAAGAACTGATAACAACACTGAATATTAAAAAAAAAAAAGTGGCACTACCTACTCAAAATTAAAAAAAAAAAAATCACAATTTTTTTTCGAAAATATTGACATTGAAGTTTAGTTTCTTTAAAACTGTTTATTTAATAATTCTTTTCTCAACTCTCGAGTTGAAAACTAAAGTTGGCCAACTTCCGACTTAAAAAAAATCCCTGGGACATTTGTAAAAATAATTCAAGAACTGTCATTTTAATACTTCAATTTAAAGCAATTTGGTCAAAAAAACAGATTTTTTTCAAGGTTCATGTATTATTTTGTGTGAAATTGGTTTGTTTGAAGCCATTCGGTCAGTCAAACTGATTTTGTTTTTAGTTTTGTGTTATTTTGTGTGAAATTTGTTTGTGTATGCTACATCGGGGAATCGTGGATTCAGGTAGAAATAAAATGCATGACGGGGCGCACGTACTTGCTCTTATGTTCAAGACACTGCGGGTTTAAGAAAATTGTATATAAAAACATGGAAATTATGAGAGAAAAATGTAGAGAATCATGAAATACGACATTTAAATTGGCTAAAACAACTCTTTTGACAGTTTGAGGTGAAAAAAAGAATACCATCTTAGTTCTTGATTGAATATGATTTTATGGGAAAAAAAACTTAAAATCGTTGGAGCGGTTTTTTAAAAAAATATTTTTTTATATTTAAAATTCCTAAAACATTTTTAAGAACAAATTTTGGTATGCAAATCTTAAGTACATATTTATGTGCATATAAAAACAAAATTTAAAAATAAATTGTCAACCCGTTTTTGAGATATCGAATTTTCAAAAAAAGAAATTGAAACTTTTTTAAAAATCCAAAAACTTTTTTTTTTGGAAAATTTTGATATGCAATATTATTTGAGGCCGTGAGAGCCATAGTGGCCTAACTGTATTTTTATCGAAATTGAGTTTATTACGAAAATTGAATCTGTATTTATTAAACAATATTCCTGCATTTAAATTTTTTGAATTGACGGCTCCATGCCATAGTTATAGGACTTGTTGCACTAAGAGGCCAACCACAAACAAATTAAAAGCTTGAGTGCAAGAGTGGCCTATCTGATCAGTTATAACGGTATTTTGAAAAATCAATAATGCAAAATCAAAAACCATTTATTTTTTTATCATATTGCAAAAAAAAAAACAAAACTATGTTTCTTTATTTGAAATTTTTTTAAACTACAATTGTTTAAAAATAATTTGTTCCTTATTTTTGCTCTACTGAAAATAATGAAAAATGCAGTTAGGCCACTATGGCTCTCACGGCCTCATTTAATCTTATCTTAAATTTGTTTATGGGAAAATTCATCTAAATCCGTTTAGCCAATAACGAGAAAATTTTAAATAAAAAAATAAGTTCTTTGACAGGTGTTATAGCCTTAAAGTTTTTAGACATTAGTTAACTATTTGGTAGCACTTGTTTCTATCCGTAAAACTAAATTATAGCTATCGATAAAATGTAACGTCATCAATTTACGTTTCAACATGGAGTTACATCCTCCTTCTTGTTTAGACCACCAACGTGTTCACTACCATTGTCTAATAAAATTATATATTTAAGTTATAATAATAATAATAATAATAATAATAATAATAATAATAATAATAATAATAATAATAATAATAATAATAATAATAATAATAATAATAATAATAATAATAATAATAATAATAATAATAATAATAATAATAATAATAATAATAATAATAATAATAATAATAATAATAATAATAATAATAATAAGACAAGTGTCGTTTCATTTAACTTACATTTACAACAACAGGTACTATTAAAAGTTGCTAAGTGTAAAATTTTATAATTTTTGGTTGTAGATCGTACTAATTTTAATATATGAAAAAAGTTTAATAAAATCATAGGAGTCGTTTTTAAGGACAAAAATATTTTCCCTTGCGGCTTTTAAAATTTTTTATTGAAGCTACCGTTATTTTTTCATAAATACAAAATTTTTTCTAAAAATATTTTAGAGAGTACTAAAAAACTCTTAAATATCGAGTTTCAAAAAAATCGATCATATCGTTTTCGAAATATCTGATTTGTACCGTTTTGAAGAAAATCAAAAATTTTAAAAATGGTTCTTTGGGAGGTACCATTAATAACCATTTTTGAAAAATGGTTTTCCACCCAGAAGAAGCCTTTACTTAAATAAATTTATTGAATTTTTTTAAGAAAAGTTGTCGAATTGTTAAAAAAAATTGTATGGCAGGTAACGTTATTTTTGGTTCTAAAAAAAAAATTAAAAAAAATATGGGCATAATCACCAAAAACCACTATGTACCAAGTTTGAAGAAAACCGATCGAGCCGTTTATAGGCTGTAGACGAACAGACAGACAGACAGAATTGTGCCACACACTTTTCTGTTGTCCTCTATCATCGTTATATCCTGTTTGATTGTTATCTCAAAATATGTTGGCGGGCGTGGTATTTTCCAGAGTCAAGAGGAAATGCCCCTTGCCCTCCCTCTATCCAGGTGCCTATTGGCCCGGTCGTCCCACTTTTCAATTCCAACGCATGACGACATCTTGTACTGTCTAACTGTCTTCTTTCAATGTACAATGGCTCGTCAGTTCCGCAATCTTCACTTTCACTGGCCGAAGAAGATGATGGCCAATTTTCCCAACAATAATAGTAATAGTTTTTTTTTATTTTTTTCTGTATTTTGTTCAAAAAAAGAGCACAAACATCTGAAGAAAAAATGTTTGCGTGCATTTACAAAAGAAAAAAAAAGCAATATCTATGTATGTCAACTCTCAAGTTTACTATGCCAACTTCTACTTTTTTTGGGAGTTGAGAAAATTCTAAAGTTGATCAACTCTAGATTTGAAAATCGGAAGTTGAAAACGTCAACTTTGAGTGAATAAAAACAAGTTCACAAGTTGAAAATAAAAATCCTGAAGTTATGTTCAACTTTGACTGAAAAAAATTACCCTTAAACTAGTAGATTTAAAAAATGAATAAAAGAATGAAATCTTTGCTTTCATTAAGTTATAGCACATCATTGTATGTGCTTTCTTTGATTTTTAAATATTTTGTTTTGATTTTTTTTTTTTAATTTTAACTATATGCCTGTAAGACCTAAGGTCTTTTAAATGCAACCTGAATTGCGCGGCACTAGTTAGAAAGAGTAGGATAATAGGAAAGATTAACTCAATTTTTCAGAAAGAACGTAAGTACCTGAGTCACACAACGATGTCAACGATTGCGCTAAAATAGGCTCTTCATTTTAAATTTTATCCTCCACGCGCTCAAAGCAATTTAACTTCAAAAAGTGTTTTAACATAATCTTATTAAAAAAAAATCCCTTCAGGTGGACAGGTGCGATGGTATGACCTCGATAAAATAGCGTTTTATACGAAACCAATATACTCAGCATATCATTACAAAGAACTTAATTACGTAAATGGCTAAGTAAAATCTAGACATACATACATAAAAGAGCAAATTACTATTTAATTTATTTAATTTAAGAAATTGACTTGACAAATAAAATAAAATAATTGAGGCCTATACCTTCAAAGATGTTGGTTGTTGTTGGAGTTCTTCTTTAATAAATATCTAATTCATTATTTAATTGTATTTTTTTTTAACGTAGCCTCTCCCACTTTAATAAGTCGAACTTTTCACGACCCATCTAATCTTTTGTGAATCACCCTGTGTAACGCAAAATTAAAATAACTATCATATTTCATCGATGAAAAAAATGTTAATAACAATAATAATTGATTTTCTGGCACTTGAATAATACATTCATACATAAAATCCCACGCCAAACCACACGTGTTTGAAACACGTTCACATCAAGACACACTCTATTTTTAACATTTCACCCAAAACACAATCCCGCAATATTGTATTTATGGCTGAGCTCCTCGCCGAGAACTAAAAACCACCGATTAAAAAATCAAAACAAAATCTGGACTTAGTGTAGGTATAGGAGCCGACAAAAATTTGACCATGACCCATCACCATCAGCATAACATAACCACCAATAAACCATAAGCCAAAGCCAAAGCTAAAACCAGAGGCCTATAACGTACGAACAGAGAACGTATGCGATGTATAGAAATGAAAAATCTATGTATTATGGTCAGTCTGGTTTTCAATTTATTAAATGACGTCACAACAAATTTGAAGTACTTTTGAGAGCGCTAACACTTCCTCTTCACTTTTTTTTGTTGTCTAAAGAATCATGCGGCAGCCAAAAATAAATGATGAACCTGCCTGACCTTCTAATCACACTCACTTCCCATTTCTACACCTCCTTTAGGCAAATTTCACCTACTTGAAATTGGAGCACTAATAAACATAGAAACTGATTGGGCTAATCACCGACGGCCTTTTTGTGTGAAAATCTGATATAACGAGACCAAGTCTTACCCCCAAAAAATACCACTCATAGAAATCAATAGCTAAAAGCAGATTCACTGAAAAAAAGTGTCAACAAATTCTTGGCATTCGTTTGCAGCTAAAACAAGGCAGACAAGGCAGAGAGAAAGATTCAAAATAAACGACCAAAACAACAAAAACAGCAAAACAGCCTTCACCTGATGCTATGACGGAAATTTTAAAAATTCATAAATTAAATAGTATACTTTTAGGCATTATTAAATATGACTACAAACTATACAGTAAAGGCCTGACAAAAGTCACCACTTTACAACTTTTTTTTTTAATAAACTCGTTAAAAGCAAAAAGTAATTATTATTTCTTCTTTTTTATTTGCAGGATAAGCTCTTAAGTAAGCTCGAAGAAAGTGAACCAGAGCCACCGACATCACAAGAAGATGAATGTGTTATATGCATCAATGCACGTGCCACAATGCAAACATCACCTTGCGGCCATCGGGTGGTGTGTCGGCGATGTTTTGTGAAAACCATTCAAAGTGCGGTGGCGCAACGTCTGCTGCCATTGCGATGTGTCATCTGCCGAGCTCGAGTGAATCGACTCACTTCGAGCTCGGGAACATGGCGGATTCAGGAATCGGCTAGTAGTTACTCAATGGGAGCCAAAAGTTGGTCCTCGGCGTCTGGCTGCATGCCACCATCGGCGAGTTCATATTCGATGGGCGATGCACACAGTGGCCACCATCAGTTTCATGCGCATTCCGTTCAACACAATCGGGTCGCACAGTCAGCCAGTTTGTATTCCATGAGTTCCGGCACCTCATCGCTCTCTAGTGGTTCTAATTTGACAAGCTGTTCAAAAACGTCTTCCGCCTCGAGTGGCGTTGATTCGTCACTTAGTTCAGCGAGTTCGGCATCGAATCGACACTATTTGGCTCCACCACCCGCATCGGGTGGCGGTAAGCCACATCATAACCACAATCATGCCACCTGCCCGAGTGGATGTTCTGGGGCGATTCCTAGAAAACCACTCTCATCCTCATCATCATCATCACCAACGTCAAATGGCACGATAAACACCTACCCTGGTCGACGGCTAGGTAAAGGTCGTATAGCTGACCTACAAAATCGCCTGCCCCCAATCAAGGAATTTCGTTCGCCAGCAAAGGTGCCACATCCTTCCCCAGTTCACATAAGCAATCCTCGGTTTCGGTGAGTTATTGAATTTCCACCTAGCGGTGACCTCCTTTTTGTAAATGTTTTTCGTTCTCTCCTCCCTTAGTTACTCATCGTACACGAAATCAGCAACAAATCATCACGAAATGGTGCCACTCCTCGCCAAAGACCCATCACCACCTCGCCGGGCATCGGCTACCACAATGTTACTATCAAAACAATCCTCTGCCACATCGTCATTAGGTCTTTCGGCGAAAATTAGTCCAATTACATCCAAAAGTTCGGTTCCGAAAAACGGCTTCATGATGACCCCATCAGCACAATCAAAAAACTCAAAATACAACAATGGCAGTTTGAAAACCGTTGAAACAACCAAAATGGACGCAATCAATGTTGGCATCGGCAAAAAGTTTGATTTGAATTCAAATAATAATTCAAGTTCTTCCAGTAAAACATTTCCATTGTTCAGTAATAAATTGATAAGCAACCATAGCAACAGCAATAATAACAGTAATAACCATACAAATCGTACCAATAGCAATCATATTAATTTAACTGTAAACTCTCGTAATCTTCATTTAGAGGAGAAAGCTGACAATAAAAAGAATGAATCGGTTGAGCGTAAGAAAAAGGAGGAAAAACTAAAAATTAAAGCAGAAAAAGAAGCGAGAAAAGTAAATATATAAAAATATAAATAACTTTTTATTTAATTATTTGTTTTTTATTTAATAATTTGTATCAAGTTAAAAAATAATTTTTTTTATTTTCCTTCAGGAAGAAAAACGCTTAGCAAAGGAAGAAGAACGTATGGCAAAATTAATTGCCAAAGAAGAAAAGAAAAAAGGTAAAAAAGAAGTTAAGGAATTGCTCCTTGCAAATGATGGCAATAATAAAAAATAATTCATTTTTTAACAAAAAAAAAAAGAATTAAGTAGGTAATTGCGATTATTCTATCAAAATACAAAATCAATTAATTAAATTTAAATAATTTATACCTACCTTTATTAAAAAAAAAAACTAAAATTAAATTTTTAAGAAAAGACGAAAATAATTAAGGAACAAACAAATTAAATAAAAAATCGTCAATAGATTTTTAAAGAAAAACTTTAATTTTGTAAAAAAAAAATAACAAATCTCTTGATTGCCAATTTTATTTGTATGTTTTTCTTTGTAAATTACTAAATTTTGTAGATAAATAAGTTAAAAAAAAATTATTATAAAAACTTCATAACCAATTCATATTTTCGAATAATATTTGGAAATATTTTATTTTTCATCGATATTTAATTTATTTATTTTTTTAATGTAATACAAATCAATTGCGTATCAAAAATGGTAAATTAAAAACAAATCCAATAAAATGTAAATAAAGTTTTTAAAATTCAAGATCTTGGTTTCATATTTCTGTTTCTATTTCTTTTATTTTATATTTTATATTTTATATTTTATATTGCAATTGGCCAATAAAACTCAATGAAATTACGTAACTGCATTGTAATTGTAATATCTACGTTTGGTATCTGTTTTGTCTTGCTCTTATAGTATTTTTAACAGTTACAGCCATATTTATTTGTATCTGCAAAGGTATGGACGATTGTACAGTGAAATTTTGCCAGCAGGATAATTTCCCAAAAACAGAAAACCTATTTTTCAAAAACAAATTACTAGGAGTTATTGTTTCTCTGCAGGCAGCTTGGGCCGGATTCCGGATACCTTAACCCTTCTTTCTTCTTTCGTGAGAAAAATTAGAGGTTTATAAAATAATCTACGTTCTCCATCGTCTGCGACCACTAAACTGAAATTTTATTGGATTTATCCTAAATCTTCATTAAATCTCCAAGATTTAAAAGTTGGCCAACTTGTCCAGCTGCGTCTGCAGCTCCGTCTGCAGCTGCGTCGTGTTCTGTTCGCATCAGTGAATTTGTGTGTATTCAAAATTTTGACAGCTATTCCAGTTGCAGCTCCGTCTCCATTCTGTTCAGCCAGTTAGTATTCACATCTTACTTCACTGAAGACGTATATGAATAATGAAACGTCAAAAAATCCAGTTTTTTGAGCCTTGAATTTGTTTTTCGTCATTCATAAGAAAAAATAAACACCATTTAACTATTGAAATGTGCATAAATATAAATCATCTGCCTTAAATCTCGGAATATCTTTTTGTGGAAACGTGATATAATATTACGTTAAGACCGTTAAACTGAGCTTTAATTGGATTTACCATACAAATCTATTTCGTATTTATATTCGATTATTATAAAACAATGTTGTTAGGTATTAATATATTAATAAGGCCAATAGTTTTACGAATCGAACTTTACCTCTACAAATCTGTCAACGGCAAAAGTGACAGTTATCAATTTGTAGGAACTGTCAAGTGCAAAACTGCAAAATGAAAATATAAATTATTTAAGAAAGTTTATTCCGAATGTTGATACCGACATAAGAAAGTTTAATTTTAATTACTAAAACCTGGCAATTCGACATTAGCAACTTGAAGTACTAACATTCAAAATTACATGTACACATGTCAATAGGACAATTCTCATCACGCAATGCTGATTTATACATACCTATTGCCATTTGCTAAAGAGATCTATGACATATCTTTCCCACTCCTTCAATGAAGTGGGATGCGAATACTGAAACATCAAACAAATAAAAAACAATTTTTCAGTCCAATCTATGACAGCTCTGTCCCACTCCTTCAATGAAGAGAGATGTGAATACGGAAACAAAAATCTAGTTTTTCAGTCCCATCATACCGTCTATGAAGTATGTATTTGGTAGGGCCTCGACTTTTTTCCATCATTTGACACAAATAAAAAATTTTATAAAATTAATCTTTGATAATCCCGGATTATCTTTTAGTGAAAACGTAAAGGGTGTTTTAGTTTTTAGAGGTATAGCACTTTGAAATGGAATAAAACAAAGATGATTTTTTTAAATTGACATGAAATTAACTTTATTCGAAAGATAATCTTCTGGCATTATACATAATGTAAATATGATTTCTGGCATATGACCACCATGGCTGGAGGTCCAATTTTCGATTACTTTTTCCAACATTTGTGGCCGTATATCGGCAATAACGCGGTGAATGTTGTCATCCAAGTGGTCCATCATTTCGGGCTTATCTAGCGACTTCACATATCCCCACAGAAAATAGTCCAGCAGCGTTAAATCGCACGATCTTGGAGGCCAATTCACGGGTCCGTAACGTTAAACTATGCGGTTACCAAACGTTTCATTCAATAAATAAACTGTGGCACGAGCTGTGTGACATGTTGCGCCGTCTTGTTGAAACCACAGCTCCTGCACATCATGGCTGTTCAATTAATGAACGAAAAAGTCAGTAATCGTGGCTCTATAGCGGTCACCATTGACTGTAACGTTCTGGCCAGCATCGTTTTTAAAGAAGTTCAGACCAATTATTCCACCAACCAATAACGCACACCAACCAGTCAGTTGTTGTAGATGTAACGGTGTCTCAACATACAATTGAGGACTATCATCACTCCAAATACGGCAGTTAAGTTTATTGAAGTATCCATTCACCCAAAAATGAGCTTAATCGCTAAACAAAATTCGTTTATTTCGTATTTCGAACAGAACCATGATTTTCAAAAGACATTTGCACGATTTAGAAGCGTTGTTCAGGCGTCAGTCTATTCATGTTGAAATGCCAAATCAAACTAAAAATAAATCACTTGAAGCTGACAAAACGGCCGTCAGTTAAAATAGTGTTGCCAACTTAAAGCTCTATACCTCTAAAAAAAAACACCCTTTAGTAGATATAAGTGTGCGAAATAACGTAAAATTTCGTTCAGCAGCTCCAAGAGTGGAATTGATAATTTGAAACAGATTCATTAGAGAACAGTCCCAGAACGCCCATAAACTGTTTTTAAGCAAATGTGGGAGGTTTCGCATCAGCAGTGTACTAGACTTGAGGCTTTTTATTATTCAATTATTAAGAATTAATAAATTTCCGCAAAACTAAGTGCTTTCAAGGAACATTAAAGGAAAACGATTAAAGTAACTGCGTTTAACGAAAGAAAACGCTATAAAAAAAAAGCGGGTGAAAAGCAGTATAACGTTCCAATGACACCCTTTAGAGTTTTGAACGAAGACTCCAGTGCAGACCCACAGTGATGAGAGCTCTAATATGTTTTCGGTTCCCCACCATATAGCTCTATAAGGTACAACATATTGCCCTTTGCATTACGGTTTTATAATTCGTTTTTGAATTGATTTTGTTTGGGTTTAACCTACTATTTTGTATTTTCATTGTATGTATTTTTGTAACAATATTTCTGTTTTAAAAACATGTTTTCGTCATAAACAAAGATATCTGCTCGTGTTGAAGTTATAAGGACAAAAAAGTAGGTCATAATACCCCAAGTTACACTACAATCACAAATGAGATAGTTTTTGGGTGCAAAAGTTCAGATTTACTGAAAAAGCATGATATGTGCAGTGCAGTTCAATTAATACACTTTGGTGACAGCATGGAGTTCTGGTTGAATGTGGTAGATTTTCTTTATTTTGAATTTTCATTGAAAACTGAAAGATAAGACCTTATAAAATCCAGAACTGCACTTTTGAATGAACTGGGCATGTTTTTCAGTAAAACTTAGAAGAACTGGATTTTTTTACTTTTCAGTATTCACATTTCGGTTCAGTAAAGTGAGATGTGAATACTCAAACGTCAAAAAAATCCTGTTTTTCAGTCAAATGTGAACACTGTCTTAAGTTCTTCACACCGTTTCGGACTAAATGACAAATTTTAAGGAGTGGAGATGAAATCCTTTCAGAGAAAAGAAAAAGTGTCAAAATGTCGGGAACGGCTTGGACACTAATTTGCACTAATAAGAAATACTACAATAAATAGGAAGTACACAAATTTTCATTACTAAATTTTCTTCTTCGCGAAGAAATTTGCTTAAAGACACATTCATTTTAAGCAAATCATCCGATTGGTAAAAAAGTAACACTTGAGTAGCCCTTAGGTCCTGGTCCGCTCAGGATTGTGTAGTTTTGCCGCTTTGCCGCTCTGCCGTTCACTACGTGACCAAGCCCTTAGTCAACAGTTTTGTTTGTATTTTTTCTCTGTTATTTGAATTCAAACTGACATTTTTTTTAAATCTGACATACGAAGACCTGGCATTTGGCCACCAGTACGAAATGGTAACAAGAAATTCCTCAGATCAAATATGGCAAGAAGGGGAAATTTGTATCCTCGAGCGTACTTTCTCTTTGGTCAAAAATAGTACAATTTTTCACTTGTGGAACGGGCTTCGCTAAAATTGACAAAACTAGCCATCTGAAACTGTTTGAAAGTCGCCAGGAAACAGAAATTGGTCCAATTTCGATTTGACATTTGATAAAAGAATGTTTGCATGTAAGGTGAAAGAAGATCGAATCTACCAAACTATAGAGATCACATCGTTCGTCTTAAAATCTCATCTTTGTTTGAACAAGGCACTAAAATGGAAAAAGTGCTAATCTTTTCGCAAAAAAGATTAAATATTTTCTAAAATGAAAAACGACATAAGATTTGGATTATAGCAGTTTATATTTTTATTATTAAAAAAATTTAATTCGTGAACTAACTTTTGATCATTGTTTAAGTTAGTTTGTGACATCCAACTACTTTTTTTATTAATAGGGGAGGGGTGTTAAAGTCAAAAGCTTACTCAAGTTTATGTCAAAGCTCAAACGAAGAACAGTTTTCACAATCTTCAAAAGGTAAATACTCCCATTAAAACTTGATTTAATTGAAAGGAATCATTTATTTTTGTTTTATTTTGATTTCACCAAATAATATCAGTTCTGCTTAGGTGAGATGCGTTTGGGATCGTTTCTCACTTACCAAAGCAAGATAGATAAGATGGGAGCGATTAGACTCGTTTGATGTAAGACGGTTTATTTGGCTCTTTGGGCTCAAATTCTGAAAAAGGTATAAAGCAACTCCAAACTACATAGAATCAAAGTCTTATTAAGTATAGCCCCAGAACTTGGGATTATTATTTGAAAAACTTTATATTTTTTTTTAATCATAATGAGAAAATATATGTATGTTCTTAGCTAAATTTATAGCTAATAGGCTTACGAATAATATAAGGCTTCCTAGGGGTTGAAGGGCAGGGCAGTCTCTTTAGCATAAAATGGGGCCAGGAAACCTTTAATACAAAACAACAAGTCTTTTTTAATAGGTACCTAGTTTTAATAATAAAGTATTATCAGGTTTTTGTATAGAGAACTTAGATAGCTTCTTAGAAACTACTTTTCTAGCAAGACTTATTATTTTATTTATTCAATTCCAAAAGTAAACCAAAGTTTTCTTTTCCCAAAAACTATGTATATTACTACATCAAAACATTTTTCATAAGGCTTTCTGCTGGCCTGCCTCCATCAGTTAAGGTAACAAGATCGCCACAAGAATAAATACAAAACTTGAATAAAGAACAACATGCTAACGACAGGAAGAGTTAAAATTATTTTTATTTTCAATTTATCAATAAATAACTGTAAATAAATACATACATAAATAGGTACTATGTTGTAAAATTTCGGAAGAAAAACTTTACTTAAAACTAAAAGGTGTGTTTATTTTTTAATTCCTGTAACTTTATTTTTCTTTTCAGTTTTCCTTAAGTCTAACATTAGTATTTCTTTCAAAAAAAAATCCTATCTTTCATACTCAAACACACACAAAAGACTCAAAAATGTACAAAAAAAAAAAATGTAAATAAAATCGACCACATATATTATTATCACATTTTGCAATAAATGGCTTTCAATTTTTTAAACGAATAAAATTTAAAAAATATATAATCAGCTAAGGCCACAATCGTTGAGTCTCACAAAGCTCTATATAAAAACAAAAATTAAGAAACAACTTTAAAATTTCAAACATTTACAATATTCACGCCAGTGCTTTAATAACTCTGAGATACTAGCAGAGTTATAGTTAAAAGTGTTAATACCGGCACTAGCACATTCTTTTTATATTATTTTATTTTATTTTTGTTTAATTTTATTTTTCCTAAAGCCCAGTTTATACATCCAAGCGAAGTGAAATTTTTTTATCAAACTTTTTCCCAGATTTGAACAACAAAATATAAGAAATTAAATGTAATTTGTTTTAAACCATTTTAAATAACCCAAAGACTTATTTAAAGATTTGAACCATACATACGAAATAACATGTAACTGACTTTTGGTGCGAATTCTATTGATGTTTCACTTCGATTTTTTAATTTGCATTTAACTTCGCAATGTTGATGTATAAATTAGTCTTAAGCACTTGGCAAAATAAGTGGAATGTGACTTTAATTTTAATAAATTACAGCTATTATGTGTGTTCGTTTACTTCCCAGAACTACGAATTGGTACGAATTAAGCCCAAAGTTCTGTAAAAGTTCATATAAAAAAATAAAATTGTACTAAAATTAGTAGAAATTCGTAGTTTTCAGAAGTAAACGAACAGGCATATTATATGAAAATATATTTCAGTTCCAAAAATGATAAATTTGTACTCAGATAAAAACTATTTTTAAATATTTAAAATTGTTTATATTCCATTTATTTTACTAAGTTTTATTAAAAATTCTTTTTAAATTACAAAAAAAAAACAAAACTAAACTTAAAGTTTAAATTGTTAACTTCTAAAACTTAAAATTAATATTCTTATATATGAAAACTGTTAACTATTTACCTATCTACTATCTTCAAACTTCTCTATCTCTCTTCTATCAAATTAATCAAAATTTCCTTTGACAAATTAAGCAAATATTATATACCTTTATATAATTATATATAACTTTAAAAAAAATCAAAAAAATAAAATACTAAATTAATTGATATTTATCATCACCCACTTTCAATTCAAAATTAGAGACTGGACTGTAGAATTAAATACAAACAAAAAAAAACAAATACAACAAAAAACTAAATGAATTAACAGTTTCACAAATATTTTAAACTTAATAATTTATTTTTTAATAAGAAAAAAATATATAAACAAAAATCATAAATACATAAATATAACAATTGATAAAAAAAAAAAAAAAAAAAAATTAAAAACTTGAGGTTGTTGATATTTTAATATTTACATTGAATAACAGTTAAATTGTTTAAGATTTAGTAAAATAACAATTTAAAAGAACAAACAAACAAACTTCTAAAATAAAAAAAGATTTGAGTGAAATCTAATTGCTGTAATTATTATTATAAAAAAAATGGTAGTAGAGTATAATAGTATTGGAATAATAATGTAGATACGTTTGATTGAATTGACTACATATTAAAATTATAAAAATTAAAAACAAAAACAAAAACAATATTTATTTAAACAAAAAAGTTTTTGGTTTTATTTATACAATTTTTCAGGACATTTCTCGAATGCTGGAACAGGATAGGTTCATTGATTTGTAAGTTTTAAAATCTATTATAACTGGTAAAATCAGAACATTTTATAAATTAAATTACCTCAAATCACCTGAATTTAAATCGCATTTAATCAGTAAAGATTTTAAATCCGACAGAAGAAAAACAAATAATCATGGAATATGGAAAAGTTCACCTTTCAGTAAGCGGACATTTCTTTTGATGGAAGCGTATTCTATTTTATTATCATGTTTGAAAAGTTCATCATAAAATCGGTTGAATTGTCCAAATTCTATAGATTTAAGACCGCCTATCCATACAACTTGTACCACTAAGCATTGCGCTCTAAAACATGCCTTTCAAGTCATTATTTTTGTTCGCATTGTAAGATTTTTTAGGTAATTTATTGATCGTCTCCTAAGGCCTTTGACACCCAGAGGTTGCTTTCCCACACGTTAGACGTTTTTAGTGACTCTAAACTGACAGATAGCTACTGGTCAAAGATTCTTTTATAATAATTAATAATTGTGCTCATAAGCCCAAACATACAAAATACTTGATCTCATACTCGAATTGATACTGCATCTAAAATAAAAAACCCTGACACAAGTTCAACTTAAAAAAAAACATTCCAGCTGTTTTATCAGAATTGTCTCCAATAAGGAATGTAACAAAGATGTAGTTAAAGTTGTACATACCTAGACAGGTTTAAAAGCTTTTCCTTTAGAAACTGGAAATGACTATTATCTACAACAAACTATGTTCGAACCGTCATCCAAGCTCAGAGTTTATATTTTTTTTTAAATGTCTTGATTGATTGCTGCCAAGATAATTAATGATACCTCTTTACCATTTTTGGTTTAAATAAAAATAGCTGCACATTTTAATGAAGTTATTTGAGTAACAATTTATTTAAGACTAATAGGTTCGCTGACATTAGAACAAGAAATGAATATTCGCTAACGACGTCTTTTTATACTTTAACTTTCTGAAGGAAAATCATTAGTCAGCCAATAATAATTGTTAAGTTTTACTTAACGTTAAAGCAGGGTCTATGTAAGATAGCTAAGACACTGCATTCATCCTTCCCAGGTTGGGCTATTTATCGGAAATTGGGCTATGTTTTTCCAAAGTTGTCGACAACAATTTCAGCATGACAGTCCAATCAAAATTGGGTTTAAAATAACCCAAATATAATCCTGGGTGATATTTTTTTTATCGTATAAATAAATAATATAAAACTACTTTTCTTTCCCTAAACATACATAATTATGTTTAACGCTTTCAACAATTTGGCACCACTTTTTATTTTTACTCACTGAATGTAAGATTTTATAATATGCCTAGATGGCCAACGTAGGATCTTTTGTACAGAGAAAAAGTGAAGCTTTGCGACCATTTTGTTGGAGGCAAAAATGTCAAATGTGTATTCAAACATCTTGGAATTTAAAAGAGGTAATAAAACTATTTTTCAATCAAATAAAAGGTATTTTTGCCATCTCTTAAACGGTAACAATATTATATAGCTACGTTTAATATATTTTGAGACATTTACATTATATATACATGCGAGAAATTTTTTCGTAGTTTTGCTCTTGTACACTGATATCTTTTAAAATTTATTGTCATTTCTCAAATAAATATGGAAAAAATACCATTTTTTCTTGTTACCATTTTTGTAAGCATAAGCACTATCCGAACTAGGTATTTTAATATTTTTGTAGTCTTGCACACCTTAAAATCGCGTTTCATAAATATTAGGACTGTTAGTGAGACCAACCTTTCATTCTGACCTGACGGGCTGAGCTTTAGTATAAAAATAGTCCATGTCCTAAGTTTACTTATAAGAAGTGTCGCCAAGGTGGCAACACTGTCAGAAGGACAGCCCCCCCTCACGTATTACATAATCTTTAGTGAACATAGGAAGGTACCTACCTTCCTTGATGATTTCTTAATTCAGCTTACAATGAGATTCGTGTATTTTGATTCCCTCAATTCTTGGTAAAAAAAATAAAATTTTAAAGAAGAAAACTCCAAATTTTTTTAAAAAATTTTGGATCGTGACAATTAAAAGTTAAAAGGCTAACTGCATGATATGGTAGACAAAATGCCATACACAACATGATTTACATACAAATGCTTCTTAAATTTTTGGCGACTCTTACGGTTTTAACATGCACACCGGAAAGAACTTTTTGGCAGTGAAACGGCTTAAAACTTACCTAAGAGATTCTATCGATGAAGATAAACTTTAAGGGTTCGAGTTGTCAGTTAATCGACAAATTGAGACTAACACTGAGAAAGTTATAACATGGGAAGAATCTATTTCTCATAGGACAAAAAATTAAATGTTTGACGTCTAAGCATAGTTTACAGTTCCCATGCAAAAGAAAAATCAAATTTTTTAAAACAGATTTCCACCTATTCTGTGCTCAATTTTGTATAATATTTTAGGTGCAAAATGTTTACCTTTGCCTAAGCCACCCATTGAGTCATTAATAAAGTCCTTACTAGTAAATTATAGGCCTAAGAACGGAAAACAATAAATTTTGGATGCCAAAACAATTTGCATGCAAATAATGGTGTGAGGTGAATATAATTTATTTTTTTTGGAAAGTGTAAATACTTTTTATTCACCACACTTTATCTCACGCGAAACAATTACCCAATTGTTATGTAGTTCTATGACAGCAATGGTTCATTTTTGCATAAAACTGTAAACCAATCATGCAAAAAAGTAATTTTGTATTGCACCTCAATAATTTTTACATGCGAAAATATTTACATAGATTTTCGCACAGGAACTGTAAACTAGGCTTTATAACGATGAATTAATTTTAAAAAATGTCAAAGATTGTATTTTGCTTTAATATAAAAAAAATCCTTAAGAGCACGGACATTCTTTCTTCACCACCATGCTTTTGAAATGGTGAAATATCTTTTTTCGAAAAATTGTTTTTCTTATGAAAATTGGAACTATAAAAAGCAGCAGCAAATGTCAAAATTCCCTTTTTAGGCTATTGAATGCTAACTGATGTTAATTTGTTTCTCAACTTTTCCCGCTTAAATTTGTTTATGAAATTTGTTAATCTATCTACATATTTCGATAGAAAATTTTATGGGTATTCATACAACAGCGTAAACTCGTCGTAATCGTTGTAAAGTTTAAAACTTCGTAATTCTGTCACAATTTGTATGGAAAATTTGACAGATTAACGAAGTTTAAAACTTTACAAAGACTACGACAAGTTTACGCTTTTGCATGAATACCCTTTTTATTTTATTTTGAAGAAAAAGTTTAGAGAGTAAAATTGTCAACTTTATCTTAGTTTCCGGGCTATACCAAAAATATTGAAAAGTGGCCAGTATGAGCATTCTCTCAGAAAAGCATAGGTGAATTTAGTAGCATTTTTGGTTTTAAGCATGCTTATGGGCCAAACAAACATATTCAGTAATAAAATCCTTTGCACGTATATAGTTGTTCCTTTTTAAAATGCATTTTAAATAGCCTATTTATCCCGGCAAAAATTTTACAAACGATTTTTCTATAAATTCATTTTTGCATAAAATCGACACAGGAGAATGCCCAAAAAACCAGCGTCGCGTTTATTAAGATAAAACATACATTTATGGGTCGAGAGGGCATCCATTGTAGATAACAAATATGAAAAAAATGTGCTTTAAAAGTTAATTTTGGGACTGGCAGTGTAGATTTAAAAACATAAATACTTGATACTTCCTCTTACAAAGTAGTTACCAAATTATGAAACTAGTTTTTCACGAATTAACTGTCAGCGATTGTACAAAACATTGAAAATAAGTGTGAAATAGAGAGAGACGGATCTATATACAACATATAACGGTAGATGGGCATGTGGCTAATACTCACAGTACTCAATTCATACTAGAGTTAATATCACCAGCAATTAAATTTTAATTCAGTTCTACGCATCTTTTAAAATCCAAAATTGGTAGAAATGGTGGATCGAGTAGTCCGCTTTTTTGTCAAATTTCAAAATTTGTTGCTATGTATGCTTACGTGTTCTTTGAGGGACACTCGAATAGCCATTTTAAATTATTTCAATTTTGACAACTGTAGTGATTTGTGAACTGTGGCGAATACTTACTTTTTATAACGGACACCCATCATTATCATCATCGTGTATTGTAACCCCGGTTGGAGCATAGGGCGTATATGACAAGGTATTTTGATATAATTTATGACCAGCGAATCTTAAGAATGTGGCGTAGACAGCGATTCACAAAAGCCTGAAATTTCCTTGAAATGGTGAACGTGACTTTCCAGGTATGACAAGCATATATGAAGCGCTCACAGCTGAACCGAACCAAGTCAAAAAAAAAAAATAAAATACGAAGATAATAAGAGGATTCGTAAGATTTACTCGTAAAAAGAACATGTCTAAAGTTTATTCTCTAAGTTAAATTATTTTAATTACTGTCTTATTATTTATTATTTATTTATTATTTAAAAATGAAAAACATGAGTTGAAAAATAAAATATTGATAAAAATTATTTTTAAACAAAAATATGACCTGGTTCGGTACAGCTGTCAGCACGGTTTTGACATTGGACTCGAAGAATCTCAACTAAGTACGTAAGAAGATTTGGCTGGATTTCTAAATTCGGGACAGAGTACCGAAGACAGCACAAGCCTTTTTAATTCTACTTTAAACGTCTAGACCTACCGCTATTTGCAGAAACAATACTGCCAAGGTAGTTGAACTGTTCGACTTCTTCTAGTGGCGTCTCCTGTAGAATAATATGCTGCTGTGTGGGAGCCGCCTTTTCAGCATTATTTTTGTCTTTTTGCTGTTTATTCTTATACCACGACTCTTCCTTCACTTGCAGTGTTTGGCACATCCCATTCAGTCAACTGATGTTATTTGCCAGTAGACATATGTCATCGGCATAGTATAAATGATTGAGCCTTTCAAACGGTCTCCATTGACTGCCCTGACGCTCAGCTGTACTAACACTGACCGTCAATACGTCGTCCATCGCCAGCAGGAAGAGAATTGGCGATAGAACATCCCCTTGTCTCACACCTTGTTGCACTATGACGGAGTCGGATAGCTGCCCACAGTGTAAAACAAAACACCTTGCTTTGTTGAAGGACTCCCTAATAATGGCAACAATTTTTGGCGGAATTCTTCTACCAAGCAACGATCTCCATATACATTCTCGGTTATCTCGATCGAAGCCTAACTAACATACTCTTCAGTGCATAGCTCTCGAAATCTTCAAATCCACTCTAATAACACTCTTTTAGCTCCCATAACTATACTATAGAATTAATATCTTGATATGAAAGTTATATTACTCCCATAACATGTTTATTATAAGACTTAAAGTCTTTTCAAATTATTTAGTATTAAAGTTTTATTATTAGATCAGTTTTTCCTCCCTTAATAGGAGTTTATAACCCTACAGTCTTATAGCAATCTTGTTATAAAATTTGAACTCTGTTTACAATGTTGTAATAATAATAATCTCATAACAATGCAATTATAAGATTTGAAGGTATTATACTCTACTAAAAAGCTATTATAGGATATTTAATATAAAACCTTTTATAACAAGAATGCAATAGGAGTTACAATACAAAACAAAAAAAAATTTAGATTCTTATGAGATCTTAGATGCATCAAATCTCATTATAACATTGTTACAGATTTGTGTTCGCGTTTTGATTTGTGAAAAGAATAATATACATAATTTTCAATTAAACAATTAAACTCCAGAAAAATGGAAAATAATCAATGGAAAAAAATTAAAAATTCAACATCTTATAAAAGGAGAGTTCAAAGAGCCTATGTAAGGATTCTCAATCGTAGAACAAGTGAAACAGACGACGGTACAAAAGTTCCAGCATTAACATTGGATAACCGTTCTCCAGAAGCCTCCTTACCTCCTGCTCCCAGCCTGGTTCACCATTCTCCGCAAGAATATATACCTCCTTACCCGTCAGTTTCAAACATAAGAAACGAAGGATTAAGTGAAACTATACCCGATGCAGAGGTATTTTTGGATTTTATTCAGTTCATGTATCTGGGATCTTAGAAATTTTCTTTAATCTAAAATTGAACTCAAAAGAGAATGGGAAAATTTTTTTGTAGCATGGGCGCAGCAGTGGGATATTTTGTATATAATAAAGCCTATACAAAATTATTAATAAGTACAATTACTATTTACATATACTTTGAAGTACCAGTCTATATAATTAATATTAAAAAAAAAAACAAGTTTGATAGAGGTTTGTATGTATAATAATATGCCTAGTCATTTCAATGACTATTGGTCGGAGGGAACAAGTGTGCATACAAAAAATATTATGCTTCCATTTTTGAACAATTGTTGTCATAGGTCCTTCTCTATGAAGTAAATCCCTAAAAAGATAGAGAGCCACGAAGATTCCAAACATAACTTGTTTACCTGAGTGTTTTTTGGAAATTTTGTCATTTTCTATCCGTTAAGGGACATACAACAGAGAGTTTGACCTATGAGAACAATTGTTCAAAATTGAAAGCTTAGTATTTCTTGTATGCACACTTTTTCCCTCAGACCAATAGGCATTGAAATAAATCAATGTAAAAAATGTACGTCAAATTTTCCACACGTATTAAGGTAGGCAGACAAACGGTTATTGATTCAACACCTAAAAGGCTATTATTGATATGAATGACAACTTTACGCAAATGACTTGACTTTTTATGTCGTTGGCTTTCAGTCTTTTATAACGAACAACATACCCCGCCAAATTATTTAGTCGTTAACAATGTTTACAAAAATGTAGCTGTATATGTTGGCTCTTGGAAAGCGTCAATTAGTGAATCTTTACCTCCCACTTTAAAGTCTGATAGTGTCACGAGACGTTTTGAAATAAGGATAAGGAATTACACACACTAATAATATAATTAGCTATGCGTTTTGCTTTCTGCAATCGCATTATATTATTATTTAGGCCTTCTTATGAATAGCGAATCGAACTTGAAACCTTGCGAAATTGATAATTTAATGAATAGCGACTCGCGCAAATTAAGTTCGCTTCAAATGTCGAAACCCTTGCGGATTTGATTATTACTGTATTACAAATAGCGAACGTTCGCTAAACTAACCACTCAAAGCGTCAAATCCTATCGAATCAAAATAATAAGAAACACTAGGGAATTGAAAATTGAAGTGCCTTTAAACATTGTCTAGCAATTTTATTGTTTATTGTTTAGTATTGGTATAGTAATGTGATAAAAGGGAAAAGTTTTTGCAAATATATAGTGAGTTTCTTGTAAGAAACGAAAACATTATTAAATATTTCAAGGACGAATGTACCTTAATCAGTTTGCGAGGTTAATAAATTGTTGAAAAAGTATCCGGATATACGGTGGTGGATACTAATTAAGCACTCTATTAGCAACAAACGCATATTTTCAACGTATTATTGATTTTCTAAAAGCATCGGTTAATGATCATATCGTCAATGACAACTTATACTTCTTTCAAAAAATCCTCTGCTTTATATATTCAATATTTGATTTTCAATATTTAATTGTTCAAGTTGATTTTAAGCTGGACACAAATTTAAAACATTTCTAATTTCCCCACTTTATATTCAAAACTTGTGATTTATGTTTAAATATTGAGTTTAAGTTAGAAACAGTAGAATATTTTCTAGTGTTCATTATTATGTAAATAAATTAAGAAAAACTTTAATATTATGTTGAGTGGAAAAAATTTGTTTCGTAGGCTGTTTTGGTCAAAATAATTTTAGTGATGAAACAAGACGTTTCGATATGGGTTGCTGTCTTCTTTAGGGTGAACTTTATTACATACAAAAACAATTAATCACAATGTAATGCAACCAAAAAAAATTAAAATTTAAAATTACACCAGGTATAAAGTAGTTGAAATTTTACAAACTAGTCTTAAATGATTTATAAAATAAGATTTATAAAAGAAATGAAAAGCGCTTCTGATGAAGAAGTTTAGTCCATAACTGAAGAGAGGGGTAGATGACGTATTATTTAATTTGAAACGAGGGAGCAGTATACCTCTGCTAACATGTTTTCCACTCAACATAATACAAATGAAATTGGTCAGTAAATTTACATCTTAAAAACTTTAATAGTCATGTCCACGGGCCAAATGCTGAGTGGACAACAAACAAATCTCATTTTGCTGATGAAAGCAAATGAATGAAATGCTGATGAAAGGAAATATTTGAACCAAGAAAATGGCGTATAATAATTTGGCACTCCAGTGTCGACCAAAGCAGGGCCCGTATTACGAATTACGAAACCAAAGGCAAAAAAACGATACTCAACGAAACGATTGTCACGACATTGACCGATAAAATCAAAAAATCTAAACCCAAACAACAAACAAAATAAATGTGGGACAGCTATGTACATAAAGTTATGTGTCAAAACTATGAAGAATCACCGCAAAAAGCAGTCGTAAAATAAAACGGGTATCGTTTTGAAAAACGACTATCGTAAAACGTAATCGCAGAGTAACGATAATGATGGATTTTGAACGGTAATCTTAATTTGTAATACGGGCCCAGACTAATGTCAAAATATTTCATCACCATGATTCTTCAAGAATCGTTAGATGATTGCTTGGATGTTAATTATTTGTGTGAATTCATTGCTTATCAAAAACCACAAATTTCAAAAAAAACCTCGAGGAACAGATTTGTATTTGAAAAATACTACCTTATAAAAATCGCAGTTAGAGTTCTTTGAAACTAAGCTTGATCGATTCAAATTTAATGGTAACTAATATGTTTCGAACAAACAAAACATGAACTATGATTCAAAATACGCAACTGAAATAGTGATAATATGGCAGTAAAAAGCCTTAGTCTGAGCTGAAGTGGTTCCATATTAAAACTTGAAAAAAAATGGACAAGCTTCTCTACACAGATATTGTGGCTAGTTGTGTGGCGTTTCATGCACTTTTAACAATAAGAACATTTTAAAACTAGTGCCGAGTTGTTGAGAGGTCATTTAAGTAATGCTTTTGAAATGATCAAGAGAAATAATTCATTCAAAAACCTATAGGTAGTATGATGTTGAAAACCGCAATCGAAAACAAAAAACCCAAAAATGTATTTAACTGCATTTTTCATTATTTTCAGTAAAATTAAGAAACAAACATAAAACTGATTTTAATTTGCAATTGTAATCAAAAATTAAAAGATTTTTGATTTTGCATTAATGGTCATTCAAAATACAAAAACTATCTGATCAGTTATAAGATCAGATAGATTTTTTGTTGTTTCGTCTAAGTCGTTTCGCATATTGTTTTTTTTTTCGCATTTTATTGTTTCACTTTTCATTTATTTGGTTTTTCATTGTTCAGACAACTTTAATTTCGTTTTCTCATTAGTACGGTCGAACTTTATTTCATCTTTGATTGTTTCTTTTTTTGATTATTTCATTTCTGAAATATTTCGCCTTCAGTTTATTTCGTCTTTAATTGTTTCGTTTTCGATAATTTCGATTTTCTTTTGAAAGTGTCGCGCGAATTTTAACGCCTTAAGGTTCTTTACATGCACAAAAATCCAAACACCATTTAGAAAGTCGAGCTTAACTTAATATTAAATTTTCGCAACCTGCCTTGCATCACCCTAATATTTCATTTTAAATTTTAAACCGTCGTACCTTGTTTTTTTGTCATGCATGTAGAAACCTTCTCATAGTAATAAAAAAAACTCTGAACTCTGTCTAATTTACTAATAAAACAAACAACGGGTTCAAATTAAACATAGAATGTATGTTTGCGCATAAATTTATAAAATTTTGTAATGAAAGGGGCTTTCTTTAGCCCTCTGTCAGAATATACGTCTTGAGGAAAAGTCCTGATTCTGAGATTCCTTGCAAACATAAGTTCTTTTTTTCCAGAATTTGTTAACCTTCTCAATATATTTCCCATTGCAAACTCATTTTTCTTCCATTACCACTTACATTTATTTTTTAACTGCCAATCAAAAAAGTAGATTCAGAATGAATCATAAACAAAGTAACTGATTACAAAATAATTGAATTGCAAAACAAAAGATCTGCGAAACAACCTTTGACGAAATAACCTAAGCCTAAATAATCCATAGAAGTTTCAACTAAAATGCGAAACAAATAAAAACAGAAACAACATATGCGAAGTAATCGTAAGACGAAATGATCCAAAAACTAATGTCGTTTTCCATTGGTTTCACTCAAGAAGACACTCATTCTGAATCCAATGGAACAGTTCTTGATACTTCTACTCAATTCTGAAGTTTTGTCCCTATATTGGTAAATCAACAAATAGAAACATTTTGCTGGCGCACAAAAAGTGAAATTGAAAACAATAGTGAATCTACCTCTAGCTTACAAATTATAATTTGTCGTCTTGTTTTTCTTGATTTGTTTATTAAATTATATTAAATTCTTTGTTTTCGAGTGCACAATTAATTGAAATGGAATGTTAAAAAAATATGAAGTTGCACTGCACTTTGTTTTGACGTTTGAGTTTGAATGTATTAGTGCTTCTGAGTGTCTTCTGAATTCAAATCAAGAATCAATTTTCTCTCCTCAGAATCGTCAGAAGAGTGTTTTTTGTGCCAATGAAACGGTTTCAGAAGCGTTCCGGACGATTCTGGACGCTTCCGGACGTCCAATGGAAAACAGCATAAGTAAGAAAAAAACAAAAAGACTTTTTTCGAAATTAACGGAAATTATTTCGACCAAAACGAAATAACAATTAACGAAATAAAAAAGGTGAAACAATAGGCACCCGTGAAAGTTATTCCTGAATAACATACATTTCACTAATTTCAATCTTTCCCATTCTCCTTTTATTTCTCAAGTTTTGAAAAAATGAAAATTTGTTCTCAAGATCTTAAAAACCCGAATTGCCTAAATGTACAAAGTAGCAAAGTGGTTTCAATATTTGCATTCTTTTTCAGCGTCATGATTACGATTCCTCAGACAGTGACAATGATGAGCATGACAATATAATGAGCGAATTTTTAAAAAATGATATTTTTAGAACAGATTTAAAAGAATGGGCGATTCAATTTAATATCAGTCATCTAGCTCTGAAAAGCTTGTTGCAAATATGTAACAAAAGAAATCCAAATGCATTGCCAAAAGATCCGAGAACTCTGCTGCAAACACCAAAAGTAACGACTGTTGAAACAATTGGTTTGGAAGGACAATATTGGCATCAAGGATTGGGATATTGTTTAAAACAATGCTTTAATGATTTAAAGGAATCAATAAGCATTTCCATCAATATAAACATTGATGGCTTGCCAATTTTTAAAAGTTCTAAACAAGAGTTTTGGCCTATTCTCTTCAACATTTACGAGAAACCTCATTTTCGTCCAATGGTCATCGGAATTTATAGCGGTAAGAGTAAACCTTCTAGCCTTGAATCCTATATAAGGCCTTTTGTGGACGAAGCGAAAGAAGTTCTTATAAATGGTGTTGCTGTTAGCGAAAATGTTAAAGTTACAGTGAAAATTCGATCTTGCATTTGTGACTCTCCAGCTCGAGCATTTATAAAAGGTAAAAATATCTCTTTCGCTTGCTTTGAAAACTAGCTTATTATAAAATATATTTTAAATAGGTGTTACCAATTTCAATGGCCAAAATGGCTGCCAAAAATGTACGACCGTTGGGGAATATTCCTATTTATCTCATTGCAACATTTTCCCAAGAACAGAATGCAGTAAACGTACAGACGAGGGATTCCGACAGAGAACCTGTGAATCCCACCACAAAATTTACACTCCCCTTGAGGAGCTCCCAGGGGTAAACATGATTACAAATTTCCCAGTTGCAGATTCTCTGCATCTGATAGATTTAGGCATCATGAAAAAATTTTTGATTGGATGGAGGGATGGGAAGTTCAACAATTACCGAACTAAGTGGAGTGCACGAGAAAGTTTTTGCATTTCTCAACGCCTAACCAGCGTACAAATGCCATCAGAGCTCCATAGAGCGGTTAGAGGGCTAGATTGTCTCGCCCACTGGAAAGCTTTGGAGTTTCGAACGTTTTTATATTACATAGGAATTGTAATCTTAAAAGACCATTTGCCTCAAGAAGTTTACCAGCATTTCGTAGTTTTTTTTTGTGCAGTAACAATATGTTCATCTACAGCATACAGCATGCACTTAAACTTGGCTCACGAATTGTTCTTACACTTCATTGAGTTTTACAGGGATATATATGGTGAAGAACATATTACAAGTAATGTCCATAACCTTTCTCACGTAGTTGATGACGTCAGATATTTGGGAGTTTTATCAACGTTCACTGCCTATCCGTTCGAGAGCAAGCTTTACCAAATAAAAAATACACTTAGAAATGGGAACAGTGCATTGGCGCAGGATGCTAGGCGATTGACAGAATCAAGCTATGTACAAATGAAGAGTAGTATGGAACAAGAACCTAAAAGTGATGAATTGCCAACATTGAAAAACAACACAGTTCACCTTAATGGATATATACTTAACTCTCAAAATAAAAATAAATGGTTTATGACAAAAAACGAAAACAAAATAGTTTGTTTATGGATGGATTAAAAACCTCTAAAATTCAGAAATGTTTGAAGTTTATTTTCTGCTCCGGAAAAAGTTATTTAAGGGCAATTGGGTGACATTTACATCGAAATATACTTTTACTGCCAAAATATAGTTTACCTTCCATCTGTCAAGCCATCAACTGTCAAATTTCTTTGAAGGACGGCTACGCGATGTCGATGGATTAAAAAACATCCGAATTTTTTAAGTTTTTGCACCTCTCCGGAAAAAGGTGAATTGAGGGGAAATTCGGTGACATTTGGATTGAAATATACTTTTGCCGTCAAAATATAGTTCGTCCCCCTTATCTGTCAGGCAGTCAACTGTCGATGTACTAAAAATCCTCAAAAAATGCAAAATTTTTGAGGTTTGGATGACGGTCAACGCGGGGAACGTTGACATGGAAGAAAAATCCGCTGTGTCAACGTAAGGATACAGTCAACGTGTTAGTCCCCTATTACACGATGATTCTTTGCGTCTGACTCTTGTCAAAATTCGATGAGTGCGAAGGTGAAATCCGAAGCTTTTTCTCCTTCGCACTCATGAAAATTCGAAAAGAGTCAGACGCAAAGAATCATCGTGTAATAGAGGTCTTAGTGAGTAGTCTGTCATAGTGTCCAAACTGCGTTGACAGGGTGATTACACGGCAAACGAAAATAATCAACGCATTGACACTTAAATTCGTTTCAACGAGTGTCAACGCATGGACAGAATTCTGCGATGACGATCACATGACAAGACAACTTTTGGACAGAATCTTAAGTCATTTTTACGTAAGATTCAATGCGTTGACCATTTGCGTTAACCGTCTAATCACAGCTTAAAGGTTCCCCCAAACCAACGCGAATCATTCGCCCTCTACGCGAAATCATTCACAATAACACAAAATATGAAAGATACACAATGCTAAGCAACAACAAAAATCCGTTTTTTCGAATGATTCGCTATGAATTCGCGTTGGTTTGGGAGAGCCTTAATAGTATGAAATTTCATCACACACAACTTGGCAGCGCATCTCTGTCACGATTTTATACATACAAATATTTAAGATCGGTCTATCTGTTTTACAGTCAAATGTAAACACCGTCTATGATTCCTCAAAAGCAAAAAGCATATGACTTTTTTGACATTAGGACTGCAACTTATTCCACTTGAGAAAATCCAACGGAGTTTGTTGTTTTCGTGGAAAAAAGTGAATTCAATACTTCGATAAAAAAAAAACACAGAAATTTTAATGAAAACAACAATGGATAATCCTATAAAAGTAATTCACCCCGATTACAGAATCCGATGAATGAATTGTGGAGGGAATTAGACTCAATTTTGACATTTTTACTATGAGCCAAATGTCAAAATTGAGTCAGATTCCCTCCGCAGCTCATTCGTCGGATTCTGTAATCGGAGTGATTATGCCTTAAACGAGCTGTCAATAAATGATCCCTATCGTAATATGACCACTTTAACGCGAAGAGATTTTGTCCCATGTGAGAAATTATGAAATTGTTACTAACAAAATTTGTATTCTTAAGTTTAAATATTATGGTTACTAACACTCGAATAATTTAGCTATTCACCTTTGAGAATAAAGTATAATTAAGACAAGATTTGAATCGAAAATTAGGTACGTAGGTAACCCTTTTTCTGAAAAAATTGAAAAATAAAATAATTAAAATATGCATTATTTTGAAAGCGCTTTGATTTTTTTCGAGGTAAAATGTGGACATTAGTTGATAAAATCTCAACCGCAATCAAATTTTGGTCCACTTATGTGAAAAACAGCCATTATAACAATGTCACCATAAAATAATTCTAACATTATATTATTTGATTGACTCACACTGAAAAAAAAATACTAAATAGTTTTTTTGATGAGACACCCATATAAACAAAAATTACCTTATTCGTTTATTTCTAAAAAAAATACAAAGTGCGAAAGATATATAAATCTTTTGAAGATAAAACATACTCTGTTCTCTTTTTGGCAACTCTGATTGGAAGAGACGCACTCCCGTAGTGAGACTTTAGATAATATAACCAGAGTCCTACAAGAGGTTTTTGATTATACATCTGTCATCCTATAAGAAAACTTAAATTCTGTTAAGGAGAGTGCAAATCTTATATAAAATATTTAAATCTTGCTATGAGATAAAAAATTGCCTCTAGTAACTAGGCCGTTTAACGCTAATAAGTATCGTATAAGAATCTGGTAGTAAACTAACAGAGCACATTTTTACTCTTTGTACTCCCGAAAATGAATCTAATAATACTCTGATAGAGTCTTATGAGAGGAAAAATGTTACTTGGGAGGCCTTCTCAAAATCCACGAGGTAAGGTGGTGATTGAAATTCAATCGACTGCTCAAGGACGTTACGCAGGGTGTTGATATGGTCGAAACACGAGACACGATCGTACACTGTGGAAGCCGGCTTGATGCCTCTTGACTCGAGTCTATCCTTTATCCGCTTCAGAATGATGGTTGCCATTAGTTTTGGGAAAACGGTGATACCACGCAAATTGTTGCAATTCATAAGGTCACCTTTCCACTTTTCATAGTAAAAATAATATCATCTTTTCTTACAAAGCGTACTTTCAAAGTTTCCGTAAATAATTGGTATTCCGATGTCATTGAAATTGTTGCAGGTGTACCCCAAGGCTCCGTCCTTGGACCATTTTTATATATTATATACACACATGATTTTCCTATACCCCAAAACTGTAAGACGGCAATCTTTGCGGACGATACGTGCATTTACTCATCAGGTTCAGTTGGTTCCTTGATTGAAACCAATCTGCAATCTGCACTGAATTTAGTTCAATCGTACTGCGAGGATTGGAAAATAAAATTAAACGCTTCCAAGACACAGGCTCTCTTTTTTACAAGGAAAAGAAAACCCTGCAACTTGCCAGGCAACAGGCTTCAGTTGAATGGGGTTCCGACGGAATGGAAATCGCGTGCTAAGTATCTTGGGGTACACCTAGATAAAACTCTGACTTTTAATTTGCATATTCAGGAAACCCTTAATAAAATGAATATTGCTATAAAAACTCTGTATCCTTTTATAAATCGCAAGTCAAAAATGAGTGTAGACAACAAATTGCTTATATTTAAAGTAATATTCCAAAGCATAATGCTATATGGCTCTCCAGTATGGGGAACATGCGCTCAAAGTCATATTCGTAGATTGCAAATAATGCAGAATAAAATATTAAAAATGATGCTAAATCTCCCTTGGCATTATTCTACGGAATACCTTCACGAAGAAGCAAACATCGAATATGTTAAAATGCGAATATCTAAATTATATGAACGTTACAACCTTTCATGCGTTTCTTCTGACAATAATCTCATTTCAAACCTAGCAAATTAAGGTGTTGTAAATTTTATTTTCTTATTTACTAATTTATTTATTTTCGATTCCATATATGTTTGTTAATTTTTCAATATACTTTATCTGTTTATTTATTTATTTAATCATTAATTATTTATAAATTTATTTATTCTATGCATAGGTACTGTGATAAAATTGAAAAAATGATTTATTTATTTGTGTTTGTTCATTTATTTATCTTTTCATTTATTTATTTATTTATTTATTTATTTGTTTTTGTTGTTACTTATTTATTCATTTACTAATTTATTTATAAATTTATTTATTCATCTATTTATTTATTTCTTTATTTATTTATTTATTTATTTATTTATTTATTTATTTATTTAATTATTTATTTATTTATTTATTCATTTATTTATTTATTTATTTATTTATTTATTTATTTATTTATTTATTTATTTATTTATTTATTTATTTATTTATTTATTCATTTATCTATTTATTTATTTATTTATTTATTTATTTATTTATTTATATATTTATTTATTCATCTATTTTATTATTTATTTATTAATTTACTTCTGTGATATAAAAATTATATGTACATATATGTACCTATTTATTTGTTATTGTTTTATTTAAATAAAAATGTAAACAACATCTTTACTTGTAAAATCTCGGCCCCACTTCTCTCTCCTAATGGAAAAATTGTTTTTCTTAATTAAATGAAGGTTTTTTGTAGTAGCTTTTCCTTCAACAAAATCGTTTTAAATCTGTGATATTAATTTAAATAAAAATGTTATAAGTTTTTTCAGTAGTAAGGTAGTCAATAGCCATATCTCTGTAAATTGTGCAATCTAGTTTTTAAGAAAAAATTATACAAATTCAGCTACAATAAAGATTCTATTCTATTCTATTCTTCTACCAAGCAACGATCTCCATATACATTCTCGGTTATCTCGATCGAAGGCCTTCTCAAAATCTACGAGGTAAGGTGGTGATTGAAATTCAATCGACTGTTCAAGGACGTTACGCAGGGTGTTGATATGGTCGAAACACGAGACACGATCGTACACTGCGGAAGCCAGCTTGATGCCTCTTGACTCGAGTCTATCCTTTATCCGCTTCAGAATTATGGCTGCCATTAGTTTTTGGAAAACGGTGATACCACGCAAATTGTTGCAATTCATAAGGTCACCTTTCTTTGGCAGCTTGACAATTACACCATACTTCCCGTCTTTGGGATAGCTTTCATTTTTTTAAACTGTTGTAGAATACCAGCTGCTACGGTATTGGCGTTCCGGAATTCAGCTGGTATTCCGTCAAGTCCAGCTGTCTTGTTGTTTTTGAGAACAATTATTAATGTTTGAACGCTACGCATACGGAAGGGGGTGAAATACCACCAAAAGATTTGATATACGTAAATTTAACTCATAAAAACAATCATTTACATATTTTGCACATGCAGTGACAAATTTCAGTGAAGAACGCTCATTATTCGTACTTAGAAAAATATAAATTATTCTTACAATGTTCCCGGATAAGCGAAGAACTTTCGAAAAGCTAAGCCATACATCCTTAATTCTGGTTTATTATAATCGGTTCATTATGCCACCGCATTTGCTGAATGTATAGCAATTAATTTGTGCGTCAGTAAAAAACAATTTTTTTTAAATTGTGTTCATTATTTTGTATGACTTAAATGCTCGTCATGCAACAGCATAAAAAAACGTAGTAAAGTTGCATAAATTGCGTAAATCTGTCAAATTGTCCACACAAATTGTGACAGCTTCCACCGTTTAAAACTTTACAACGTTAACAACGACCTTACGCAGTTATATGAATACCCGCTTATTATTTAATTATCAAGAGTTGGTTGCTTTTTTTCGTTGATTAATCGGGTGCCAGAGTGCCGGACGCACTTGCACGCGTGCAAAATCTTTGAATACGCCACTGCCGCCATTGTGTTAGTTGTGGCCCTTCAAATGGGATGAAGACAGCATAATTTTGTCGCTTAGGTTTGTAAGACCCTGCTTACATTGGATGGTTTCACTACAGCATGATGCCAGTTTGGCGGTGAAATTGGTAAGGTAAAAAGGGAGGTGTAAGTCCAGCCCCGGATCTATGGGGGGGCAAACCGGAGCCTGTGCCCCGGGCGGCAGTATACAAGGGCGCCAAATCTATGTGGCGGAAAAAAACTGAGAATTGCGACGCTTAATGAAATAAAATAAATTGAGATGTGGCAATGGAATATCAAATTGTATTCCTCCGTCAACCTTTAGCAGTTTTTCTATTATTATTTCTCCATTTAAAATAAATTAAACATTAAAAAAAGAAACGAGCTATAATACATTATTAAAAGTTTTTCTGATGTTTTTTAACAATAGTTTATTGCATTGTATGTAAGTGCATTTTTACAAAACTTTCCTTCCTCCCTAAACTGTAGGAGATAGATCCCCCTTCTTCAATAATAAGACATTTGAACTGTGTCCCTCAACAAGCGTCGCACCAAGCCGTACAAATCCTTGCCTAAGAATTATTTGCTGGATACTGATAACTTTATTACACTGTATTTAAGATCTTTTTAATTCACAAAAAATCTGTCCACAAATGTAGGAAATCAGGTGCTCTAAAAAAGCTGTTAAGTAAAATTTTTTCGTTCCGATGAACAAGAAGTGAGATAAACGCTGAAAACCATTTTTACAATTTTCAACAACAATTTTTCATGATGTCGATAATTTTTGGAAACAAAAAATTGAAAATATATTTTAACTTACAAAATCAAATAAAACATGTTACTTCCGAGAAATTTGGATTTACCTTTTTCAACACCCTTTTTCAAAATGCCGGATAACACAAAATTTTGCACCAGCCAGAGACTGCTCTCACGCATATCGAAAAACCAGCCAATCAAAAATTACTTGTGTTTTGACGTTACTTAGCTCTCGTTCTATTAAGGTTTGAAATTGTGTGTGTCAATTTCATTGAAATCGTTCAAGGAACAACGAATTTATAATATGTTAACATTTTTTGAAAGATGCTGTTGTGAAATATTTTTTTATTTTTTACAATTCTGTATCAGCTATCACCTGAGTAAATTTCATTGCAATCTCTTAAGAAAGAACGAAGTTGCAAAATGTTGACATATTTTAGAAACATCCTATTTTGAAAATATTTTTGTCTGCTATAACTCTGTCTCAGCTATCACCTCTGTCAATTTCATTGAAATCACTCAAGGAATCCCGAGGATTAAAAAAAATTCGGAACTTTGTACTTCGATACTTTATCTTGCGTAACTTTGGCTTTTCGAAATTGTGTCCTGTCGTAAATTTACATTTTTCTTTCTTCGGTTCAGGGAATGAATCTTCAATAGTTTTCCCATGATAAATTCGGGAACGAACCATATTTTACAGATCCTTGCAGATTTGATTCGAATGAAAACGAATTTTATTAGGAACCAAAAAATAAGATTCGTGATCGAATCAAAAACAAAATTCTTTTGAATTGTTCGCGAGAGAACGAATCATATTTTATCGTTCTACAAACCTTGGTTGTGTATCGTCTTTTTTTAGGCATTGTTAATTTTCTTATCTATAGTTATAAGTTGCTGAATAGGTATGTGCTGCACATCCATTAAAAAGTTTTATTCTCCCAGTGACAAAAATCCAACCAAGCAGATGTGTTTTTTTTTTGTTTTATCAAAAACGGCAAGGGCGCCAAAATCAAGATTTGCCCCGGTTCGGAAAAATCGTAGATCCAGGGCTGTGTAAGTCAAGAAGAAAATATAAAAATTTGAGTGAGTAAGTCACGTTTCATAGCCAAAATGGTCTATTTCATTCCATTTAATAACATGGAGCAATTACAAGAGGTATGCATCGCATCGCATTGTGTTGAACGTTAGGTTAGGTTAGGTTGAAGTGGCTGCCAGTCGTGGAGACTGACACACTTAGACCATGAGTTGGTCCATTGTGATACCACATATGAATCTAGGAAACCCTTTTCCTTACTCGGTGAACCATTTGGAGCTTCTTATGAAGCGTAATAGACTGCCAATGTCTAAGTTTATCAGATCACTAGGATCATTGAAGTAGAACTCACCAAGGTGAAGTCTTCGTCTATGAGATAGAGCAGGGCACGTGCATAGAAGGTGAGGGATCGATTCTATCTCTTCCTCATCCATACAGCTTCTGCAAAAATCGTTAGCGAATACGCCAAGACGCGTTGCGTGCTTGCCTATGAGGCAGTGTCCGGTTATAACACCAATCATGGAGCTGATGTGCAATCTGCTTAGAGATATCAAACACTTAGATCGCTTTAAATCCATTACTGGCCAGATTTGTTTTGTTGCCAAACAAGTGGTGATATCGTTCCACCTAAGGTTTGTTCTCTCTAATGCATCTTGCCTCAGCAAAAGTTTACAAGTAGCGATGGGTATACCTATATCTGCCTTGGTAGGTAGAAGAGGTAGAGTTGTTCCACTTTTAGCGAGTTCATCGGCCTTACAATTACCTGGGATGTCCCTATGCCCCGGCACCCAACATAGGTGAATGTTAAACTGCTGCGCCATATCCAGCAGAGATGAACGGCAATCAAGGGCTGTTATAGAGTTAGTCGAGACTGATTCCAGGGATTTGATAGCAGCTTGACTATCCGAGAAGATGCGGATATCTGTAGTTGATATCACGTTTTCTTTCAGCCAAGATAAGGCTTCTTTAATCGCCATAAGTTCCGCCTGGAACACGCTACAATGATTAGGAAGACGGAATGAGAGACTTAATTTTAGTCTTTCTGAGTACACACCGCCACCCACCCCCTCATCAGTTTTCGATCCGTCTGTGTAGATATGGACCGATTCATCATCCAAGAACGCCATATCCTCCCAGAGGGTTCTAGAAGGAATGGTGACTTGAAAGTTTGAACCGAATTGTGGTTTTGGGATGGTGTAGTCAATGTGACTAGGTAATCTGAATGAATTCAGAATGGTGGAATGGCCAATGCTATTGTTGGTCCATTGTGAGGAAGCTTGTAGGCGAATGGCCGTATTTGCAGCCACCTGTTTGCTAAAAATATCGAGGGGCGTCAGATATAGCAGAACGTCTAGAGCGGCAGAGGGTGTCGTACGAAGCGCACCACTTATACATAAACAAGCCGAGCGTTGTATTTTGCTAAGTTTGTCGCAGTTTACCGCTTTATCTAGAGCAGTCCACCATACTGCAACACCATAAGTGAGAATCGGTCTAATCACCGACGTATATAGCCAATGAGTAATGCGAGGTTGAAGGCCCCATTTATTCCCAACGGCTTTTTTGCATGAGAAGAGTGCCACTGTGGCCTTTTTAACTCTTTCTTGTATATTAGGTTTCCAGCTTAATTTTTTATCTAAAATAAGACCCAAATATTTCGCTTGATCAGTAAAAGTTAATGGAATACCTTTTATAGAAGGAGGATCTACATGAGGAATTTTATATTTCCTGGAGAATAGAACAAGTTCTGTTTTATGAGGGTTGACACCGAGACCACACCGGTCCGCCCAATTGGTTAGCCTATTCAAAGCATTTTGTAAGAGTTCTTTTAAGGTATTAGGATGCTTTCCTGATACGGCAATTGCAACATCGTCCGCATAGGCAATCACTCTGAAGCCCTCCGCTTCCAGGCATGTTAGCAGCTCATTTACCACCAAGTTCCAGAGAAGAGGAGATAGGACCCCGCCTTGTGGCGTGCCTCTACTGACAGACCTTCTAGTAGAAAAGCCGCCTAGTTTTGAGTTGATGACCCTGCTAGTCAGCATTTGGTTAATCAATTCACCAAGCGAACCATCTACCTTCAGAGATGTCAGTGCAGATGCGATTGCAGATGTGTCGACATTGTTAAAAGCACCTTCTATATCTAAGAAAGCAACCATGGTGTACTCTTTATGATGGAGGGAATATTCAATGGTTCTTACTAAACTATGTAAGGCCGTTTCTACAGATTTCCCTTTGCAGTAAGCATGTTGACTCGTAGACAAAAGTCGCATGTCAATGCTTGATCGTATGTGGATATCAATCAATCGTTCAAATTTTTTTAGAAGGAATGATGATAGACTAATAGGTCTGAGATCCTTTGGGTTTACTTGGGAGCACTTTCCAGCTTTGGGTATGAACACAACCTTAACCTCTCTCCAAGACAAGGGGATGTAGATGAGTGCTAAGCAGCCAGTAAAGATAGACTCCAGAATTGGCATAATTAAATCTTTATTCATCTGGAGTTCGGCTGGTATTATGTCATCTGGTCCCGCAGACTTGTAAGGCTGGAAGCTGTTGAGCGCCCATTGCAGTTTTTCCCTTGTAATCAGACCTTGTGGATAGCTTGGATTCATATAAAACCTATTACGGTCGCAGCTATTAATGTTTTGGGAGCTACCAGGGAAGTGAGTATCCAATAGCAAGTTAAGCGATTCTTCGCAGGAATTTGTCCATGCGCCATCAGCATTTTTTAAGCAGCTTGGCATTACTGGATTAGTAGAGAGAATTTTCCTTAACCTAGATGCCTCCGAAGTTTCCTCTATTTTTCTTCCACAGAAGGATCTCTTTGACTTTCTCAACGCTTTTTTATATAATTTGAGGGTTACCTTATAGGATTCCCAATCTGACACTACACGAGTGCTTTTAGCTCGATTGAAGCTCTTGCGACAATCTTTCCTGAGCGGTTCAAGCCCAGAATCCCACCAATGTGGTTTCTTTTTTCCCCTTACCTGAGTAAGCGGACAGGAAGTAGCCATGGATTTGTTAAGGGCTACTGTGAGATCATTGACCTTGCAGTCAAGCTCATTAGTATTAGAAGGAGGATTTAAAAGATCGGGTTTTAATAGCCCTTGAAGTGTAATCCTATATTTAAGCCAGTCGGTTTTTCGAGGGTTTCGAAATACTACTCGACAAGGAGGTTCATCAGTAAGACTGAATTGAATGTATCTGTGATCAGAGAACGAGTGTTCATCCGACACTTTCCAATTCAAGATCTTATGATGAATAGTATCTGAGACAAGAGTAATATCTAATACTTCTTGTCGGTTTTTAGTGATGAAGGTAGGTTCATTGCCTACATTACTTCCTATAAGGTTAGTACTTAAGATAAAATCAAAAAGAGACTCACCTCTGTCATTGATATCAGTACTACCCCATACTGTATGATGGGAGTTCGCATCGCTCCCAATAATGAGGCATATCTTCTGCCGTTCAGCATCCGCGATTAGTCTCTTCAGTGTTTCACCGGGGAGAGGGCCGAGGTGGTCATGGCCCAGATATGCCGACACTAGCCAGTACGTTCCATTGGCCGTTTCCAGCCTAGCGGTGGTGATATCTCTATCGCTGTAATCAGGGAGTAAATATACATTAGTGCTACGCTTAACTAGTATACAAGATCTGGGGTCACCTTTATCAGACGCATACAGTACGTAGTATCCAGGAGTCCTGAGTCCCCTAACTATGGACTTAACAATCCACGGTTCTTGGATCAGGACAATATCTTCACCATTCCTGGATAAACGGGGAAGAAGGGAGGCCGAAGCCTTAATGGAGTGTTGGAGGTTAATCTGGATTAACTGCAGCATTTTGGCTACAATTAGGCAGATCAGCCTCCACCACGGTGTCGTTGAGTTCCTCCATGTCCGAAGATGAACCCAAAAGGTCATCCTCACACAGAGGAACGAGGTTGAGGAAGTCTTCAGTCTCCATATCGGTCAGACTGTCGACGAGTGTAGAAGACTGAACCGTGATCGAGGATGACCTGGATTCCTCATCACCTATCGATGGAAAGGTGATGGATGCACCAGGGTCCTCTCCCACAGATACAGCTTCGGTGTTTACTGGAGGGACGCGATCCGCGTCAACCTCGTCTTTCTTATAAACCTTCAAGGAGATCGTATCAAACCCATACCTTATCATGCCTTTGGTCTGCGCCAAGGGGGCAAGGGAATCCTTATTTATCACGATAATCGCGCTTCTATAAAGACCCCTTACCTCCTCGAGCTTTGCGACCTTCCAGTCATGAGTCGGTAATGAGGGGTTGCTTAGTTTGACTATCTGGAGTATTTCCTCCATGCAAGATGGCTCGGCAGGTATCCATATGCGGGTTCTAGGTCTGCACGGGATATCTTCCCTAGCAACAACTTCGAGCTTCGCACCTGGCCAGACCTCGCCTTACCTGCTGACAGCAAGCTTATACAGATCGCACGATCTCTGATCCTCACAGACGATGAGATTGACATGCCCTTGATGCCAACCGCCATCGCCTGTGAGAGGAGGTGGTCCCGGATTTTCTTTCATTAAACTCAAGAAGCCTGCCGAGAGCTTCAGTCTTACCACCTGCCATTGATCTGGAAGAATCGTGCCATCAATATTACTCCTATCGATAACCGCAACCACGATCTTGTTTTTAAGAACGTCGCTATAGGACCTCGATACTCCGGAATGGAGAGTGCTGGCGTTATGCACTTTGGGGCGTTTGGGAACCGGGATGGTTTCCTCCAGAGACCTATTTTGCTTCGACGTGGAGTCGTCACTGGTCTGCGCATTCGCTAAGATCCTCTGGGCCCATTTTATCTTGGCGTCCTGCTCCGGCTTCCCTTCGACCTGCGGTTTATTACCGAAGGTCTTGAGGATCCTAGCAGCTGACCGCCTGATCCTATAGCCGCCCTTAGACGGCCTATTCCTTCTACTCTCACGCGACAACCTTGGGAGAGAACCCACCCCAGCGGTAGGAGGACCGTTATTCACAACCCTGATACCGCTAAGCTGGGCTCTCCCACGAGACGTACTCGGGAGAGCTCCCCTCTCTCTAGTAGTGGTAGGATCGTTATTCACAACCCTCCCACTACCGAAACTAGGTATTTCTACCGCCTTACTTCTCTCGCTGAGATCAGTATCAGATGGGGGGCCATGACTTGCCACAACCTCCCCACCAACACCAACCCCAGGAGTAACGGCAAACAGTTTTGGCGCCGTGCTGCCGCCCGGTTTCGAAGGAGAACCGGTCTCATCTACTTCTTCTGTTTTTGTTTTTTTGTTAATATTTATTGACATAAATTTGGACCCACGAGTAACGAATAAAGGGTTGTCACTCCACACAGGGATTCGATATGTGGAGAAGGCTAGTTAATCCGAAAAGTGCCAAAAGTCGGATACTCCGTTAACGACTGAGCTAGTATTTTTAATTGGGCCCCCAGCCAGGCTGATCATCGGCACGGGTCGTGTAACACCTTAGATCCAGCCCAATATGAAAGTTGGAGTGGGTGAGGAAGGGAATATGATAAGATAAGAGTGGCAAACAGCTATACGCCGTACTGCCAAGGAAAGGAAAAATATGTAAGGGAAAACACGTCGAACAGCGATACGCCGTACCGACATGGGGGAGACCTCGTTGAACAGCTTTTTCGCCGTACCACCGAGGGGGATAATTGTTGGACAGCTATTCGCCGTACCACCGAGATGGGATGGGTGTGGATGGGGAAGGTTTAGGGACAAGAAGCGCCCTTTGGTTTCAGGACTCATCTGGAGTTTGACTCGAGAATCTTTGCCCTTACTCAGCTTCTACAACTCGACAAGTTCGACGCTCAGGTAGAAGTGTTGAACGTTAAAAAATTAATGAAAACAACGCTAATGAGCATGATGGGATGTCAGATTTTGCATTTTCGAAGTTTATTTGTCAGATTTGCCATTTCAGCTCAAACTCATATCAAGAAGATGGAATTGGAAAAAGTTAAAACAATTTGGTGACGCAACAGCTTGTGGAGAACCAGGGCCTAGTGACTTACAACTTTCAACCATTCATGTGTGCGTGTTTTAGGAAGGAATGGAATGGAAAAAATTTGAATTTAGGAACGACTTTATGGCATAATAAGGTAACTCAAAAGTTAACTGCAGCTAAGTTTGGTTTAAAAAGAACACGCTTCTGAGCTATCAGTTGTTGCCTTTTGAGTGTATACATCAGCTTGATGCAACTTGACTTGATGGATGGGAAATCCCAATTTATCAAATCAACAACATGAGCCACTGGCACTCGTTTAACCTACCGACCTTAAAAAACTCCAAAGAAAACCAAAGCTCACTTATTAGCCCAAGACCTATAGCTATAGCTATAGCTACTTGTACAGCCTGATAAGAAAAACTATACAAGTTCGATGTTCGAACCAAAGATAGTAATCCCCACTCTGGCACGCGGCTTATAAATGAGCACCCCATAATCTCGTCACTGACAATAACAAAGGCATAAAAGCTCTTGATCAATAAATTCTTCTCCGCAGAACTTCTGTGAAAAAATTATAATAAACTTTTACATTTTACCTGAGTCGAAGTTAGTTACGTTCAAACCGCGCTTCAGTTCAAATCCTATTCAATTCGTGCGCTCAACTGTTCGCGTGTGTGTATCTCAGAGATAGAATATAAATTAATAAACATCCAGCTAAATATAAATATGAGTTCGAAAATCGTCTATACGGTTGCTATTGCATGGTTGGTGCTGCTCGGCTTAGCCATGCTAGCCAATAGTCAAGGTTTGTTTATAATAAAACTATAAAAATCAAAATCGATTGTTGTAATGGCTATATTTTTATTATTTTTTTCTTACAATATTTTCATCGATTTTTTATTTTCTCTGTGATATCTGATTTTATCCATGACGGATACAAAACAATAATATATTTAGATATTACGTGAGCCTAAGCTTCGTTATAAAATACTCGCAGGTCGTTTAGATATTCGGGGTGACCATACATTTAATAAATATCCTATAGAATCAAAATGCTAATTTTAGATACTAAAGATAAAATTAAGTGACAGATTGTCTTTTGGATAAGTTTAAGCGGAGTTCCGCCTTGTGAAGTGTGAATTTTGGAAAATCCAGTTAGATTATTATAAGTAACTTAAGAATATTTTATAAACAAACGAGTTGAGTAGGTATTTAGCTTTTACTTGATGACTAGTTTAGTTATACCTACGCTAAAAGATTATGAATTATTTTTTTTGTTCTCTAGTAACCAACCGTGCGTGATTGAAAACTGAATAATTTAATTGTTCTCAAAGAGTAGGTATTGCATTCGATACAAAGAGGTTAGATGCCTTGGGAAAATCCCACAAAGAAAACCTTAGTCTGCCTTCAAAACCATAACTAGATAATGAATCATAAGAAATTGTGATTTTTTTCAAATTTGAGTACAGTAACTTCGATCTTCAATTAATTAGAAGACCCTATCTTCATTATCAGTTATTAAATTTCTACTTGTACAGAAATTTGTTTAATTTGCAAAACAACCACAAAAGGGTTCGAGTAAATTTCCAATGAAACATCTCTGAAATAAAAAAAAACCCTTCTGGGAAAATCATCAATAGGTACAATTAAGATCACTTATGGTTAGGTGATTTTCCAGCAATAGAAATTGGACAATACTTTTTACAGAATCTTTGTTTTCTGTTTTCTTCAGAACTGCTTCAAATAAAGAAACGTTTTCATCAGTACCTAACCTTGATTAGCCTAGAAAAATAACTCCAATAATAGATCACGCAGAACGGAAAGATGTCGCGGGTCGGTGGAATTTTCTAAAGCAATAGATTTTAAGAGTAACTTTTTAACCGAATTTTTACTAAGAACAATTTAGTAGAATTCGAAACAAAAAAATAAGCGAGAAAAATTACTAGAATTTTTCCACTCAAAAATGCATTAATCGGTCCTTAAACACCAGACTTGTTGTGATATTTGTGTTTGATGTTTTCAAATGTGGTGGCTTTGGGGGATGTTGTTTGCACCGATTTTGTTGGGCTTTTAGCGGTTTGAATTCTGAAAAGCCATATTCCGTTTATTGCGTACATATTTGTCCTAACATTGACAATAGGATTTAAATTCTAGTCAAATTGTACTCTTTGATTAATTTTTGACATTTCCATACTATCGTCTAGTTCACTTAGGGCCAGTTTTTTAGTGCTAGATCATATTATAGTCTGCGGGTTAAATCTGAAGTGTGTTTTTAACAGCGTCCACCACTATGCCGATCAACATTGTTTATTAACATTGTCGATAAATTTGCAAGTGTGTACGTGTCAATGTTGACGTGAACACTGCCATTTGTGTTTGAATAATTTTTTTTTATTTGTGTACGTTTTTGTCATTTATTTATTAAAGGACAGCTTGCAATTTATTAAAATTTATTAAAAATTATTGTTCTGTTGAGCAACTTTGTTGATTGCTATCCATTTGAATCGGGCTACGTTTGGGTCAGCAAAAGTTGAACAATATTGTTGATCAGCAAAAGCATGTCTTCATTCAATCAACATTATTGATCAATGATCAACGATGTTGATTCACGCAAATCAACATAATGTGGACGCTGCTTTTCAGTCAAATTAAATCCTAAGCTAACTTCGAGCTTACTCACCTAATTTTGGTGAGTTAACTCAGGGACCAAATTGAGGGCTGTTTCCGATATGGCGGCATGACATCTCGGTTTCGATAGTGGAAAGTTTAAAATGGAGGTAAAGTGAGAAGGATAAAGTTAATCCTCAACTAAAAAAACTATTTCTCATTCAGGATTAGCTAACTCAGATTTAAAGTTAAATCTGCACTGAAAAACTAGCCCTTAGAGCCAAAATTTAAACTTGGGATGAAATTCAAAACGATTTTAATCCAATTGAGTTCTAGTTGAAAAGGAATTTTTTAAGTTTTATATTAAGATTCAAGGTCATTTTTGAGATATTCTCACCAAGGTATAAGGGTATACTATCTAAAAGACCATTATATCACCATTTAAGTTTTTTTCAAGGTCACAATATTTAAATTGTAGCATTTAAACATTTTTTTATAAGATAGCACAAGGCCGTTAACAGACAAAAATGTTTCGAGGGGGGATATGATTTTTTCAAAAAATCACCTCTAGTTTCGATTCTGAAATCAAATCAAGAACGATTTTCTCTTATTTTAAGAATAAGACTGTCATTCTGTCCCAAATCGAAAAGGTCACACGATCCGAGTGTCTACGTTCTGTTACTCTCGCATCGTTAAAATTGGTCAAGGAACGATGAAAATTGAAACAAAATACGTGAGTTTTGTTCCATTCCACAAGTGAGAGTTACAGAACGTGGACACAGAATGCTATTTTTCTATTTTGCAATAGTTTCCGTGACAACAATAAATCAAGGAAGGTTATCCAAGTGCTCCGCAGAAAGATCAGAAAAAATATGACAATTTAATTTTGCTTTTCTGAACATAGCAGTTTGAGATATTTATTAGGCTTGTTCAGTGAAATGAAATCTCAGAGTCCTCAGCAAATTTTGATCTGTAAAAAGGTAAACAAGTGGATCCATTTTTTTTTCTTGTGATTTGACAGCAAAGCTGAGAAATTTTGCTGAGGAATCCTGTTAGCGAGGCTGAGACTGCTGAGGTCTCTGAGATCAAAATTTTTCTGAATATGCCTATTCATTTAATAGCCTATTGAATAGACCTTTTAAAAAGAAACAATTCGTGCAAGGGTTTTTATTATTGAATATGTTTGTTTGGCCCATAAGCATGCTTGAAACCAAAAATGCTACTAAATTCACCCATGCGTTTCTGAGAGAATGGTCACACTGGCCACTTTTCAGTATTTTTGGTATAACTTGAAAACTAAGCCCAATTTGACAATTTTACATATAATACTTATTGTTCAAAATTAAATTTTCTATCGAAATGGATAGTTTGGAAAATTTCTTAAAAAAATTTAAGCTGGAAAAGTAAACAAAAACCAACATAAAAAAAATCGAAAAATCAAAGATTTTTAAACTTTTTTCTAAACTGCGCATAACTTTTTTCGGAGCAAATATACGCTCAAGACATGCGTGAAGAAAGTAAACTGGAGTCTTAAGGCCTTAATATGACATGTTAAAAAAGCCATATTATTTGAAAATTGACAGAGATATAGCCATTCAAACTTTACCATTTCTTATCATTTTTCGCAGTTTTTGCCCGAAAGCTTATTTTTTGGTACTTTATGACAAATTTAACGTTCCTAGCACCTAGTACTAAATCTTATGTTAATCGGACCAGCCGTTCGGTCTGTAGGTCTGAAAGCATTTAAAACAGCCGAAAAACGAAATCGCGAACTTACATCCTTTTTATAAATTCTCTATAGTTCTAATGTCATATTATATCAAAATTTTGATTTGTACCGAAAAAGGGACTTTCGGGCCAAAACTGCGAAAAATTATAAGAAATGATAAGGTTTGAATGGGAATATCTCTGTCAATTTTGAACAAATATTAATTTTTGAACATGCCATATTAAGGCATTTAGTCCCTACTTTATTTTGTCCGTGCATGACTTGACCCTATCTTTGCTTCAAAAAAAGTTATGAACAATTTATTAAAAAATTTAGATATCCTTGATTTTTTGATTTTTTTTAGGTTGGTTTTTGTTAACTTTTCTGCTTACATTTTTTCGTAAAATTTTTTGAACTATCCATTCCAATAGAAAATTTAATTTTGAACAAAAAGTATTATAGTCAAAATTGTCAAATTCGGCTTAGTTTTCGAGTTATACCAAAAATACTAGAAAGTGGCCAGTGTGACCATTCTCTCAGAAACGCATGGGTGAATTTAGTAGCATTTTCGGTTTTAAGCATGCTTATGGGCCAAACAAACATATTCAATAATAAAAACCCTTGCACCAAATTGTTCCTTTATACCCCTCATTTTCCGGACTATTCAATAGGCTATAAAAGAAATCAATACATACAAAGAAATGGCAAACTTTAATTCACGACTAAATCACGACCTTAGAATACAAGGCTATTTAAGGTATTGTGCGATGACATATGTATGGATAGTCTGCATATATGTCTTTACTTCTTCACGCAGAAATAAGGTGGCTTTCCCGTGGCAAAACAGTGACGCGGCTTTTCGAAATGTGGACTGAAGTCAGAACCTTTATAATTGACGATAAATTTGTTTTGGGCGACAGGTTGTGTTATTAGTGTTGGCCATTGAAATTGCCGTATCTAGACGATATTAAAAAATTATTTGAGTGTATCACTTCGGGGAAAGGCAATATTTGTTTTCCATGCCAGTGATAAAGTAGAATCATTTAAAAAGAAAATCTAGTTTGGGTAAAAGACAGCTTCCAATACTATTTGTCGGAAGAATAGCACTCAAATATTAAGAAAACGTGTTTTTTGCAAGCCCATACGCTGCCGTATTGGAAAAGCAGCTCTTATATCGTTTCAGTTTGAGATTTGACATTAGATTCTTTGATAAAGCCTATATTTGCATGCAAATAATTTTTGCATTCAAAAATAATTAAATTAATGACCCCAAGCTTAAGCCAAGGTCCAATTAGGGCACAGAATAGGTGGAAAAACGTTTTATAAATTTTAATTTTTTTCGCATGGGAACTGTAAACTATGCTCAAAGGAAAATTTTGGAACGAAGAAGTATTTTGTTAAAACTGTGGTGTATGTTGATCGACGAACCCAAATTTGTTTTCAAATAAAGCAAATAATTCTTCTGCCATTTGCAAAAACATGCACAACATGTGCGGATCAGGATGCCCTGCCTACGTTAAAACAACCAAAACAAAAATACAACCAGATATACCCAGCATTAAGCTAGAACTATAATGCTCGGAGGGGCACTTAAGTGATCGAAAGAAAACAAGCGAATACACGGAAAGCATTTGACGCGACTATAATTGCGAAGTGGAGCGTTTCGTCAAGTTTCGTTCAACTTTGGTTACGGAAGTGAGGTGCGCTCCCGAGCGCACCTCACTTAAGTAAAACTGACATTTGGGGAAATAGGAATGCCAAAAAGAGAAAGATGATAGTTACATTATGGGTGTGTTCCCCTTTTTTCGGTACGGAAAGCTACTTTTCGTTGGTTTTTGACATAAGCTTCAGTGCCCTTCCGACTATTATAGTTCTACCTTTAGGCAGAACAAAACAGACACATTGTTCTAATTAGAAGAAACTTTGTTGTGACATTTTCTACATACAAGTTCAAAAAACTGCATACATTATGCAAAAAAGTGCTCGACGAGGAGTTTCTCGCCGGAAAAGTGCTCTGCGACTAAAAAAGATTGGGACCCGTACAATACCAATAGTAGAAAGGACTTTTTTGGTTGTTGCGACGAGTCCGATCATTTTTATAAAAGAAAAGTCTTTTTTAACATTGCGTAAGGGGAAACTGGGTAAATTCATTCATATGCAAAAAATATTATTTAACGCTACCAATAACAATAACCTTCAATTATATTATTAGACTTTCTTATCGTAAAAGCATGTGTTTCGAGATTTTCTTATAAATGTATATATACATTTACATTATGTAGGTACGTACCTATTACGAAGCATTTTGAATTTCCCGAACTTAAATTTTTGCGAAACGAAAGCTCTGATCAGTGATTGGGGTCAATATTGATAATATTTTCTAGAACAAGTCGTAAAATCAATAATAAATAAGCTTTAATCTCAAATTGAGATTAAAGTTAAATACCAATTGCACTGTTTTTGTTTTATTATTATTTGTTAAAATTCCCAGAGATAATAATTTTTGTGAGATTGTATTTCAAATATTATGTCTGTTCGTTTACTTCCGAGAACTTAGAATTTCTACAAATTTTAGTCCAATTTTTTTTTTTTTATATGAACTTTGACATAACTTTGGGCTAAATTCGTAGAAATTCGTAGTTTTGGGAAGTACGTGAACATACATTATTTTATTTAATTTTTCAATCTCGTTCTTTTCATAAGGATTAATATTGCTTAAAAATGGCACGCGTGCCGACCGAAACCGGGCCCGGTTATTATCTGCCAAGATAAGATATCGACGGACGCGCACCGGCTTCGCTCACTGCAAATGCCCAAAATGCCGGCTGCTGAAATCGAACAGTAATAGAACATTAAATCACGCCTTCACAAATTCGAGGTTTGCTGGTTTTTAGATTGTATTTTATATGCACAAGACAAGCTCGATGAAATGAAGAAACGTCATCTTTAGGTAAAAGAAATCGCCCTAAGTCTATTTTGTTTTATTTTGAGACTTCTGCATTGACCTAGCCGCTTGAGCAGGCGCGGATACAGGGGGGCAATGGGTGCAATTATGGGCAAGAACGAAAGAAGCTTAATCTATGAAATTAAATGTAAAGCCTAGTACATACTTGTGAATTATGTCGTGAATCCATACAAAAATTGCATTTTTGTTCACCTGGGAACGTGCTCGTTAAGTTGTGTGGAGAGTTTTCGTTCACGAGCAATTCCCGTGCAACATGTACGGGAACTCCTGGTGAATAGTTGACAGTTCGATTACAATAGAAAAATGCCTCATTGGAGGCATTGTGGTTTTAAACGTCAAACGTTCACAACACACTCGCAAGTCTGTACCAGTGATTAATGTCAAAAAATCACTTTCTCCACTGGTGACTATTCACTTCACGAGGAAGTATGTACTACGCCTAAATGGGAGAGGTGGCAGGGACACTTACCTAAATTTTCTACACCTTAAAGCCTGGTACATACTTCCTCGTGAAGTGAACAATCACCAGTGGAGAAAGTGATTTTTTGACATTGCTCACTGGTACAGACTTGCGAATATGTTGTGAACGTTTGACATTTAAAAACCAAAAAAAATGAGGTATTTTTCTTATGTAATCGAACTGTCAAATGTTCACCAAGAGTTCCCATACATTTTGCACGGGAACTGATCGTGAACGAAAACTCTCCACACAGCTTCACGATCACGTTCACGGGTGAACAAAAATGCAAATTCTGTATGGATTCACGACATGATTTAGTATGCACTAGGCTTAACGTTTTAGTATCCATGAGGATGTTGTCACTTTTGTGGATGCGTCTCAGAAACTTCCGGGCTCCGTATTTTTAACCTAGCGAAGAGTACGAATCCGATGAAGAAGATAGGAGAGAAACCAGGAAACGACAACAGCAGTCACTGCCGAAGAGAAGTTGTATAGAAAACTTCTACACCTAAGGATAATTGCTAGGCAGTTTTTGAAAACTTCAAAGTCAACGTGTCTATTCAGTTTTCAAATGATCGTCATTTTTGAAGTGAATACTACTTACTATTGTCAAATATATGCAATGGCTTTGTTTACACAAAATCTTTTTTATCAACGTCATTCAATTTTCTTGTAAGTGCATTTGACGTTTACAAACTCTTGTAGTACCTCGTTGCATGATGGTTAGTGCGTCGGACTGTCATGCCGAAGGTGTGGGTTCGATTCCCAGCCGTGCCACCTAAAAACAGAAATGTTTTATCCGAGGTACTGTCTCTTGCGAGGAACTGACAAATCTTCCAAGAGTATACTTGTCATGAATAAGTGCTTCTCATTTAGCCGTTCGGACTCGGCAAAAAACTGTAGGTCCCCTCCATTCCTGCCAATAGCACGCACACAGGAATGATTGAGAGTTGTAAGTAGGACCTGATTCTCCACGAGCTGTTGCGCCTCCCAATTTATTTAAACTCTGGCTTCTAAATATTTTTGTCGTCAACTCGATTTTTTTTACTGCAGAATTGCAATTTTTTCGAACATATGACTTTAGAAAGCTGCATAATCGAACACAATGCTTATGCAGTAAAACTTGTATTTGCCTTTTCGAAGAGAAGGCTTTTTTTACAGTTAGCGTTTGAGAACATTTTTCAAATTAATTTTTGACTTAGATGACGTTTCCGGAAACCGCCTTTAACTGGCACAGGCGCGGATACAGGGGGAGGGCAATGGGTGCAATTGCCCCCCCCTGAGCAAGATCGAGCGAACGAAGCACAAAACAAGAATTTAGTAAAATGTAATCAAAAAATGTTTTTTCGTTTATAAAATGTATTCTTGGCAGTCAAAAGAGGACTTCATGTTTTCATTTTCCGATGTATCTCACGTCTCCCAGCTGAGCCTTACCTTTATAGCTACGAGTAAAACACACATGCAGCTTTTTCAGGTTCTAATGGGAGCAGAAATACTCAAGTGCTGCATGTAGCCCAGAGCTGTGCACAATATTTCTAAATTTGCTGCGCAGTGTTGCAGCAATGAGTGGTTATTCGTCAGCCGCTGACCAAGTTCAGTGAAGAAAAGTACCGCTATGCACAAAAAGCCTTCAAATCGACCGATTGAAAGCTTATAACTTCTGTTTTAGATGTCCGATCTTCAAAGCTAAGGTCTTTAATTAAAAGATCAATGTCAATGTATAACATTTTTTGAGAAAATTTTTTCATACTAGAAATCAGATTGAGTCCCAAATCAATTTCATTTTCATTTTTCAAAATGCATGTACATGAAAAATTTCAAAATTTTGAAAAATAATGACAGGGGCACTTATCAAAATTCTCAACCTTAAAATTGATTTTAATTTAAGAAAAACATAACAAAATCCTGAAAATACGTCGATTTAATAAGCTGTAGAAAAATCAAACTTTGCTTTGCAAGGCTCTACAAGATTAGAAAAAGCCTTAACAATAAACTACATTTGTGAATAAAAATTATTGAGAAATATTAAAAAATTTTGGTTGATTAAATCGTTTTTATGATAAATATTTAAATGTGCATTTACATTTTAGAAAGTACTTTCACTAGAAAACTCTCGAAAGGGACTCTTGGATATTTGGTGAGCTAATTTCATGACTGTGTCTGTTTTACTCTCGAGAGCTTCTTCAGAGCTGATCGCCGTCTTTTTCCTCTCAAATGAATACGCACCTTAAAAGTATGCAAAGTTTTTCGAGTACGGCAATGTACACAGCGATGAGTGCTGCACAACAATTTTAGCCATAAGATACGTTTCTGATGGTAGAATTTGTGAGGATTTTGTTTCGTGTATGCGTTGTAGGAACATTCTGTTCCGTGTTATTAAACCTGCGAAGAGTGCGAATCCGATGAAGAAGATTGGAGAGAAACCAGGAAACAATGACAGCAGTCACTGCCAAAGAGAAGTTGGATGGAATTTTTAGACCTAAGGATAGTTGTTTTTGGCCGTTTTTACAGACGTCAGGTCAACGGCTGTTTTCGAAGAAGTCATTTGCGTCAAAAATGCATTTGCAGATTGATCTCTAAGGCAAATTGCTAAAGCCACATCCTTGAAAACATCATCTGCGGTGCAGCTGTGCAGTAAAAAAAGTCGAGTTGAAAGTAAAAAATTGAGAAACAAGAGAGCGTGTTCGTAAACATCAAATGCTTTTGCGAGCAAGTTGAATGACGTTAATCAAACCAATTTTGTGCAAGCAGGACAATTGCATATGACGATTGCAATCTGCGTCAAAAAATGACGATCATTTGATGATCACATTGACTTTGATTTGACCTTTTCGAAAACGGCCAACGTCAGCTCGTATGTTAAATGATTGTTGATCACATTGACTTTGATTTGACCTTTTCGAAAACGGCCAACGTCAGCTCGTATGTTAAATGATTGTTATTTTTTGACGTGAATATTGCTTTTGTTTGCACAAAGTCTTTTTTATCAACTTCACTTAATTTTCTTGCAAGTAGATTTGACATGTTCTCTGTCTTCTTAATATTTTTGTCGTCAGCTCAATTTTTACTGCAGAATTGCACCGCAGATAATATTTTCTAATATGTGACTTTTGTCACTGTCTTATCGAACACAATGCGTATGCAGAAAAACTTGTATTTGAATTTTAGAACAAAACGACATTTGAGAACATTCTGCAAATGCGTTTTGACGCGGATGATTTTTTCGAAAACGGCCTTTACCTGCAAAGCCATTGGCCAATTATCTTGTCACAGCTAAAGATGAGGCTAAAACTTTCACTCGAACTAGAAACTAATGAGTGGGAATAGTAACATACCGATGTGCCATTATGCTTTCCGAAATTTGAGGTGGTGTTACAGAGATCCAGAGAGATTCCAAAAACGCTACAAACACACCATGCTACAGCCACAAAGTGCTTAGCTTCATTTCACAAAGTTCCAAAGTAACCGCTGTTTGAGACACCTGTATAGCAGTTATGGAAGAAGTAATTGCGTTCTTCAAATTTCAAACACACATTGCTTTGTTTGACCAGGTGTAGAGAGTGGTATAAAGTGTACTCCAATTTTCTGTAGACTTCATCAAGATTGTGGAAACTCATGAAAATTGCCCCCCCCTGAACGAAATCCTGGATCCGCGCCTGAACTGGCAAGACTATTGTTCAAATTATTTTGTCCCAGCTAAAGAAGAGTCTCAAAATTTCTCTAGAACTTGAACGTTATGTGTGGGAATCGGAATACACCGATGTGCCATTATATGCTTTTAGAAATTCGTGGTGGTGTTACGCCGATCCAGAGGGAATTCAAAAACACTGCAGATACGCCATGCTACAGCCACAAGCTGCAAGAATCATTTGACAAAGTTTGAAAGTACCCGCTGTTCGAGACAGTGTGGCAATTATAAAAGAGTTAATTACTTTCTTCAAATGTCAAACTCATCCACTCACATTACTTGTGTGACCCGGTGGTGTGTAGATGGGTATAAAGTCTACTCCAATTTTCTGTAGGCCTCATCAATATTTTGGAAACTAACGAAAATCGATCAGAAAATTCCAAACCACTCAAATTGTTGCTACGAAAGTTTTTGACGTACACACTAGTATTAGTATGTTGATCAACAATGTTAACCAACAATGTTGATCGGTATAGTGTGGACCCTCCTTTACTGGCCCCATTCACAATCACACTTTACTACTTATTTTTTCTTCTCCATATAAAGGCTACCCCAAACCAACGCGAAACATTCGCCAATGACGCGAAATCATTCACAATAATACAAAATATGAAAGATATACAATGCTAAACAACAACAAAAAACTGTCTTTGCGAATGATTTGCTATGAATTCGCGTTGGTTTGGGAGAGCCTTAACAGTATACTCATAGAAGAGAGAAGATAGAAAAAAGAGATTTTATAGGTAGGTATTCATAAAGTGCAGTGTATTCTGGTCAGGGATCGTTGTCCTTTTCATTTTCATTTTTTTTTTTTACAGAAATGGAGGAAAGGTTAAATATGTGAAATTGTATCTTAAGTCAGCTGTCGGCCTCAATGCAATGGATCCTTTCTTAAAGTCATAAGAGCACTTCTTTTTAAATGTCAAACATTTGACCATTCAAGTAGATATGGAAATCTTGTTGCTCGAAATCGAGATTTTGATTCGGCTAGAAGCGTGTTTTTCACCCTGAAGGAAATTATGTTATGAGCCATTCACTTTTAGATAGTCGTAAGGCCTTTCACAAGGTTCGCAGAGATTTTCAATTAATAATTGGTAGATTCTATGGTGAATGGCCCTATAGTACCTACCACATTAGGGACGCATGGTCTCAGCGTGAATGGACTTTTCAAGTAATTCTGTAATATCAACATTTTTGAGTCTAAACAATTTTTATATCAAAAACAAACTTTTAAGCTTAATTTGTTCCTCACCAAAATTAGTTAATTTTCAGAAGAATTATTTTTAGGAGTCACATCCTCTTTTTTATTACTTTGGAATAGCTATTTATATGTTGCAGTAGCAGTAGGTATATATTTTAGTTTTAACCTTCCATTAACTCTGTCATCGTCATCGTTTATTTATTAATATCTCTTATCTAACAGTTAATCCCAGAGTCCGCCTCGAGAAATCAAATGTGGTATTCTTTTTACTTAATTTAAATACTCTATTCATAAAATACGAACAAAAAAAAATGATTTTATAAAGTTAAGAATTGTTATTATAGTTTTATAAATGCTAAATAATGTCAATGAGTATGGGCTAAGATTATAATAAATTTTACATAAATTCTTTGTAGATAAACAAAAGCATTCATCGATATTTTGTAAAACGCTTAAATTAAAAAAAAAATAACTGTTAATCAAGCAAAATAAACATGATGTAGGTATCTATTCAATAAATTATATCTGTTAATTATAGACTTGAGGATCTTTAATATGCACTATATCACTAATGAAAGGTTCCTGCACCCATTTACAAACAAATATCGTATTTTTATTTATATTTTTTCATACCGGACCGGTTTTTTCTTGGAAAACTATTTAAACAAGATCTCCATTGCAAGGAATTCTGTTTTATGAATCATTTTTTCTTCAAGTTGGTATATAGGTATTGGTTGTGTCAGGTACAATTGACTCTAGATTATAAAAATATATTGGATGAAGCTTGCAAAACCAGATTTAAGATTTCATTTCAAAATGATGTTTTAGTAATAAAAATTAAAAAAAAAACAATAATAGATTTTTATACCTACGCAAATGTCTCGATAAGTATAAGCCATTTTATAGTTTCCGGACAAGGTCGTTAAGATTTAATGTTTATTATTGTTTGTTTTAAAATATTGTAATGTTGCATCTGAGCTGAGCTGTTGAATGAAATATGATAAACAATAAAAAATAGTTGACAGCTTTTTTTTTTTAATATCCGTGCGAAGTCCTTTCAAAAAACACAATTAAGTAGTACATAATTTTTTTTTTCATTCCTGATGACGAATGGAACATCCAAAAACCGGCAAGAACCTGGTGCTATATAAAAAAAAATTACTCTTGACATCCATAAATGTATGTTGTGGGTCTTTTAACAATTTGATATTATTATTTTTAGATAAAATTAATTAGTAAAAAAATATGGGCTAAGTAGACTATGCACTGCTATTTTATACAAGCTCTTCAAAAGGCGATATAGTTTCCTTTTTTTAGTTTTCAACTTAAGCTCAACTTCAGTCTATATCCTTTCAAAGACGTGTCAATCAAAACCAATGGAATTTTCATCATGTTTGGCCATTGAGATAAACTTCGACAGTGGGTTCTTTCAGTTGTTCTCGTTAGGAATCTTTATTTGATGCATTATACAAAACCGCTGTTGATATATCTACAAAATTAACCTTTTTAAGCTTATTTCACTGTCGGATCGATTACCCTACGTAATTGCAGCCGTTATCAATTCGCGCAATCTCTTGAGAAAAAAAAATGAATCAAAAATTAAAATTAAGAGACAATTTTTATTTTATTTTTTTACGTTATCAATGTGTGCGTTCTCTCGATGAGCCTTTTGCACAGTATCAATTTCTCAACCTAATTTCGGATTGGATCGGTACGAAATCCCGCAAAATCTCGAACAACGAAATCCCGCATTTTTGTTTTTAATCTCGAAAAGCCAAATCTCCCCAACTAATAATACTGCTTTTCAATTTCTCTCAAAATCTTGCTTAAAACAAACTTGTATTTACATCTCGCACCGAAATCTCGCAATTAAAAATCTCGCAAATCAAAATCTCGCAAACCAAAATGTCCCAAATTCAAATCTGACAGTAAATAAAAAATCCTGCGAACCAAAAACAGAAACTAGGAAACAAAAAACCTTTTCTTTAGTTTTCTATTTTCTAAAATGCGGCAGATTTGAATTTGTAAAATTTTGATTAAAAAAAAATAATTTATTGCAATTAAATTTTGAGAGATTTTATTTTGCGAGTTATTAGCTTGCAGGATTTTTGTAATTGCGAGATTGTTAAAAATGGGATATTGTTGTTGCGAGATTATGATAAGCGAGACTTTGTAATTGCGACTTTCCACAAAAATTGACTTTTGATTTTTCAATGATCATTGCTAAGGTAGTTAAATCATTGAAATAAGAAAAGTCTTTTTATGTGGAAAATTGGGCCAATTTGATTTTTTTTTCCGCTAGAAATATTAATTACGTCTCAAGCTTTATTCGTCCATCAAAATAATAAATGATTTTACTTTCTAAATGTCTCAAAATCAATCATTAAAATGCTCAATGATGAGTTTCAATGAAAGCTATAACTGGCACCTTACTTTCAAACTTCTACTTGGTCACTTAAAAAATGTTGCCAGAAGAAAGCGATTGTAATACAAACAAACAAAATCTACATATAGTCCCCTTAAAAAAATCTTTAACTCAACTTTAACCAGTGGCGGCCTTCCATCTTCTCCGACCCTGGGCAACGCTCCTTCCCGTTATCCATATCAAGTGCAATTGTATCCATTATGGCTTGGTCCGGAGCTTCGTTTTATTTGTTGCATTGCCAAAATCCCGAAAAAAAAAACAAAATAGCCCGCGTGCCAAAATCCCGAATGACAAATCCCGAATGGACAAAATCCCAAATGGACAAAATCCCAAATGGCTAAAATCCCGAATGCCAAGTTCCGAATGACAGAAACTTGAATTGCAAAATACCGAATGCCTTCAAATTTTATCCATTCGGGATTTTGGCTTTCGGGATTTTGTCCATTCGAGATTTTGGCATCTGGGATTATGGCATTCGGGATTCTCATTTTTTGCCATTCGGCATTTTGTCATTCGGGATTTTGTACCCTTCCCCGTGTAGACTCGTGTTTTGTTCAAAGTGATCTTTCAAATCAGTTTAAAGTCAACGACTTTACTATGCAAATCACCCTGGTATAACAAAGTCTCGTTCTCGTCTTGGTAGTGTCTCGTCTATAGGAATGCTTAGTTTTATTTGGAGTGCTAATCCTTGACTTTTTGAATATCCTGTGTTTCTAGTGAATTTAACTTTTTTATGAAAAATCTATAAATTCTTGTCGTTTTTAATGAACTTTATACCAATTAAAAATATGGAAAAACCCTCCCCCTTATAGCCCAGGCTCATAAGCCCTGAAACCAAGTGCTTTTACTTCACTTTGTTATAGGGTTTCCAGAACATCTCTTTTAAAGAGAACATGTTCTCTTTTTTGACTCTGATCTTTCTTATTCTTTCTTTTTTCATAAAATTCTTTTTTTTTACTCTTTTTTTACTTCTGTACTCTTTCTAATCTCTTTTTCCTAAATGACCAAAATTTTAATTAAACACACTTTTCATTAATGTTTTATTGTCCCCTAAAATATAAAATTAAGCATTAATATCACTGAAGTAGAAACCTTCCTGTTCAGGATCGATGAAAGAATTTAGAAAAGAAATAAGTATGGGGGAAGACTTAGTTAAAAGTATCGATTACAGAATTTCTAAGGAAGTTTTACTGGATGACTCAAAGTTGTTTGACCTATTTTACCATTTAAACAAGTTTCTTTCGAAAGAAAATGACAATTTTAAAAACAAAATAACTGTTCAAAAGTGGGCCAGTATTTTTAGGTCGTCTACAAATATTGAGTTTTATTCAGAACTCTTAAAAATGTGAAAGTTCTTGTTTGTTTTCCTGCACAAAATATGAACGTGGAACGTATTTTCTCGTTGATGGGATCGCAATGGACAAAAGAACGAAATCGTTTAAAGTAGGATTCTCATAGTTGCCTATAGCTTAAGAGATTTTAGCTGTCAAAAGTTTTATGAAATATTTGTATGTGAAAATAAGTATCTTAACCAAATTCGAAGCTCTTAAAAATATGATACTTCAGATGAGGAAGAAAATAAATGTCTATTTTGCCTACATTTTACTAAAATTCCGATGGTGAGGTGAGCGAGTAGAAGTTTGGAGTTTCGAAAATGTCCTCTTTTTTTTCAAATACGTTATGGACACCCTACTTTGTTAGCACCTCTGTAAGTCGCAAACTCTAAAATATCTCCATAAATATAGTATACAGGGTCCTGCAGCATAACTCCCTTTTTTAAAACGCAATGCAATAAAACCATGTTTGTTGGTCCATGATATACCCCCTCTGGCTTTGGACACATATTATTTTTTTTTTTTCTCTGCCAAATTTGGAGTTAGGAGTGTGAAAAGGAGTAAGTTCTCCAAACATCCAATCCATTAGAATAGGGAGGTTTACATGGAACAACTTTGCATCCACCATTGTTGGCAACCACCGATGTTTGATCATTTGAACGCAAAAAAAAACATGTTGTCAACCTGAGTTGTATATGTATATGGTTTTCAAAATGTTTTGAAAACTTGTCCCGATTCCATCAAGCAATGTTCTCAACAATGTTGACCCTCTAATCGTATTACCCAGGAGAAAGATGTGTATAGATAGACTGACAGACTCCAATATTAGGTGATCGGCCTGAGCTCCACCAATAACCCTCATCAAGGTGAACAACTCGATCTTTTGTTGTTAAAAAATGCATACAAACCTGAATGAGGCCTGAGTTAAAATAAATTGAAATAAACTGCGACGAAGAAACTTAATAATTGATAACAAAAAAACTACAACATTATGTGCGTGCTAAGCTTCAACTCTGAAAGCCGGTATCCTATACATTTATTTTGTATAGTAAAAAATATTAAAATAATTGATTGAAAGATTTTTAGTAATTTTACTATGCACGTATGACTATGCTACTCACTCAGAATGCAATAATATTTTAATATGAAGAAATCGATTGCATATTTTAAGGCCATGTAGTATGACTTCATTCGGCAAACTGCCAGAGCCTGATTACCACATTCAATTTCCTTAAAAAAACACTCTGAGGTCACATTAAAATTATTACAATAGTCTCCATCAAAAAATAAAACCTCGTTCTTGAAATAAATTTGTATGTTCATTTTTGTATATTTAAATTCTAGACCCCTTTTTACTATAGACCAGGAAAAATAGCACAAATCGTATGGGGAACCTTGAAAAAATTAATTCATGAAATATTAAAATTGGAATCGACGCAGAATTGCAACCTCTATAACATATCCAAAGTCCCCCAAAATCCCCGCATTGGCTTTTTGTGTAGATGCATTTGAAGAGGTGCAGACGGGGAGAATTTGGAGGTCTATCAAACTAAAATATTTGTTTGGGTAAAACCTGATCATATGATACATGGTTTAAGGGTAGTTTTTAACGCTGAATCTAATGAAACCAAATTCAAAATGATACAACCACCAAAAAAGAAGTTATCGTCCTTTTTATGTAATGATGACTTTTTTTTCAGGTACAACAGGTAAAATATTACCGAAAAACCTTTGAAAATAACGGTATGTTAATGAAACTTGGAATGAATGTTTCATTTGTCATAGGAACTTAGAATAAAGAGAGTCCCTAAAAATATCCATGGTGAAAGGGTGTTTTTTTAAGGGGGAGGGACAAGTGTAGAATGTTAACCATAACACCCACGTAAAAACTCTTACACTCATGAAACTCGCCAAAAATATTAAACTCTTCACGGCAACCAAGAATCAAAATAGTCCATACAAATATCTTTGTTCTAATAGTGTTTTTGGTGACTGTTAACTTTTGACTTGTTCTACGGAAAATACGATTTAAAAAATTAATTTTTGCTTGAAAAGGCCCATAACTTTGTTAAGGGTGCTTGTATCATTTTAGTTGTGCTTTTATTAGATTCAGCGTTAAAAAATACCCTTAAATCATATACCATACTTTGTGTATATACCTCAATTACACCAAATCGGAATTTTGGCTCAAATCTTCCAACTTCTTCCCATATTTTCCCTCTCTTTAATAAAAAAATCCCAGAACAAATATATTTCTCAGAACTATTTTGATTCTTGGTTGCCATGACAAATTATATATTTTTGGCGAATTTCATGAGTGTAAGAGTTTTTTCGTGGGTGCTATGGTTAACATTCTACACTTGCCCCTCCCCCTTAAAAAAACACCCTTTCACCATGGATATTTTTAGGGACTCTTTTGATTCTAAGTTCCTATGACAAATGAAACATTCATTCCAAGTTTCATTAACATTCCGTTATTTTCAAAGGGTTTTCGGTAATATTTAACCTGTTGTACCTGAAAAAAAGTCATCATTACATAAAAAGGACTATAACTTCTTTTGGGTGGTTGTATCATTTTGAATTTGGTTTTATTAGATTCAGCGTTAAAAACTACCCTTAAAACATGCATCATATGATCAGGTTTTACCCAAACAAATATTTTAGTTTGTTAGACCTCCAAATTCTCCCCGTCTGCACCTCTTCAAATGCATCTACACAAAAAGCCAATGCGGGGATTTTGGGGGACTTTGGATATGTTATAGAGGTTGCAATTCTGCGTCGATTCCAATTTTAATATTTCATGAATTAATTTTTTCAACCTCGGAACCCATTTTTCCTGGCCTACTATAGGAACTATAACAAAAGCCCCTACAGATTCTCTAACTTGTGTAACAGTTATTTGATTCATTTTTTCTTTTGTTTTTTTTTTATTTAGGTATAACTGGTGTTCCACAAAAAGTTCATTCAACTTTAATCCTCTTTGTAGAAGCTTAGCATTGCCATCATAGCAATGAAATCCGAACCAAACCTTTAAATTAATCACCAGCAAAATATAAATGCAAATGGATAATCCAAAGCTTAGTGGGTGTTAGATAATCTGATTTGAATTTGACTTGATTTTGAATTGAATTTATTCAAATTCTGTCCCATTTCGATGTATGTATTGTAGTAGCAAGATAAGTTTGATTTGTTTCGTCATCAATCAGAAGATCTTTTTCAAAGCATCTTCAATTGTGCATATACATAGTTGAACGAGTCAATGATCTCTCATTTTGTTTCCACCTTCAAACGTACCTTAATCACCTCATACCAGCTACACCCAATTGATTATGCAAATATTTTATAGATTATAGAGCTACGACTTAAGATTATAATTATTTAACACAAAATGAACTTGCCCTTGATTGAATATTATTTCAAAGCCTATAAGTCGCAGCTATAAGCTATAACAGATGCCATTATAAGGCAGCTTCAAAGGCAAATTCAAGTTCATGGCCAGTTGTGTACGTAACGTACTACAAGCACATACATACACTCCAAAGTTGCCCAACTAGCCCCATGATTAATGGCATATGAATTATCTTGGATTTGAGGTTGCACTTCTTATAGCTAAACATTGTTTTTTTTTGTATTTGTTATTCGCAGGGCCACCAGTTACAGACGTCTGCCTTGGATGCATCTGTGAGGCGATTAGTGGATGTAATCAGACGAAAGTATGTAATGGCGATGTTTGTGGGCTTTTCCGTATCACCTGGGCCTACTGGTCTGACGGCGGTAAGCTGACATTGAATGGCGAATCTCCACAATCCCAAACTGGTAATATTTTAAATAAATTTAATAGTAGCAATTCTTCGAAAGATTGTAATTTATTTATTTTTTGTTGTTGTTTTGCAGCTTTTACCAACTGCGTTAACGACCCCTACTGTGCAGCCAATACTATTCAAAATTATATGCAGAAATTCGGTCAGGACTGCAATGGAGACCAACAAATTGATTGCTACGATTACGCTGCCATTCACAAATTGGGCGGATATGGTTGCCAAAGTGGTATTACTGGATTATATGCTACAAAATTGAATCAATGCTTGCAAGCCTTTAGTGCAAGTGGAAAATAAATGGCTTTTAGATGATGCTGATGAAATAAGAAGAATTTTTGTCTGAGAAGTGTTAGCTTGCTTTATGGAATATGTTAGCGCTAAAATATTTTATAATTCGATTTATTTAATAAAATAATTAGAAACGAAATAACTGAGATGATTTTGTTGTTGTTACTTGCGATATACATATGTACTATGTATGTATGTAGGTACTATAGGGCAAGTTTTGGATTCGTGCAAAAAAAAAATTGAGACAACAATCAAACATAACATTACGATGATAGAGAACACGAAAAAAGTGAGTGACACAATTCTGTCTGTCTGTCTGTTTGTATCTGGATCTAAAGCCTAAGCCAATGATGCGATTTTCTTCAAATTTTGAACTTAAGCCTAGTACGCAGATCGAGACAAAATTTATCTCCCATATAAAATTTTTCCCAGGACAAATTTTATCTCGGATCTTTTTCCAACCAGTACGCAGCTCCAACGCAAACTTTGACAGTCGTAACCGCTGTATGTGAAAAGGTAAAAGAAAGTCTCCACTTAATTTTGCGCGGAAAAAGAATGATCGAAGCATTATTTTTCCGGACGAATTGTGACGTTTAATATATATTTCGCTTTTTATAAACTAAAATCATCTTCCTGTTTCATTCTTTCCATTATTAAGACGTTGAGAGGACGCACGACGGAAAAAAAATATAAAATGCGTACAGAAAATGATGACATGGAATGAGAATAGAATAAATAGAACAGCTGTTTTTAATCAGTCAGTGGCATAGCCAATGGAAAAGGGTACAAAAGGGCCACATTCAGATACGGAAAATATTTTTTTAAATAAAAAAATTAAATTGATTCCTAAACCGAGTTAAATCGAGATGGTTGGAATCAACAAACAGAGTTTTCAAATTTAATTGGATTTTGGGAGCAGTAATAAAATTGTGAACATTTATGATTTTGGCAGGGTTTTTTTTAAGCCATCGACAGCACATCCATCCCTCAATGGAATTTGACCGTTGATGGCTTAAAAGATGAAAAATAAACTATTTTGAACGAAAAATTAATTTGATCCAAATGTCAAACCCTAAATCACTTTTTCCCGGAGAAGTAAGAAACCTTCAAAAATTTTGGAATTTTCAGAAGTTTTTTAATCCATTTAGGTACATCGCAGTGATCCTTCAATATAATTTGACAGTTGATGGCTTAACAGAGAAGCTATATTTTGACGGAAAAAGTCTATTTTGATCCAAATGTTACCAAATTGTCCTAGAATCACCCTTTTCCAGAGAAAAAAAAACTGGAAATTTCAGACCTTTTAAAGGTATTTTCATCCATCCACATTATATTGTTCCTCATCATGCGCATGCGATCAATTTTTCTTGCTCTGCAAATGCTTTGAAGGAATCTGATTTCTGATAAAAATTTCAAATTTATGTCAAATGAAAGATATTTTATAATTTTTTTAAATTTCTAACTACGCTATACTGTTCTCATTTGACTTTTGTTTTTATCTCTACACCTTCAGAATTTGTCTCGAGAAAAAAAATGTAGAGATAAAATTTGTCTTTGCTCGATCTGCGTACTAGGCTTTAAAGTTTTTTTGTAACTCTCCAGAGAGGAGATTTTTTTGTTAATTCTAAAAATAACGGTACTTGCCATACAACCGTTAAGGAAAAGCTTATTTATCTCAAAACAGCAATTTTGATTAAAAAAAAAATCAGTGCGTTATTGTAGGAATTACATATTTTGGTAAAAAAATTACCAAGAACTGTTTTAACGGTACCTGCCATATAACGTTTTTTTTTTATTTTTTCATTAACAGCTTAACGGATTTCAATCAAAATTTGTATGAAAAATCTTCTTCAAAATCTTTTTAATCACGCCGATTACAAAATCCGACGAATGAGCTGCGGAAGGAATATTGCGTATCAAAATTTTGAAAAAACTAAGTTTTGGATTTTTAAAAAAGTATTAAATTTTTTTTTATGTATTTCAAAAACGGCTTGATGATTTTTTTTAAGTATGTATGTATTTTAATATTTTCTAAAAATATTCATCCCAAAATTTTATATAATGTATAAAAAATTAGTTTTTAAGAAAAGCGCTCCAACGATTTAAAATTTTTTGTTTGCATAATATTCCTATTTTTTCAAGTAACAAAATGGCATAGATGATTTTGGGCGCTAAGCTATTTTACTAGTTGTTTATAAAATTTAAAGAATGATTTAAATGCTTTTTGTTACACTTTTTTATATTTTTAAAATATTTTTTCTTTAATCTTGCATATTTCAGAAGTTCTTAATTTCCAAGTAACTTGAACATAAGAGCAAGTACGTGCATGTATAGACATTGCTCCATCTAAAATAAATATGGCTGAATTGTCTTTAAAATTACCAATTCAGAAAAAGTTTGGATAAACACAACCGAGAAACAGTCAATTAAGCTTAGCTGCTTTTAAGTGTTTTTAATGTTAAATAAATGGCATTTTTGGTTATTTAAAAAAAAACTTGTTAGATATACGATCAAGCGCTCTTAACCAATTAAGTAAAATAATCGAGTTTCAAATTTTCCATAGTTTAAGGGTTGCCTTCTAATTTTTGTTTGACGGACTTGAAGTCTATAAAGCAGCTACCTTATAAGAAATCACGAAATTTAAGTCGCAATCCTCAGATTCGAATTAGCACTCCGAAAACATAGAGCTAGTGAAAAATCAAAACTACCCTACATTCTAGTCAGTTAAAAATATAGTTTGGAGCACTCCGAAAAAAGGATTTCAAAATGGTGGATGTACTGGGGTGTTGTTTTAGGTCGTTATTTCCATTACGCAATGATTTTAACAGTTTTTGTGTATTGTAATCAAATGCGGATAGTTGATCATGAAACACCCCACCCTTGCTCACAAATCTTAATTTTCCTATTATAAAAACTGATGACAAAAAGAAAAAAAGAAACACCCTCTATTCACGACCCCCCCAAGCCATGTCCTCCTCCCAGCAATGACCGAAGGGAAAATGATAAACACTACCAATCTTCATTAATGGTCCTTAAAAATGAGGGTATAAATACATTAATAAACCTACATATTGTAAGCGTTTCTTAAATTTTTTTCATTAAATATAGCTTTGCTAGCCCTGACAAATATAGGCCATACAGTTTTCGGGGAATCCAAAGGGAAAAAGCTTATTTGAAATTAAAGAACAAATTATATTCTTGGTAAATGTATTAATTTTTATTTATTTATAAATTAAAAAAAAAACAGTAACAGTATTCAGAAATAACTCTTGAAAAACTTTTGCGTTGTATTAGGTAATAATGAGTACACTAGCGTTTCCAGATGTCCCGGTTTACCCTGGACGTCCCGGATTTCAAGCATACATTTAACTGTCCCGCCGGGTCAACTTTTTTCCCGGGTTGTGACCTAAATTCACAAAAAATACCAATAGGTATCTTTTATTAGTTGGGAAACAACTGCTGCATTAAAATTTGAATCAATCTTACCAAACTTAACGTAGAATGGGAATGAGGAATAAAAACGCAAATAAAAGAAAAATTGTTATATTTGTTTTTGTTTCTGTGGATTGTTGAATTTGATGCAGTTTAAAATTCTTGTGGCCTTTAGTCCAAATGACATTTTGGATACCTGACAGCTGCTGTCACTATCATTAAAATTTGCAAAATAATATAATAATAAAAATATTTGCCAATTTGTTTCTGGATTCCGAAAGAATGTTCTATTTTTTGTCAGATAAGGAAACGGGTTCTTGTTTCGGTAAAATTTATTTTGTCCCGGTCCCACCCAGCTTCGAGAGCAATCTGGCAACCCTAGAGTACACATACAATCCCCATTATCTGCCTGAAAAGATTCTGGTTGTGATATCGCGGCTCGTGATTCGTGAAAGCAAGCAGAAATAGAAGCAAGTTGCAGCTTTCATGACCTAATAGAGATTGCATTTTAAGGATATTATACACTGAATTTGGAGTTGGTCCACATCTTACTACGATGATTTAGTTTGACCTCATTGTCCTTTGCATGGTAAAATAGCCAAATCAGCAGATCGCAATGTCGTCTTCTATCACAGTGGTATGAACACGTTCTGAAGATGAGTTGCGGCACAAACAATGTCCACATCAGCATCCCAATTTGCGTTACTTACAGAACATCCTTGTTTCTTTAACCAAACAAGGCAATTATTAAAGGTTGCTTGTTATTTCAATAGGCTTATAACTGTTCTATTTGCCGAGTAACTTCATGAATAAGTCCGATCCCGGGATGCGATTGTAAGTTTAGGTACATATCTCATCGTAGGTTTTGAAAAACAGGAAACCAACCGGTAGCTTTTGTCCAAAAATTTACAAAACCATGGATTGGGCAAGCTTTTTCAGTTAGCTTTGGTAAAAAAAAACCCACTTAAAAGGTTGAATAAGAATTATTTGGGTACCAAATTAAAGCTAAGACTGTCATCTATTGATGTTTGGGGAGCTTTATTGGTTGTCTTGAGTCGAAATACTTTTTAAAAAAAAAGGTGTTTTGCAACTTTCTGTTCAAAATTTGAAATCTATTAAAAATTAAATGAAAGTGGTAAAGGTCACTTTCTAACCTGCATTTTGGATATGATTGTACTCAGTTTGACTGTTTTTTTTTTTCTGTAAAAAAGCAACGAAGGAACCTAGACAAGTCTGCCAACAGACGGTTGTAAATGATAACACCAATGATATCGGTTACTATTCTGTTTTTCAATAGGTAGCTATCATGAAATGGTTTCACGCGTCTGCCTCTCGGACTTGGTAGGCTCAAATTTAGTATCTCTACTGATCTTTTTGTACCGTGCGTCGCGTCATTCTTGATATACGTTCTTTACTGTAGAGGCCCACGTTTAATTGTAACAAAACCCTGCAATTTAAAGACTGGTGGGGGAAAGGGCTGGTTGAATGCGTCATCACTGGTATTTTTCTTCAGTATTTGTTGACTGTAATCTCAATCTGTTGACAAAATTTTTAGCTTAGATTGCCTTGACTATAATAATTAGGCACATTTTAAATAATATGTAATTGATATTGAGTGTCGCATGCATCTCAATAAAAAATTTAACACGTGTACTCTGTAGCTCGGGAGTCCGTTTATCTCGGGGGCCCCGTATCATTGATACGGCTGATACTGCGGTTAGTGGTTAGATGCTGTCGAACTATTCTATTAATACCAAATTTCTATTCATATAATATACGGGATGAACGACCACAGTCACAGATGAAAACTTTTTGTTCCTGAAATAATTTTGTCAAGAAGATTAAAAAGGGATTTTCTTGGTTTCGCTTTGTTTTGGAGTTATAATGATCTAATATTTCTTCACCAACTTATAAATGGTCAAATTGATGCTCCTGATTTGTTAGCCTGTATTGGCATATTGGTTGGATGTTGTAGGAACTGGGGGCCTCGAGCTGTATCTTTTCCTACACATCAAGTGCTTACAATACCTCCAAGTTGGTAGCCGCCGGATACTGGTCTTGGCTTTATGCCAGGACTTGCTAAACTTGTAAGTGCGAATGTTGACCAAGGAAAGAATTGCAACATTAAACCCATGGCCCTACAGATTGGAGGTTAGTGCGTTGGGCTAACGACCCGACCACAGTAAAAAAGCCAATTGTTATGAGAGAGACGCGTGAAGCCTCGGATAACGACCCCCCTCAAATGGCAACCAGACCCGGAACGAAAATGGACTATGACCTACGAGTATGCACCTGGAATGTAAGGACACTCTATACACCAGGTGCTACTCAAAAACTTGAATCTGTCCTCTCGCGGTACAAGGCAGATATTACCGCGATCCAGGAGATACGATGGATAGGATCAGGTATAACGAAAAGAAAAGATTGCGACATTTATTACAGCTGCCATCAAAGACTGCACATGTTAGGATGCGGATTCGTCGTGGGAAATCGACTCAGATCGAAAGTCATCGATTTTAAGCCGATTAGCGATCGCCTGGCTGTGATCCGCATCAAAGCTACCTTCCAAAACATCAGCCTAATATGTGCACACGCCCCTACCGATGAAGCTGAGGAGTCTAACAAGGAGGAGTTTTACGACCTCCTGGACGGAGCCTACGGAGCCTGTCCGGAGTACGATGTCAAAGTCGTGCTCGGAGACTTCAATGCTAAAGTCGGAAAGGAAAACATCTTTGGCGGATTAGTTGGAAAGCACAGCCTCCACGAAACGACAACAGATAACGGCTTCCGACTAATCGACTTTGCTGCAGCTCGTAATACGGTGATAAGTAGCACTAGGTTCCCCAGGCGAAGGATACACACAGCAACCTGGCGATCTCCAGATGGTCGAACCGCCAACCAAATCGACCACGTGCTAATTGGCGCAAGGTATGCATCGAACATCTTGGACGTGCGAACTTTCCGAGGCGCAAACGTGGACTCTGACCACTTTCTTGTTGTGACAAAGTTCAGAGCCCGACTGTCCAACGAAAAGAAAACGAAGACCGCCCAAAGGAAGAAATTCAACATTGCATGCCTTAGCACATCTGAGAAAGCCAGAGACTACAGTGAGCAATTGACCGGGAAACTCTCTGCCGTAAACCCAGCCACAAGCGTCAACAACCAGTGGAACCAATATCGCGACATCATTAAGGAGACAGCCGAGACCACCATAGGCTATCAACCACCCAGAAAAAAGAACCCGTGGTATGACGATGAATGCGCGGTATTGAAGCAGGAGACGGAAAATGCACGAATGCAAATGCTGCAACGGAAAACAAGAGCAGCAAGAGAGGAGTACCGTGAAAAGAGAAGGAAAGAGAAAAAAACCCTGCGTAGAAAGAAAAGAGCATCCGCAGCCTCTCAGCTCAAGTATCTCGAAGAGTCTAGCACAGCCACCAACACCCGCCGGTTCTACAAAACAGCCAAGCAACTGGCATCTGGTTATAGGACTGGCACGCAAGCTCTTCGAAACAGCGAAGGGAACCTAGTCACCGAAGCACAGGGAATTGTAGACGTGTTTAAGCAGCATTTCCAACAGCTGCTTAATGGGCATTATGTAGAGGAGGCAATAGAGGAACAAAGAAGCATAAGACCAGTCAATGAAGATCCAGTCCCAGCGCCCAGTACTGAAGAGGTTAAGAAAGCCATCCACAAGCTTAAGAACAACAAATCCGCCGGCTCGGATGGCCTACCTGCGGAACTCTTTAAGTATGGAGGAGATGTCCTGGTAGGGTGCATGCACCAGCTCATCAACCAAGTGTGGGAGGAGGAAAGTATGCCTGACGACTGGTCAAATAGCTCCATATGCCCAATCTACAAAAAAGGCGATCCTATGTCCTGCAAGAACTTCAGAGGCATATCCCTGCTTAATGTTGCCTACAAGATCCTATCCAACGTACTATGTGAGCGTCTAAAACCTTTCTGCAACACTATGATCGGCACGTACCAGTGTGGCTTCAGGCCAGGCAGATCAACGATAGACCAAATCTTCACATTGAGGCAAATCCTGGAAAAGACCAACGAATTTCAAGTCGAGACCCACCACCTATTCATCGACTTTAAAGCCGCATATGATAGCATAAGTCGCCAAGAGCTTCTATTGGCGATGTCGGAACTCGGGATCCCGAAAAAACTGATCCAGCTATGCCGCATGACGTTACAAAATACGCGGTGCAACGTGCAAATGGGTAACAGCTCATCCGAGCTATTCCAAACTTGTACAGGGTTCAGACAAGGAGATGCGCTATCATGTGATTTCTTCAACTTAGTGCTGGAGCAGATAGTGCGCAAGAGTGGTGTAAGGCACTATCTTCAACAGGTCTTCACAACTGCTTGGCTATGCGGACGACATCGACATCATCGGCCGCTCCAAGAGAGCTGTACTTGAAGCATTCACAGCTATTGATGAACAGGCGAAACGCGTTGGTCTTGAAGTGAATGAGGACAAAACAAAGTATATGCTATCAACAAACAAAGCCTCATCTGTCCATCGCCTAGGACAAAACGTCACTGTTGGTAGCAGTAATTTCGAGGTAGTCAAGGAGTTCACCTACCTCGGAACAAACATCAATCCCACGAACGACACCTTAGTGGAAATCCGACGAAGAATTACCCTAGCGAACCGCTGCTACTTCGGTTTGGCCAAACAAATGGGTTCAAAACTCCTTTCCCGAAAGACAAAGTGCACGCTGTACAAAACGCTAATTTTACCAGTTCTACTCTACGGCGCCGAGTGTTGGACGATAAGTAAAAAAGGGGAATTGATACTGGGCACTTTCGAGAGAAAAATTCTTCGGCGGATATTTGGTCCTATATGCGAAGAGGGCGATTGGAGGAGAAGATTCAATCGTGAACTGTACGAGCTGTACCAAGATGTGGATGTAGTCCAAAGAGCCAAAACACGTCGACTACACTGGCTCGGCCACATCGAGCGAATGGACAACAACGCTCCAGCCAAGAAAATCTTCGAATCCCAGCCCCCAGGTTCGAGACGACCAGGAAGACCGAACCTCCGCTATAGGGACCAGGCGGTCACAGACGCAAGAGCGCTTGGTCTCGACGACTGGAGGGAGCGTGCGAGGGACCGCAACCGATGGAAGACCGCAATATCTCAGGCAGAGACCCTTCATGGATCGGGAGCCGGATAAGTAAGTAAGTATTGGCATAAATTACCACGGAGGATCGCACCATCTGCGAAGATTTGAACTTTTACACGTTAATTTCCATAGAACTAACTACGGTATAAATGAGCCTCTTAACCGCATGTGCAAGATTTTTAATTTAAACGGCTCGTCTGTTGATTTTAACATAAGTAAGATGGGATTAAAGAATGTATTTCGAACCAGTGCTCCACGGTCGTGATTGTTTTAACTTCTTGTAACTATGACTTAAATATCTTGTATATTGTTTAATTATGTATGTATATAGATTCTTTGTTTAATTTTGTGTATTAATTAGTATATTATTATGCATGTGTTAGATTGCCTTTTTTACTAACCACTAACACATGCACTTATGATGAGCCTCTGATTGTAGGTGGTAGCTTGCTCAAAGCTCACTACATCTAAGAATCTGAAGTGTAAAAAAAAAAAAAAAAAAAAAAAAAAAAAAAAAAAATAAGGGTTTTTATGAAAATAGGTTCCGATTCATTTAACTTTTTCTACCCTTTCAAAACTGGCTTCCAACGTTTTCTTGTGCGAACAAGGCTTTTGCCGAAATTTAGTACACGTGATTTTTTTTAAATTTTGTAATTCTTATTTTTCCTTCATAACATTTCATTCAAATATACCTAAATATGTCACAGCGTTTTATTTTTTTAAAACTTAGTATTTGTTTGCATTACGTACATTATATTTTACATTACATTAGACAAGCCAAAAACCATATTTTCCACAACTGCACCTAGTGTAGTGTCATATACATACATAACTGTTATCATTTTTTAAATCTTAATTTTGTTTTTCGCACGTAACTTTCGTTCGGAATTGCATTACTTGTCTGAGGCCTTGCAACGTAGTTAAACTATCGTTAATGTCGTAAACGGAAAGTTTCAAATTTATTTGAAAAATGTTTTAATTTCTTAAGTTTACTATAAGGGTATTCATGCAACAGCGTAAACTCATCGTAATCGTTGTAAAGTTTTAAATTTCGTAAATCTGTCAAATTTTCCATACAAATTGTGACAGAATTATGAAGTTTTAAACTTTACAACGATTACGATGAGTTTACGCTGTTGCATGAATACCCATTATGTTTACGATAGTTTTACTACATTTCATGAATTCCCTTATTATTTATCTAAATTTTATTAATTTCGTGCAAAATTCAAGCTAGCCACCCTCTAATTGCAAAAACTAATATTTTCCAAACCTATTTCCGTTTTTTGGAAATCTTTAGCAGTAATTTCATAGGCTAATGGAAGAACCCCACTTACATTTTTATCAGCAAATATTTTTAACGGTAAACTCGACTTGTTTTAAACTGTTATTAGACTACATTATATATGTACGTAAGCTATAATTTAAACTTTCAGGTATGTATAAGGCCAAATTTCAAGTCAATGGTACAGCATCCTCTTCAATTTTGGATATTGAAGTCACTCTGATGTTCTCTTACCCAAACTTACCTTACCTTACTTACCTATTACCTAAAGCAATTCTTTATGTTAAAAAATCCTAAGATTATGTCCGACGCGGAAGTATGCATCAGGCCTGTCCTACAAACAAAATCTCAGAAACGAATTAAGAAAATGTTCATCTTAACGGTTTTTTTGGTATTCGCAATAAATACATCCGACTACCATGACATAAAACCAAAACTCAAATCTGATACCAAACGACAAAGGTAAATCTTACAGCCTATGCATGTTCCTCCAACAATAAAATTTCAAATTTCTGTGCAAATTTCAAGCAAATTTGATTATGAAGCCATAAATTGAGGAGGCTCTGTTCGATGGAAGATTAAAAAAAAGATTCTTGAGTATAAAATAGTATTTTTTTAATCAAGGCATTTTTCTGTTTAATTTTTGTTTTCAATTGAATTGAACAAAAAATTCAAGGACAAACAAGTTGATTCAAGATCTTATTGGATGATGTTAGTTGTTGTTATTTGCTGATTGTGTTTAGATCTTGTTGAAAGCTGCAATATCAACAGATTGGACAAAGTCCTCGAATTCCTGGATCTTCTCCTGTAACAAGTCAATTGAAACTTTGTCATCTTCGATGACGCACATGATTTGCAACTTGTTGATGCCATAGCCGACTGGTACGAGTTTGGAGGCACCCCACAAAAGACCGTCCATCTCGATTGTGCGGACGTTATTCTCCATTTCTTTCATGTCGGTTTCGTCATCCCAGGGCTTCACGTCGAGCAGAACGGATGATTTGGCAATGAGGGCGGGTTTCTTTGATTTCTTGGCAGAGTAGGCGGCCACACGTTCCTCGCGGATACGTGCAGCTTCAGCGTCTTCCTCTTCATCGTCTGATCCGAATAGATCGACGTCTATAATTGGTAAACAAAGAAATTTTTTAATTTGGGTGCAAATTGGCAACGAGATTGCTGTTTGAACTTACCGTCATCGTCTTCAGCAACTGTGGGCTTGGCGCCAGCAGTCTGTGGAAGTGCCTGACCGCCCCATGCAGCTCTTTCGGCGGAGGTAAAGGACGCAATGTGTTTGTACCAGCGTTGGACGTGAACACCACTGGCTGGGGCCTTTCCCAGTGTTTCGAACACCGAGAGGTCGGCCTTTGATGGCGTGTAACTGAAAATAGAACATTTTTGTTACACCAACGACGACGTGTCAACTCAAAAAAATTTTTTAACCCGGTTTAACCTCACTTAAAATTCGGTTATTGAATGGGTATTTTCAAGTAGTTTTATGCTTACCCACTGATGTAACTGTTATCAGCCAAGAAGTTGTTTAATTCTTCAAGACCTTTTGGAGTTTTAACATCACCGAAAGCCATTTTTATTGTGTTTTTTGATAAAAATTACGACCGCCGTGCAAAATGTGCTGCAACTTTCAATTAGTTTGACAACCGGAAGAGATGTATTTCAGCACGAAAGGGCACTGCCATACATCACTGGAAACAATGGAAACTGTTCGTTTTAATATAAAAAAGTGCTACCAATAACTCTATATATTTTAAAGTAACGAATAATAGCCAAGATCCAAGCAATCTCATAAATTTGAACGCGTCCAGCCTTATTTATTAGATTTCTTAGATGAGGTGCGTTTTATTGGTATTTATAGCTAGCGCAGTAATGCAAGTACCAATAAAACGCTATACTCACTTTTATACTCAATCCAATGCCAGCGCTATCCAAGATTTAACTTAACGAAACTTTATCTCAACTTTTATATCCACTTTTTTACTGACTTATTTATCGACACTTTTGGGTTTGTTGTTGTTTACCAATGGAAATTTTACTGTACTAGCTATAACTTTTTCCAATAAAACACGCCTATGGTTGACTAGTTAGACAGTTTTAAAAAGGTGCTTAATTGTTGGAAATATGCTATATTTAATTCAATAAAATGTCAAGTGAGATATATTTTAGACAACCGATGCCGTTGTCCAAGTTAGATAACTTAAAGACAACAGTAAACAAAGTTTTTAATAACTTTTTGGAGCTAGACGGCTGTTTAAAGTTAGAAAAAGTTTATAAATACGACTGGTCATGTCCTCAGCTAAATGCCTCAGTGCTGAAAAATAGCTGTCAAAGCGAGCACTAAGGTCATCATCATCAAGTCATGTAACCCCAGCTGGGGCATAGGGTGCAAACAAATCGTTTCCATCCTTCACGGTCTGCAGATAGATATTTTAGCTGTGGCCACGTCTTTCTCTGGGAGTCTGCTTCTGCTAGAACTGTTGATTTCCATGTTGTTCTTGGTCTTCCTACCCGCCGTGCACCCTGAGGATTTCATTCAAATGACTGCTTTGCAATTTCATCGTTTGGTTTCCTCAGTGTGTGACCAATCCATTGTCATTTACGCTTTCTTATGTCAACGTCCAGCCGCTCTTGACTTGTCCTGCGCCACAATGCCTCGTTTTATATAATCATGCCGATTAGTCAATTGCAATTCACAATATTCTACTCCTCTTGAGTAGACCAGATTCACACTGGATTCACGTTCGCGTTTTTTCTCAATTAATGAACACGCCAAATGAACTATATTATCGATTCCTGAACTTCCCTACCATTTTCCGAACTATATTAGCTGCGTTTTATTATCTCTGGGTCTGGGTCGAGGTTATCTTTTAACATGTATTACAAAAACAACATGGGATCTAGGTTTCTATCGAGGTTAATTTCAATAACCCAGATAGAGGTTTTCACTCTGGCCGGCAGAGGGCTATTTACCATTGTGAATGGATGTCAGCGATTTGTCAGCAGTATAAGGAATAGAGAGGAAAGGGGACAAGTGCTTACATGAAAAACAAATAAACATAAGAAAAAAAGAGACTGATATACAGCACTGCTTTTGCACTAACCCACATCGTTTTATTTTCACGAGGTGAACCATATGGGTTATGAGCGATAATAAAACGCGGCTATTATCGCTTTTGTCATTTATTGATATTTTAAACGTGACACGGAATCTCAAGGGGTGTTCAGACAGTCCTTACGTCAAAATGAGTCGCCTCACATGAAGCCTGTCTAAACATCATCCTAAAATTTTTTCAGTTTATTGGTTTGTTCCTTTACTTTGAGTTTCTGTGATTTTCTGTGCATTTCTGCGCATTTCAGTCCAAAGTTGTGTCAAACTTCATATAAAAAAATATTTTGACACAAGTTTGGACTAAAAATCACAGAAACCCAAAGTAAAGGATCAGACCTTATATTTCATGAGCGCTCACGGAGCTGATGGAGCAAAAATTTTTTTTACTTAGTATTTGACAGCAAAACTGGTGAAATTCTCTGAGCCCTCAGAAATATAAACTGGATAATTGTGAAAAATTTATTTCTTTAAAAAGAATATTAAATACTTTACTTTAACTAAAAGCCCTATTCTGGCAAACCTCAATGATACCTCACAAGTCACAACAACCTCACAAGGTGAGGTTAATTTGATATTGTGAGGTTTTAGTATTCTGGCAGCAACCTCACAGCTTGTGATCCTCACAAAAACTATCAAAACTGTGATCTCCTTTGGAGGAGGTCACAAATAAAAAGTAACACTTGGCTCTCCCAAACCAACTAAAGGTTCTCCCAAACGAACGCGAAACATTCGCCGACGACGCGAAATCATTCACAATAATAGCCGTTTTCCTTTGGAGGTGGCGAAGTACTTACGAGTAGATGAAAACCCTAATCTAGTACTACCAACTGCACATGCTCTCATGCGCGAGTAGATACATTTTACATGTGAAAGCAGTTTGATGTGTTCCATTGAAAAAAGCTGGCAAAGTACTTGCAAGTACTTCGCCACCTCCAAAGGAAAACGCCTAATACAAAAAATGAAAGATACACAATGCTTAAGGGCCAGTTTGTTCACAGTGGGTTAAATCAGCAATTAGATTATCACTGATTCTGTTAAACCCATAGTTATGAATCTGTGATAATCAGAGAGTGTTTGTTCACTCAATTTTCAGTTTGATTAATAAATCATAGTTTTTCCAATAATCTTTCCATTTTCCAGTCTATCTGTCAATCAATTGTCAGACATATTCCGTCATTAACTTATTTCAGTGTGAGTGAGCTTTCGAAAAAAACATTTTTTGTGCAAAAAAAACACGGAAAATCAGTGCTTGAAATATAATGTTGTGTTCAATTTAAGATTATTTCCTGTTAAATTACTATACAGAATAGCTACACACGTGAAATTTGTATTTATTTTAATGCGGCTAATTGATTTTTTTTTCCAAATATATAGTTGAAGTGTGTAGGTAGTGCTGGCATTTTGTGAAACCTAGTGATGGGATTTTTTCCCAGTTGTAGTTTTTCTATGCATATTTTATATTATGCTACATTTCCACCTAGCGCTAATCTGAGATTTAATGAGATTAACCTTAAATCTCCTTTAAATCTCGTAGATTTACCATACAAATTTATTTCGTAAATCTTGAAGATTAGAAATTAATCTTGTTAAATCTTCCTAGGACAAATAGTTTTACAAATCGAACTAACCTATTTTTACATGGTGCTGAACGATTCATTCGAGACTCGCGTTCAGTTCTTCATTGTTTCACACGAATCAAACATTCTGTCTCATTCGCACTTTAAAGAAAAATTGGAACGCCATTTGTATTTTTGAAGGTGCTGTCAAATTTAATCTTTTTTAAATCTTTTTGTGCGGTGGAAACACCAAAAAGATTTATTAAATCTAATCTGAGATAAACCTTTGGTGGAAACATAGCATTAGGCCTTGCAAAAAAGCACTTTATTTTTCGATAGTAAATAAAATAACTACAATTTGTAGTAAAATCTGTACAAATTGTTTATTTTTTTCTTGCAAGATGGACGATGCTTGGTTTCTCTTCATTTATGTTCTTTGTTCGAAGGAATTTAATAGATTTTGTTTCTCTTTTTTATACCTACGCTCAGGAAATAACCAATGATGAACAAACGAAATTCCAGAAAATCTTTGATTAAATCATGCTAATCAGACAGAATCGGCGAATTAGTGATTTCTCCAATTAAGTGCTTAAATCATGGATTCTCTGTTTAAAATTTTGCTGAACAAACGCATTCAATGATAACCAACTGGAATAATCATTGATTTAAGTTGACAAGGTGTGAACAAACTGGTCCTTAAGCCTAGTACGCAGATCGAGCTAAAATTTCGCTCCCACATTTCTCTCCAAACACCAGCTAATATCCAAGCTAAATTTTGACATGAGATTTTGTGGAGATTACATCACAGAAAACAGCTGTTCTCTGAAAAGAAATTTTATCGAACAATTTCATAGAATTTTATTTCAATATTTTAAAGTGAATCTAATCAATTAAAATAGATTTTTCCCTTTGATATTGATAAATCGTTTGTTTTGAATATTTCTCGTTCTCAATTTTGATTTCCACAAAGTAAAGTTCACACAAATCTAACAAATAAAAGAACCTGTCACAATTTAGCTCGAGAATTAATGTGCCGAACAATTATTTCACGCGCTAAATTTTGACAGATAAAAGCTGTACAGTAAGAAACGAAAATTTGATTTTTTAGCTGGAGCTGCGTACCTCTCGGCTAAAATGCTTGGCTAAATTTTAGCTTGGCTAAATTTTGGAGAGAATTTTGTATGGGAGCGAAATTTTAGCTCGATCTGCGTACAACGCTTTAACAACAACAAAAAACTATCTTTGCGAATGATTCGCTATGATTTCGCCTTGGTTTGGGAGAGCCTTATAAGGCTCCCCCAAACCAACGCGAAATAATAGCGGATCATTCGCAGAGGCAGTTTTTTGTTGTTTGGCCCTTACATGCTGGCTCCACCTGCCATGAACGATGCCAAGACTATGAACATGTCTAATAAAAATCCAATGGAGCCTGAAAAATCCATGTCTTGTCGACGACATGTCGAAGAAAACCAACTTTTGAACAAGACATGAACGCTGTTCAAAGCTTGCCATGAGATTTGACGTCTCACGTGCGTGTGAGTTTTTATCAGGTTTTCCTTGTATCTAGAGGTAGCTTGATATTAAAAATGGTCTTTCTACTGTTATCTGGAGTCTAAAGGGCGAGTATTATTGCAAAAGATAGAAGTAGTGGTGAGAGGGAAATGAAACGACATGACATGAACTGCCCAGCGAGAAAAAATCTGCTGATTGTTGATTGGATTGTGGTTGTGATGTTGGGCATCTGTATGTCCTGTGGAGTCGGGGTGTTAAGGCTCTCCCAAACCAACGCGAAACACGCGAATGATTTCGCGTCGTCAGTGAATGTTTCGCGTTGGTTTGGAGGAGCCTTTAATGTGAATGATTTCGCATCGTCAGTGAATGTTTCGCGTTGGTTTGGGAGAGCCTTTAAAGGCTCCCCCAAACCAATGCAAATTTGAATCATTAGGCGTGTTTTTTTATCATCGGGATCTGGATCTGGATCTTCTTTTAACACGTGTTACAAAAACAATTTTAGAAAATTTCCCATTATTTTGTTTTTGTATTAGATACGTGTAAAACTTAATCCAGATCCAGATCCCGATGACAATAAAACACGCCTATTCATAATAGCACAAAATATGACAAATACACAACGCCAAACAACAACAAAAAACAGTCGTCCGCGAATGTTTCGCGTTGGTTTGGGGGAGCCTCAGGCTTATTCGCATTAGAGCTGTGTCAATCGTGATTGATTCGGTCTTTGTGACCCGTTCTTCACAAAGAATGATTGATTGCAATCACAGCAGACCGAATCAATCGATCCCAATATCAATCATTTAAGTTTTCAAAGAGCGAGATATGTTTCGTTCATTCCACTCATTCTCAATCAATCCATTTCCACACCAGAATACTGAACGAAACAAAAAACACATACAATCTCAATCTCTATTTACGTGAATAAAAAAACACACCACAGGAACATAAATTGATATACATACATATCCACATCTACTATTAGCTAAGCTACACTTCATTTCCATTTTATTTCGGGTTTTCTCTTTCTCGTATGTATTAGTGTTCATTTTGTCTTCATTCTTTATGAATTTTGTCTATGGCTCTATCGACTATGCGCAGTACATGTTTGGTTTTGGAGAATTATTTGATTGAGATAGAGATTGAGATTGAGTTGAACGATATCGTTCATTTCGTTCATATCGTTCATATCGTTCATACGTTCACTTGAGATTGATTGGAATTGAGATCCATTGTGGACCAAGACCAAATCAATCTCATTGGCATTGTGAACGAATAGATCTTTGTTTATAATAAAGATATGATTGAATACAAAAATGCAGTTCTTTCTTAATTAATCGTATTTTCAATGCATTGGCAATTAGCGAAAAGTATTATAGTAAATAATTATTTTAAGTAGGTAAGCACTTTTTGGCTTTGAAAAAAATAAAGAATTTAGGTTTTTGTTTTGGATTAAGGCCTATTTTAAAAAAAAAATAATGCCCACATGAAAATTTAAAGTTATATTTTCTAAGATATAAATTCTTCCTTAAATAAGGATTGAAAACATACTGTAGCTATGCAGACTATTGATTTTTTTTTTTAATATGCCATATAAAAACGAATGATTGATAATATGATTGATTGAAAAGATCGAATCTTTGGTCAAATCAATCATTGATTGATTCGGTCTTTCAAAATGAACGATTGGCACAGCTCTAATTCGCATTCGCTGATCGCAGCTCATGAGAATCATATTTTTGGCAGCACTATCCCTAGACTTGACACATCAGTTTTACCAACCTCCAAACTCAAATGACAAAACCAGACAACACAAGCCAGTCATCTCTGTCACACTTCTTTGATCCCTATTTATTCGAAAATGTTATATATACATAAAAAAGAAGTTGTGCGCTAGCTTAAGAAGAAGGATCCGAAAATTCCAATTTTCCTTCATAAAAATTGTAATTCCATTAAAAATTCTAATTGAAATTCCCTCTCCAAATACGCAAATCTCATTTTCACTATTTCACTTCCCTTCACAACGCTATTTTGAGTGCGAAAATAAAAAACAAAAATAGACAAACATCTCGACGACGACATCGTCCAACGACCGAAAGTGATGCTGATGACTTTTTTCAATAAATTTTCCTTAAAAAAAAAACCTTTTTCCTTATTATTTAGATGATTGTGAAACATTCAAGCGGGATGGCTGATAAATTATGAACAAATAAATGCAAAGATATTTTTGAATGCAAGTGTGTTCTGATATTTGTGATCTAAAAAAAAAAAATTGGTGACGATGGTGCAAACATTCTCAACATCTCCCCGAAGGCACCTCTCCACAGTTTTAAAAGGATTTTTCTATTTTTTTTTTCTTTCCTCTTTCTGCTTCCCTTTCCCTCCTTAAATCCCCCCAGCTTTTCAACCAACCGGTTGTAATGTTACAAAAAAAGAATAACCAACTTCCCATTTCTTGATCTCGTTTTAGGAAAATCTTCCGAAGTTCCGTGCGTGTTTTTTAAAGAAATACAAAAAATATTTAATAAAAAAAATAAACAATTCGATTGTGAAATTTGTAAAAAAGATAAATCCATCAAAATACACAAAAATATGAAGAGACGAAATGCCGATTGTGGCAAAATACGGCGACCGATAAAGCGCAATAAAATTACGGAAGGAATGTACGGCAGGTGAGTTGTTGATTTCCTCTGGGTTTGGTTCTGGAATTCCTATTCCCTTCGTTGTTGTGGAAACTAACTGTAATAGAGGAGGGACATTTTTTTTGCAGCCATAGTCATGTATCGTGTTTACTCGGAACTACAACGACCACGAATATAGGATTGTTGCTAGGATGACAGCATGCTCCAGTCCTCTTCGTCATCCTCATCGTCGTCGTCACGTTTTGTTGTTCCTTTTTTAGGATATTTTACAACTTTATGTGTACATCGTGTAGGTTGTCCATGGTTGCGCCTTGCGCCCGCCGCGCGAAGCAAGGGGTATAACTCATGTTGACCTCCCACGCAAACCTATCTACCTCTCATACCCGAAATGGCCACTGTTGAATTTCCGGGATACATTGCCATTGCTTTGGAATTTAATCACATTGAGCATTGAGTGAGAGCGGCTGATAAATATGATGAATAGGAAGAAGAAGAGGAGGACATGTTGAAGGAAATTGAAACTCTGTGTCTGGGGGATGGGATGTAAATGGATTTATGAGGTTTTGTCTGGAATTTACCCTGCAATATGTATCCTGTGGAGCTCAGCACCATTCTATACAAAACAGATTATATTCAGTTTATGTTGTGTAACAATAACGTTCATATAATGCGCGTGTAAATTCATAAATAGGAAGATATTTCTTGTAATAATTTCAAAATGAATTGCAAATTGTTTTCAAATTGTCTTTTTTTGCTTGAGTCTTATTTTATTGATATTTCTGTAAGAAACCTTGATAAAAGATGCTCTTAATTCTTATTTTAGGGCAACCATGAAGAAACTTGTCTTAACATGTTCTGTTTTTATGAATTTTACTTTTTCTGGGAAATATTTGGATTCATTCAAATGGAAAACGTGTTGAACAATATTAGGCACGTGTTTGTTTTAATTAAGTTTTTTTCTTATTTGCTATCTCTTCATTTATTTATCTACGTATCTATTTTTAGATAATTTGGAAGTAAATAATCAGAAAAAAATCAATAAAAGGAATGCTAATTGTTTTCATAAAGCAAGTTTTTTGAGCTCTTTAATGTATTATTTTGGTTTGCTGCACTTGTGATATACCTACATAGGTTCTATAGCACCAAGTTTTAGATTTGTAAATAAAATAAATAAAAATAAAATAATTAAAATACTAATGGGCGTGATCTTGTCCGTTTTGAAAATGTGATACGTCTGCAAGTAAACCGCACGTCTATTAACACATGCACTTCAAGTCTCAAGAATGTAACTACACATCGCTCATTTAAAAGAATACCGTCATAACTCAAAAATTGACAGTTTTGAACTGAGTATAACATTGTTTGCTAAATCTTTTTATCTTTAGTTTTGTGAAAAAATTACATCGATATCTCATCTCCATTTGCCATACGAACGTTTTGTTTGTTGCACTACAGTCGTTTTTTCATATATTTTCACAAAAACGAAAATTTCAATCGCATTTATCTCAAAACAGCAAATTTTGAGATATGACGGTATTCTTTTAAATGAGCGACATCTAAATCTAAATCAAGATTTTGATTAAACCTGACATAATAAGGATAATAGATATACATATATACCTAGATAAAACTTTCGACTATTTTAGTAAAATTGTCTTCTTTTGAATGTAAACTTTTATTGAACAGAAATATAAATAATAAATTAGGTCTATTTCTGTGTATGGAAAAGGTTTTTTCTTTTGCCTCTCCCTAAAATAGGCGAATCTTCTTTTTCAAACTATCCAACAATTTCACTTTCGTTCCTTAAATCGACAAAGGATATATATATATTCCTATTTGTTGCTAACGTCTATCAAATCTTTTCAATTTTACTGAATTTAGCAATAACGAGTGTTGAAAAATACTTAAAATTTTGGTTTTATTCAAATAATGCAAACAAATTTTTAAAATAATTCTTTGTAAAAATGCAAATTAGGAGTGAGTTGCTTTTCACTCTTAGCTGACGGTATTTTACGGACCGTATGTATCTCACCCAGTAGGTGAAACCAATCTTCATCCTTTTGGAGACAGTAAAATAGTTGCGTTTAATATTTGAAAAGCATTTGATAGAGTTTACCACCAACGTCATATAGATATAACTTCCGAAATTGTTGTATTGTGTTAATCACTAAAGATTAACCTGAACTCCTTAAACTAAAAACAAAAGAACAAGACAAAAATCTTCTCCTATCCCGGTAGCTCGCATTGCAAAATAATAATTAGACAGACCACGTTTCTCATATCTGAGAAATTTCGAAGTGAGAAAAGAAACCTAAGTACCTAAGTTTTCTCCGCAAGGGGGTTATAAAAGAAGAAACCGATGCACATTAGTTTTGAAGTTTTAAATATCAAAATGGAACGGAAGTATAGCGCCGGGGCAAAGCATGTCACATTCGTGTTGTTCTGCTTAAATAAGAATCTATGTACTTGGCTGCACATCGCAAATTTGGTTCGAGAGCAAACTGAAACTGATGCGCATTCCTAGAAGTACAAGTATTACCGTAAAATTGTTTTAAAGGAGGAATGCATGGCTCTGAAAATGTAGTTCTGAATCTTGGCTAGCTTGATACTCCTCAAAGTGTTTCAGTCAGTTAGAATTTGGAAGTCAACGTGTAGGCTGCGTGTCGCTGCTCTTTAGGGTCGTGATCCATGCTAACAATCACGTGCAAGGTAAAGATATGACTAAATTTAAAAAGAATTCAAACTTTGTTTGTATTCAATACTGCAGCAATGTTTTAAATTACTGTACATAAGATGACTCTTCAAGTCTCTCAAATAAATGATTTCTTTTAAGCTTTACCAAAAAGCGTTGATAATTTTGAGATATCAAAAAACAGTTTTTGTTGTTTTTTTAATACAAATAAAACTTTTTTTAATTAATCAATATGTATGTACATATGTACATATGTATGTAATTATGTAGATCTATCACAGGTTTATAAGTGTATTCTTACTGTGCTAGGATGTATTCAATAAAGGTTAAAGATTAAATTGGGACTTTACCGTAGCTTTCCTATCTAGTATTGGAAATGATGCTCTGTCATTTTTAACTAAGTCTAAAGACTTAGACCGATTAATAGGAGCCATGATCTGGGCTTTTTAAGCAAACGCTATCGGCCTTTTTTTTGGAGACTTCATTTTGTTGATTTTTTGTTTTGTTTTAAATCTCCAAAAAGGGATGTTAAGGTTCACATAAAATGGTTATATCTTGAGTTCTATCAATTGGACCATCAAGATAGGTGTTTATGCTTAGAAAAAATGACCGAGCATCACACACAATTTTTTTTTTATTAAAATAAAAAGGCCCTAGCTGTTTTTAATCCCCCACCCTTTTTAAAGGCTGTCAAAAAAAACCTGCCAGACTTTGGTATTGTATCAAGATACCGTCATACTTAGATTTTGGTTATATTTCCTCGCCCTAAATTTGCTGTCGACTCTTAAGACTTATAATCTTCAAGTCGCGCAAGAATTAAAGATTAACACGACCAATTTTTACCAAGTCCGCGTAAATTCGCGATGTCAATTTTCTGGCGTAGAATTTTTTTGTGGGCCTTCTAAGATCTCACTTAGACTAGACATCATAAATTTATTCAAAAATTATTGAAAACCTGCATTCGTCAAGTCACGGCCGACATATGTACCATCAGTGAAGTTTGAAACAGAAACAAATTCCTAACTCATATCTTGGGCAAAATTTGTTAAAAGCAGTTCCAAAAGGCAAGCATAAAAATGTCTATTAAGCAGACTGTTTCAAAATGCAGAATATTCTTTTTTCTTGTGCAAATACAAATGTTAATATAATGTTGCACAATTCAGTTGTATTTGCGTATTCTATGTCGTTATATTTGCTTTGCATAGAAATTTGGCCTTGTATTTTAGCCGAAAAATCAATTCGAAGATATCTTCTTCCGACTGATAAATTTCGTGCCTCAGACTGTAAAGAAAAACTGGGATTATTAATATTTTATGTCTCTTTACTGAAAGGACATATCGACCCAGTTGCCTTATTTTTTGTGGAATAGGCCGTGTTTGCTAATTGATAACATAAGAGGTTTCACAAAGTAAAATTGTTATTTGATAGAATAGTGATAAAGTTAGTGATGAGGCATATATTTCTTTCAGGTTACGCTTTGCTTTTCGTTCAATTTACTTAACTTTTTTTGTTTTTTTTTTTTTTTTTTTTTACAGCACTACAGTTCTGTACATGAAATTCCTCGTACTCTGGGCCATTGTGATAACAGCCGACTTTATGTTTATGTTCCGATTTGAATTTTTATGGCCTTTTTGGCTACTTCTGCGGTCAGTTCACGACTCTTTTAAATACAAAGGATTGGTATGCAATTTAAAATCATGATCACGTGATAGTTTGTTTATGTTTAACTAATAATGTTTGACCTTTATTTAATTTAGGCTTTTTCAGTGTTGTTTGTATGCATAGCAATCACATCCGATTTGGTGTGTTTATTTTTCATCCCAGTGCATTGGCTTCTTTTTGCTGCTAGCACATATGTCTGGGTTCAATATGTGTGGCACACGGGTAAGATTTATAATTCATTTAATAAGAATCTTTAAATAAAATGTTTTGTTTTTTGTCCAAAAGATAAAGGAATATGTCTGCCCACAATTATACTTTGGATGTTATTTGTTTACCTGGAAGCAGGAATTAGATGGAAAGATAGCAGACATATGCCACACTTAGATTTGTGTCGACCTTTTGCTGCACATTGGTAAGTCTTTTTGAATCTATACAGTTTTGGAGAGTACATTATTTAATTTTAATTCTTATGATAGTATTGGTTATCCGGTTGTAACACTGGGCTTTGGCTTCAAAAGCTACGTTGGCTATAGAATGCGCCAGCGCAAACAACGTGAAGTATCTAAAGAAAATGAATTTTACATGCAGCTGCTGCAACAAGCCCTTCCACAAGAAGAAAATCAAGATGACACAGCAGTTATAAATACTGCAGGTGGCTCGGGGACGGCATCGCTATCCATGCCTTCATCGACATCAGCGGCTCTGACAAATGCCCAAAATAATACCTCCACACATAATGGAGCAGTGGCGTCAATGATACAGAACAATACTGACCCACAGCAACATAATCACAGTCACCACAACAATCAGTTGTCGGCGTCAACGTCTCTGACGGCGTCAACATCATCATCTTCGTCCGCTTCATCATCGGCGTCGTCAGCGACAGCGACGAGCAATGATGACAAGAGCTATGTTCAAATAGCGGGTCAATTTCAACAGCAAAGTGGCAACACTAGTAGCAGCAACAATAGTAGTGTTCATCATCAGCAACATAATAATCTAAATAACAGTAACTCTAGTTCTAATTCAAATAAAAACGCTCAAACAAGTAATCGCTCTGAATTTTTCAAGAGACCCCTTAAACTACTAACTTCAATTTGTTTGATAGGATCCTCCACGAATAGTGGGAGCTCCGGCGGTAACAGTGCTGCCTCCACGTCCAGCACCGCCACCATCAACAACTCCAACAATTCCGCGTCTTCCACATCAAATGGTCATGTGGGTGGGAGCGGCAGTAGTGGAGGTGGTGGCGGTGGCAGTTGTGGCGGCAATAGCAACAAAAATAACCGCCGAAGCGTGGATAAAGATAACAACAGTGCGACATCCAGCAGTCGTAGCAATACCAGTACATCTGGCAATGCTAATCAGAAAGATCATTTTACTATATCAGGTAAAATGAACAATAGCAATAATAGCTATCACATTAGTGAGCTCAATTGCAATAACAAAGATTGGGATAATGTTGGAGCTGGTGGCAGTGGAAATTATACAACTGCTACATCATCATCCCAAAAAGAAAAGAATAGTAATAACTATGATAGTTCACATGCAACAAATTGCCAACAGCAGCAACAACATCAGCAGAACACAGCCGCTGATTCTGGCTATGGAGGTTTTGGATCAGCGAAAAAGTCCGCGTCATCGTCATCTTCTGGGGGTGGCGGAAATCATAGTAATGGAAATATAATACAATACGAGGTGGAGGAAGTGGTTGAACCAGTTGAGAAAGTCAAAGGTACGTACTTTTTTTTCATGAACTGTGGATTTTAATTTTATAAAAGCTTTTGTTTCAACATTCAACTTTCTTGTTGATTCTTTTTATTGAAAAGTGAAATCTTTTGGCATGATTTTAAAAATATGGTTTCAATAATCGAAGGTTTAAATGCAAGAACAACTTAGCGAGCCTACACCAATCCGATCATTACAACAAAATCCCTAATTTTATAAAAGTCGTCGGCCTTGTGTCAACAACCAAAGGACAGAGGACAGTCATAGCTTTAATTTGATACCCCATTTATGGAAGTTGCTTATATTATAGGTGGACTTAGCCGAAAATGCAACCTGAAAAGTGCATTTTCTAACCAATTCCACCAGACAAAGCTTGTCCGATCAGTAGTTCTGTAAATGTAAGCCGCGAGATAGGTAATCTTGAGGTCGCCTCCCGGACTATAATAAACTTGTTTGCTTGTCCTTCTACATCTTTAGCGTTCAGTTACAGTGTATACTTCGATGAAATCTCTTCACTGATATTTCATTTAACTCCGTCCTCCTGCGTTAGTTCCTTCCACTCCTTTAAGATACTTTCTTGCTTTTTATAGCTTAGAGTGCGGTCATTTGACTTGTTCAGAGCTTTTAATATGTAGTTGACCTGTGGTGTCAACGTTTTGATGAAATTGGTATCGGCTTTTACAGTAGAAAAACTTCATTTTCGAAATCACCATCAAACTCCTAGGACCGTGAGCAAGAGGACTCTGGCACTACGGGGTTTTGAATGAAGTTCATGGTGCACATTAGTCGGAGGATTACAAAGTTGGTATCATTCTGCTAGTTATGTCTAGTATTTCGTTCCGGGTGCAGATTAGACTCAACTGAGAATGCCTAAAGACCCGTCTCCTACCTACCATAGTAGAATTGATTTTATAAATGGAACAAAAAAGATCTAGACCAGAGTAATCAATTGTATATAGGGAAACTCTGCTTACTGGCAGTCGAGAAATATTCTCATATAATATAAAAACCGTTCTTCCCATAATAATATTTAACTTCATTACATTTTCTTCCATTTGAAATAAACGCATATTTCTATGAGATATTAGCGGTTTGATTTCTAGTCTTCAAAGCGACACGCAGAACATGCACGGCTAATATTTGTTTTCTTTTCATAGGACGTCGTAATCGCTCTAAAAAGGACACATCTTCCAAGGACAATCATCAAAACCACCATACAAACAGCTCAAATAACAACAATAGCAATGCATCCGGTCACTCAAACTCAAATCATACTCATCACAATAGTAATCATCATCATCATAACCATAACAGTAATAATAATAACAACAACAACTCAAATCATAGCCACAGTGCTAAAGACTCCAATTCCGATACTTCGAGTATATCATCATCGGCTTCGGTGGCCTCTTCAACATCCACAATCGCCAATCTAGCATCGCAAGTTGTAGCAAAAATATGCGAAAGTTGCCTTAAACTAGAGGCCGATGTTAAAAAATATCGCACCGAAATTAGCCATATGAAACAAATCGAAAACGAATTGCGACAGAAATTGGAAGCAAATCTAACCACAAAAAGCTGTTTGCAGGCCAAACAGAAGGAATGTGATGATTTGGAGAAGAGAATTCAAGAGCTTACTAGTTTACGTCAACATGACATGATAGCACAACAAAACACGGAGCGACGTCTTACAGAGGAAAGACGCCAAAAGCAATCAATTGAAGCACAACTGAATAATGAAAAGAAAGCCCGAAAAATTGCAGAGGATAAGGCAAGTCGACCGGAATGTAGTGATTCTTGCAAGCAGCGAAAACAACAGATTGACATTGAACTGAAGCAGTTGCGACGTGATTTGAAATCAGCCGAAGAATCAAAAGAAATGGCTCAGCAACAAGGAAGAAAGTTCGAACAAGAGGTGAGTGAGGAGAATGATGTTCTAAGAAAATTAATAATTTATTTCACTTCTTTTTTTTAAGCTCCGAATGTTTGAAGCTGAAATACGAAGCCGTGATTCTCAGCCTGGTACTGAAATGTTGATGTCAGCACTGGCAGCAATGCAAGATAAGAATTGTACACTCGAGAAGAATCTATCGGCCGAAACGAGAGTTAAGCTGGACTTATTCTCGGCACTAGGCGAGGCTAAGCGACAGCTTGAAATAAAAGAGAGTGAGTATGATTTTGCATGAAAATACCCCAAAGGTTTTCTATACCATCATAGAAATAGTTTAATACATTGCAGTCATGACATCCTAATTAACAAAATTATCATTCATTTTTTAAATGATAATAAATCTGTTTTTTTTTTAAGGTCTTTATCGCACCAAAAAGGACGAAGTTCATGATTTGAAAGCAAAAATTGCTCAACTTCTTGCTGTGATGCCCACAGATAGTCTTTGTTTGCCAACATGCAGTAACACAGGAAGTTCTATGCTACGCATGAATGATACTCCCCCACTGCAGGGTCCCTCAAGTCCCATGATGGGTATGGGACCGCAGGGACAACATCAGCAAATCCTAAGTGGCCATCAACTTAATCAGAGAGTCTCAAATTCAGGTGTTAGCAGTAATCAGCAACAACAAATGCAGCAGCAACAGTTACAGCAACAACAACAGCAGTTGCAACAGCAGCAGCAGCAACAACAACAGCAGCAGCAACAACAACAACAACAGCAGCAACAGCAGCAACAACAACAACAACAACAGCAGCAGCAACAACAACAACAACAGCAACAACAACAACAGCAGCAAAAACAACAGCAGCAGCAACAACAACAACAACAACAGCAGCAGCAACAACAGCAACAGCAAAACGTGGTAGTGTCACAATCATCAGTTGTTGGCGTAGTCGGTGTGCCTGTCTCACAATCGGGTACTTCGAATTTAGACCCGAACGCTAGCGTTTATACACCCAAGAATCCGAATTCAATGGTAGGTGCCAATGGCAACCAGAACACCGATGCCTGACATAAACGTCGTCAAGTTTGAGACCATCGTAGAAACTAAATACGCCACAGAGACAGGATATAATAAAACAAAATACTAAAGGATTTTTTTAAAAGAAAGAACAAGTGAGAAAGAGAGAGAGTGGGAAACAATAACCGAGTGGAGAAAGTGAGCTAACATTTTAATTTTTTTAGTTTAAATTATAATTTAGTAAGAAGAAATAATTATATTTACTCAATGTAACATGTAGTAGTGCGCTCTGTTTTCACGTAACTCTTAAGAGGAAGAAGAAAAACATTGCTCTTAATGATGGCCCCACTTTTAAAAATTAACCGCTGAAACAGCAATAATGAATCTGAATTTATTTAAGTTTTTTTTTAATATATATATATAAATTAAATATGCTTTATTTTACTTATAAACTGAAATTGTATTTGTTTGTTTTCATGTAAATCTTAATTTTTCAAACAAATACCTATTTTCATTTTTTTTTTGTAAAGGAGAATTTGGGATTTTACTTTTAACAGATATTGGTTTAATTCGAAAACCTTAAAGTGCTTCGCTTTTGTGAACTAATCACTACTAACTTTTGTATTTTGAAATAACAAATATAAATATCACAGATTATACACAATATTTTGCAAATACAAAAATAAAAACACTGAGGATGGTTTCGTTATGAAAACACATTCCAGTGCATTTATTTTTAAATTTAAGTTTAACCCTATTACCTACCGATTATGTTTTCCACTAATGACTAATGAAAACGAAATATGCGTATATGTATGCGTCTTTTTTTTTATTCATCGTGTGGTTTTGTTTCGATCTCCAGAATAGCTTATGACAACGTTTGACAACTACTTTCGACATTTCCAATCCATATGTATGTGATATTTCAATATTTTGAATATTATTGTATTTCAGTCAAGAATAAAAGTATATATCTGTGGTTTATGGTATGAACATGATAACTCCATAAAATATTTGCGTCTTCTTAAAGTTCACTTTATATCATTAATATTTCAAATTTGAAGAATTGCGGTCAATCCGATAAGGATCTACCTCGATATAAAGTGAACTTTGAAGCGCAAATTATTTAATGGAGTTATAATCATGTTTTTACCAAACACCACGGATGTGCCTGTACATTATTTTCTCCTATCAGGATCCGGATTTAGAAATGGATTCACTTTTACCACGTGCTACAAACACAATTTTGTTTCTGTACTACGTGTTAAATCCAGTTCCGGATCCCGATAGAAGATAATAAAACACAGCTGATGTAATTTCGAATCTCGCTGACATTTTAACTGAATTCAAGCTTACGGCTTTAGCGATTCCATAATTTCAATTTTTAAAGTTCTATATATTTACACTGACAAAAATTGAACACGTATCCTTTTATTGTTTAGGCTCACTACCTGTATCACGAAACAAATTAGGCATGTTCAGGAAAATGAGATCTCAGAGCCCTCAGCAATCTCACTCTCGTAAACAGGATTCCTCAGTTTTTCTGTCAAATTACCTAGGAAAAAAATATTGGATCTGCTTGCTCACTTTTTGACGGACTGCTGAGGGCTCTGAGATCTGATTTTTCTGAACATGCCTATTCAAATAATTAATTTAAGTAAATTATGTACAGTCGACTGACAGAAAAATATCCATCTTTCAGTTAATATCGAAACTTGGCTTTTCAAAATGTTTTCAAATTGTTACTGGACGAAATATTTGTTTCTTTTTCATTTAAAGAAAAAATGCTAACATTAGAGTTGGTTGAAGATGCCTTTACTTCTGGTTAAAATTTGTTCCTCGTAGCATACATAGCTCCATTGGCTCTCTAGCTTATTTATATCACTTTGAAGTACATTATTTAGATCTAATTGTATTTATTACATGTTTTAAATGCAACTTTTACACATGGTGCTGCATATCGAGTAAATCTTGCTCTAAACCAAAAAGCCTCTTAAGTAAGCTTTATAGGTCCTTATAGAAAATTAATACTTTTGGTTACATTTTTGTCATAGTTGTACATATCCTATCTATAAAAAGGGTTTCAAATAAAGGCTATACTTGTCATTTTGATGATATCAGTGGTTGGAAAAAGGCTGATTGTTATCACAAGTACAACCACTTATGAAAAGCTTTTTTTTCCGAATTAGTAACTGTTTGTTGTTAATATTGCTATAAGCTATCTGCCTCCAGTTGATTAAGATCATTTTCCACTTGCGCGACCTTAGGCGATATCGATTTATACTCAAAGACTTTCCCACATTATATGAAGTTTAAATTTATTTGTCTTTAGAAAATATCGGTTCTTAACCGATAAAAAATAAAACAAACAAAAGGCTAAACAAATCGTAAGTAAAAACAATATTCTAATAACCCTGTATCAAATTTATCTGCCCATGTTTTGTCTCATTATACTTTTTTTTATACTAATGATCTCCTACATGAAATGGTAACATATAAATGTTAATCTCAATACTTTCTTCATCGTTTGTACTTAATTTTTTCGGTAACACAGTTTTTTAGTTTACTTTGTCAATCATCATTGTAAACTGTCGACTTTTTATATAAACAAAAAACCAAGGGATAGAACAGAGAAATAAAAAAACAGGTTTGTCTGCGAGTTTTTTTTAATTTAAAAACCACTCTCTCTTTCATTATACCTTTTAATTAATTTCCCTCTCTCTAATATTATAAAAAAATATAAATTAATATTTAAAACAAAAAAAAAACTTTCATTCATTTCCTAAAATAATAATTTTTTTGTTGTGATTATTTAAGTTTTTCGTTCAATTTTATTATTTAATTTTTTACTATTATTACATAATTATTAAACGATATGAAGAAAATGACTGATTTTGTAATTTAATTTTTGCACATTTATTTCCCTTTTTTACGAATTTATATAAAAAAAAACAAAAAATCTTAAGTTCTTATATTGATTTCATTATTTTCTTTGTCGACGACTATTTAATTTAAGTTAAAAAAAATAACAAGCAAAAACAGAAAAAAGAAAGACCATCTCTCTTGAAAAAAAAAATAATTATAATAATAAGATTGTAATTCCTTCTTCGAATTTAGTTTTATTCATTATTTTTTTTATTTTTTAAATTGCTTTTTTTTTTGTTTTCTTCTTTTCTCTTTTAAAAAATAATATTCAGCCAATATGAGAGCATACAATTTATATTTATTATAAAAAAAAGAATAAGCTTATTATTAATTTAAAATATTGAATGATTAAAGAAGACTTAGAAAACAAAGATCACAATTGAGTCTTAATTTTTGTCTATGAAAAGCAAAAGATATACAAATAACTATATTTAATGAAGAACGAAAAAGTTGAGAAACACAAAAAAAACATTGATTGAATTATGTGTTAACTATAAAAAGTCTAACAACTTCTGCGATTCAAAAATCCTCCCATTTTAATTAATTATTATTAATTAATTACTATAAATTAATTTTATGAAATAAAAAAAAAAAATTACAAAATATTGAAAAGATTCGCAAACTAAGCAAACAAAACATTAAAAACCAACTACCAACTGATGATTGAAATACTCAAACAAATATAAACTGTCTTTTTATTTTATTCTGCAGTTTTTTTTTTGTATTTATTTTTGATTGTAATGGAATTTTAGATGTTGATTTTCAACTCTTCAAAAGGAAACTTTTTAAATATTTTATTTTTTAATTAACGACTTTTCATCGAAATATTTTGCTGGAAACTGGAAACTCAAATGGCTTTGATATTCCTCCTATAAATAAGACGTGTTCAGGAAAATGAGATCTCCGACGGCTCGGTGTCAAAAACTGAGCAAGAGAATCCAATATTGTCTTTCCTCAGTTATTTGACAGCATTATTTTTGAGGAATCCTGTTCACGATACTGAGATCGCTGATGGCTCTGATATCTCATTTTCCTGAACTCGCCTATTGTTAAGTAAGTATGTATGTACCTTTTACCTTAGGGTGGTTGTTAAAAAAAAGGTCATCTTGGCTCTAAATAAAGAAAAAAAACTAATTTCTTCAGATTTGAATTTGCATCCCTTATAGTCGCTGTAGGGGTTAATTAAATTTTTTTTTTTCGTAGTACCTCGTGGCATAATGGTTAGTGCATTGGACTGTCATGCCGAAGGTCTGGGTTCGACTCCCAGCCGCTGCCACCTAAAAACAGAAATATTTTTTTTCCGAGGTACTGTCTCTTGCGAGGAACTGACAAATCCTCATCTAGCCTTCGGACTTGTAGGTCCCCTCCATCCCTGCCAACAACACGCACACAGGAATGATTGAGAGTTGTAAATCAACTAGACCCTGGTTCTCCACGAGCTGTTGCGCCACCAAATTTAATTTTGTTTATTAGTTTTATTTTTTTGTTTGCTTATAGGTGATTCGCGTAAAATCTGCCAAAAAAATCAGAGCACCTGGGTTAGAAGTAGACATGTAACAGGACAGGAGGGGCAATTTAAAAAAAAAAGTTATATAAAATAGAAACAAATTATTAAAAAACAACGGCAACACTTACAATATTGTTTTGTAGCTTTTTGGAAAGCCAGAAGACCAGTCTTATTTAAAAAAAAAGTTCTTTCAATAAATAGGTAAAAAATGCTTTCAAACTTAACATTTTGAAAAAAATATTTTGCTTAAAATATTCTGTCTGCCTGACTATTCGGCTGTAGCCAAAACTGCTAGATCGATTTTCTTAAAATTGTAATTGTAAGATTTTATTTCGCCTGAAAATGCCATTTCATGTTACATGATAATGTTGTTTCTTACATTAATCAATTGATTCCTTTCTTCGTCACCTTTTTGTTTAAAAACTAATGATTGTCCTTAAGTGGGCTCAAGGTCAATTATTGTTTATTTATTTTATGTGTTGTAACGTTTCTTCAGACCTTTTCATAATTAAAATTATAATTTAAAATTATATATGCACAAACATAACATATAACAAAATTCAAATGGATTATACTTACAACTGTTATAAATAAGAGTTTATACAAATAATTCTTATTTGTTTGAAGACGTTTCAAAATGTTGGGCGTATTTTTATTTTTATTGGCTTTTGTATTTGTTCGAAAATTTATTTTAAAGTTTATCGTATTTGAATATTTAAATTCAAATGATTTCATTTTGAAAACAAACTCAGATGTTTGTATGTACAGCTGCGGTCAAAATAATAGTAGTACTCCTTAATAAAAAATCAAACTTGAAAAAAAGTTGATCCCTTAATTATTAACAAATTAATACCCATGTGATTTTCAAATTGGTATTTTTAAGCTTGTATTTTCGAAAAAAGAAAAAATTCCAAATATAATATTTTATAAGATATTTTCAAATTTATTGAAGAACTTTTGAAAAACAGCGGTCAAAAAAATAGTAGTGCGCAGATAATACACCTTTAAATATCACAAAAAATCAAATTTAGGGCAAATTTTTATCATAAGATTTAGTTGAGGGTTTGAACCTTAAACTCACAGTTAGTCGCAAGTCCCTTGTTGGAAAAAAACAGCAGCACAACCGCGTTGCATCGAGTTTATCAGGTTTCCACACCTTTCTACGCCTATCGAGCTCCATGAGTGCTGTATCGCTTCCCAAAGGGCTTTATTGTTAGTTGGATGGCAACTAGCAACATATTTATTTGCATCGCACAACAAGTTCTCAATGGGATTTAAGTCCGGAGACTGTGCGGCCAGTCCATCACATCAACTCTATTTGCCTGGAATCATTGCTTCGCAAGTTTACTAGTAGGCTTTGGGTCATTGTCTCACTGAAAGACACGTTTCAGTTAGTTTTTCATCTTCAGCATAGAGTAGCATTACTTTCTGCATGATCTTAATACAGATTTTCAAATCCATGATACCTTCAATTTGGTGTATTGGAAAAACACCATAGAAGGAAAAACATGCCCGAACCATTATGCTGAGTCCTCCGTGTTTAAGTGTTTTTGTTTTGAAACGTGGATTATATTCTGTGTTTGTTGGCCTTCTTACACATTGATGAGGTCAATTTCCAACATATAAAACAATCTTGAACTCGTCTGACCACAGAATATTACTCCGATTTGATGCAGGCCAGTCCAAAGTGGTTCCTTTGCGAATTTCGATCTTTTTGTTACATTGTTTTTTGTCAAAAAAGGTACCCCTCCAGGCTGTTGGCGGCTTGAACATGTTCTCGTGACTTTCTACGAACCGTTTTATTGATGGCAATAACATAAAATATGCCTTTAATCTCAGAAGCTGGCGTAACGGGAGTGATTTTTAAATGCTTGATGACTCGTTTCATCAACTTTGGTGGCAAAAGCGGCTTCCGCCCGCCATTTTCTGACTTTGGCAGTTAAATAATGACTTTTCTTACCATTGTTGGTGAGCATTCAACTTGGCATTGAACCAGCGCATAAGTTTTGCCTTTCGATATCAGTCTTCTAACTAAGACACGCTATCCCGGTGTTGTGTTTGCCTCTGCCCATTGCTGGCAAAAATATGACCAATTTTTCAATAAAAACTATGAAGATGTTATGGATAAACAAAAACCAACGTTTTTTTAAATGTTTAATTTAAGAAATAAGGGAGAAAAAGAATATTTATTCACATAAACCGTTGCACTACTATTATTTTGACCGACAGAATTCTTAGCTTTGATTAATAACGGTTGCTTATTTGTCATATTACCGTTGCAAATAAAAATGTATGTGTACCCGCTCATTAAGAAAATGTTATTAAGTCAAAATGCAACAGTTTGTTACTATCAACGCAATATAAAATTTACAAAACTTAAGTTACGCAATTCTTTTACTCGTTCTACTATTATTTTGACCGCAACTGTATGTATTGTGAATATAATCTTAGGGTTGAGTAGGTATTATTTAAGTAGATATGGTTCGATAATTATTAATGAACTGTCCATAAATATTGCTAAGTCCATCACAATCTGAACGTCTGTTAATGTTATTTTCAGTGTTTCTAATATGTAACATTTCTATTAACATTCTTTTATTGTAATTCTTTTCTGATTGTAAAATTGCTACATTCTTAAAATCAGGACGATGATTTTCCTCTATGCAACGAAGAGCATAGATAGTGCTTCCACTATTTATATCAGATTTATGACCTGATATACGATTACGAAGTTTTTGCATTGAGATTCCTACATAGGTTGATGGACATGATGTTGACCCATCTCCTACACATTTAATTTTGTATATTATATTTGATTTTTCTTCTTTTTCTAATTTATCTTTTAATTTTGAGAAAACTGAATTTTTTAGTGTATTTGCTGATTTAAAGGTTATTCTAGTTTTTTCTTTATCTCTAATTGGTGCTTTCAATTAAACGATTTGAAAAGTTTGGAACGTACATATAAAGCATTTTTATAGATTATTTGTGGTTCATCTATATTTTGGTTTGATTGTCTATTATTATTGAGATAGTTATTAATAAGAGATCTACTTACTTCTTTTGGGAATGAATTTGAATATAACGTATCCATTATTATTCCAATATTTTTTTGTCGAAATCTAATATCACTATTATCTAGAACCCTATTTATGAAATTTTGTGCTGTATTGATAATTACTAATTTTGGTTGTTTTGAGTTGAAATTGATCAAACGGGCTGAAGATGTTGGTTTTTTATACCAATCAAAAATAAGCTATCTACTTTTTCTTATTACTCTAACTGCTAGATAGGGGAGCATTTCTTGTTTTTCAACTTCAAAGGTAAATTGAATTTTAGGATGAAATGAATTGAGTGCTGTCATTGAATAACTACAAATAGAAGGGACACCGGGCAAAACGTCCACTAGGTGGCCTGGTTTGGCAGTCTGTCGCTGCAATCGCTCTATCAAATACAACACCCTTTAATAAATTTGTTCCTTAAAAAATTGTTCCTTTTGGTAAATTTCCTTAATTGCCGAAGAAGAAAGGGAAGAAATGTTTTTTTTCACAGAGCTTGAAAATGAACAACAACAACGAATTGAACAGCCGTTTTAGTTTTGCTTTTGAGGTATTTTTTTTCAATGCCATTCGAGGACTCAAGGTTAATGAAAATATGGGGTAGAGATAAAAATTATATTTTCTTTTCTGGGTTGTGTGTTGTCCAGTAAATAAAATTGTTGTTAGTGTTTTCTTGCAATTTGGGATGTTAACGCTGATGGCTTTGTTTTGTTTTTTATATCTTGAGATCCATAGGCAAGGAATAATAATTTTTTTTTTTATTTGAAAACATAAGTCTCAAGTGGTACATACACACAACACAAGTGTGCACTCTTTGATTTTTGGTGTGGTGGGTCGATCGGTGGTATATGTGTGGCGGAGTGTGTGCACACTTATGTGCTGTGAATGGGTCGTTTTATAGGTATGTATATGCAGGAAGGTACCTGTTCCATCTTCTTTTAAATTTTTCGTTGATTTTCACGGATCCTTATCAATTAATATAGATTATCAAGTATTGAGTACCAATTTTCAAATCGTACCTATTTATTACATAGGTACCTGCCATCTGTCACATAAAAATAATTAAATAATAGTTTATAATTTGTTCTCATTTATTGTTTTTTCAACGATTTTGGTATAAATGTAGGTACATATGTACATACATTGTTATTTTTAAGATAGAAAAAATAAAAATTATAAGTATTATTATGTACTTAATAAATCAAAAAAGAAACTAAAGCAACCAGTGATAGTAAAGATGTAGTTTTTTTTTAAATAAAGGTTTTGTTTTTGCTGTACCCAATTGAAAAATGTTTGAAATTTAAAACTAAAACCGTGAAACAGGGTGTAGAGCACATTTGAAGGTATGTAGGTATGTAACTCCCTTTTTTTAGCAACTAAGCGATAAAAATGGTTCTATCTTATGTTTTTCTTTTAAATAGAAGGATACACTTTAAGTGGACTTTTGAGAGGTAGATATTCTGATTTTAATTTGGCCATAATTTAATTTAACTTAAAATTAAAATCGCATAAATGTACACTAGTTAAGAAAAATTCTAGGAACAAGATTTTGTATTTTTTTGTCAGTGGTTTTTGTTGTATGTGTGAGATGACACAGAAAGCTTTTTTTTAATTTTTAAAGGTTGTAATTTTCTCGGAACTTTTTTGAGTCAATCAAATCACCAAAATCACACCTAATAATAAAAAAACGACTTTTTGTGATCCCTTCGTAGGTACATACAATGTATATTAGGGTGGTCCTTATATTGTTTTTTTTTGAAAATCCAACTTGGATAGGCATCAAATGACTGTAAATAGAGAAAATCAAATTTCCTAATTTTGTTCAGATTTTTATTTCACCCCCCTGGTCTCCCTTTTCCCACTTCAAGGTACAAATAATGGAGTTAGGGTGATTCTTATAACACGCGAAAAAAATCAGAACTTATAGATTAGATTGAGACGAACACAAAATTGTGTTGGAGGGGGATCTTTTTCCCCCCGTTCAGGCGGGAGGGGTCATTTTCTAAAAATTTGACCCAAAATAGAAAAAATTATTAAAAAACAACGGGACCACTTACAATGGCGTGCTATAGCTTTTTTTAAAGCCATGAATCCAGTCTCTAATATGTTTCTTAAATCAAGGTTTTATTATAAATAGTTTCTGAAAAAAATAATTTTCAAACGTACAACATCATTATTTTTGTGACAAAAAATATTCAATATGTCAAAAGTGTTAAAAGCCTAGGAATAGTTCTTAATACAAAACTCTCTGCTAGGGATAATGTAAACATGATAGTCAAATCAATTTATCCTGGAGTAAGACAGTTAAATCAATCCGCATCGGTAATGCCGTTTGCTATACAAGACTAATGCTTGCCAAAAGTCTCTTACTACCAATTTTCAGCTATAGTGCTCTTATTTTTAGTAATTTAGATTCAATTTCTATGAGAAAACTTCAAGTCGCGTATAATACAGCAATCAGATATGTTATTCGCTTACGTAGATTTGACCACATATCTATATATAGCAAAATAATAACAGGTTTATCTCTTAAAGAATATTTGAATTTCAAAAATTGTGTTTTTCTTTTTAATGTGATAATTAATAAGCAACCTCTGTATCTTTATGAAAAAATTAATTTTGCTTCTTCTGTCAGAACAAACAGTATAATTGTACCTTCTTTTAATTATCTTGAAAGTAAAAGATTGTTCTTCTTCCACTCTATTAAACTATGGAATTCCTTGCCGTTCTCTATTCGGGACTGTAGTACACTTTCAAGTTTCAAAAAGACACTTTATGAATATATCTCAAATAATAACACTATTTTTTCTTAAAACATACATACCTGAATACATGTATACATAAATAATAATATCAATAATAATTAACCTTCAATTTTCTTAAATACCTATATTTTCCTATATTTTTAATTTCACTGCTTTTCAAACTTTGCTTTTTTATATGGTAATTTTAAGTACTTACATATATTTATTTTGTATTTCATCTCAACTTGTGTTGCTCTTTTTGACGAGTTTTTTAGTTGTTAAGTACTAATTATAAGAATATTATATTCTTCTTGTACTACCACATTTTTAATGAAATAAATACAAATACAAATACAAATACAAAAGCTTGATTTAAAAAACATATTAAAGAATTCATGGCTTTAAAAAAAGCTATAGCACGCCATTGTAAGTGGTCCCGTTGTTTTTTAATAATTTTTTTCTATTTCGGGTCAAATTTTTAGAAAAAGACCTCCCCTCCGCTACAATTTTTTGTTCGTCTCAATCTAATCTATAAGTTCTGTGCCGAGATTCAGCTAATTCGAAGCCGCAGGGAGTGAGTGAGATGAGTCACTTTTCGTCGAAAAGCGATTCAGTTAGCAAAAGGGAGTGAGTGAGCGAGTGAAATGAAATGTCAGATTACTCGCCAGATATATCCGCAGTGACTTGGTGTATGTGTTGGTAAATTTCTAGTTTTGGATAAGTATATGTACTTTTCTCAAGAATTCCTATTCATGGATAGGAAACGAAATAAAAAACAACAACGTAGATAAAAACAACTACCCTTTTATTGATTCTTTAATTTTATTTTATTTTCATGTGCACATATATATATTAAATAAATGTATATTCTATTCACTTTCAACACTTTTAAACTTTTTATTTCTCAAGGGTGAAACTCACATTAAACTTTAATTATGACAAAAAAAAAATAATTGAAACAAAATATACTCCAAACTCCATTATTAAAGATTCCAATGTTTACATTGTTGTATTTGTTGTTTCATTTTGTTTTGCGTAACGAGTGTGACAAGGAGGTAGAATTTAATTCTTTTATATTTATTCTTTGTCTCATGTTCGAAACTAAATTCGAACTTACTCATTTCACTTCAATAGCTGAATCACTTTTGCGAGTGAAGTGAGATGAGTCGGCGAGTAAGGCGAGTCATCTCATCTCACTCGCTGAAATAGCTGAATCTCGGCACTGATTTTTTTTGCGTGTTATAAGAATCACCCTAACTCCATTATTTGTACCTTAAAGTGGAAAAAGGGAGACCAGGGGGGTGAAATAAAAATCTGAAAAAATTAGGGAAATTGTTTTTCAATGTTTTGACTCGAATGAAGGCTATCCAAGACAATGTCCAATTTAAGGACCACCCTAATGTATATCTGTTGCTTCTTTGCAAATATTTATTGCATGGTAAATATTAGTATGCAAATTTGTAGATTAACATATTCTTAACATTGCTGATTATTTTTATATTGAAAAAAATTAAAAAAAAAAACTTTAAATCTTTTTTCTTGTCCAAGTAGTGCGTGACCAATACAAAATTGTAAATAGTTGAAAATAATTCGTTATTTTTGTTTTCATTTCGATGGTGATTACACAAATGTTTAGTAAAAACACAATAAGTTACTTTTTTAATTGGAAATTTTTCAAAATTGTTAAGAATATGTTAGTCTTCAAATCTGCATACTTATATTAACCATGCAATAAATATTTGGAAGGAAGCAAAAGATATACATACCTACGAAGAGATTACAAAAAGTCGTTTGAACTTTTTTCTAAAATAACGGTGAAAAGTCACAAAAACAAATAGTCTCAACAAAGTCTAAAATGATCATTATAAGTTGGGATATTGGTGATAAAAAAACATTATTCATTGAAGCTTGAAGATCACATATCTCAGGTAAAACTAAATATTACAACAAAAACAAGGTGACTTAAAGTTGAATACACAAGTCACCTAACTAAAGTTCCGAACATAAAATTCGGAGATTTTCTCACTTGTCAAAGTCAAAAATAAAAAATATGCTTCGTGTTTCATCTTATACCACAACTTAGTACCATGAATACAAAATTATAAACAAACATTTTGTTTTCCTTAAATTTGCTTGAATGGTTGAAGTATGACGTCTGAGTCCGAACATTAGAATTGTATTTATTTAACTAATTAAAAACAAAAAGTAGTTTTTAAATTATTTTATAGATTTAAAAGTTTAGTCTACACATAATAAAAAAAAAATAAAGAATACTTTTTGAAAGTGAGCGGCAGTTTGTTGTTAAGCTTAATTCAAACAACAAATACAAGAAATTATTTAAATCTTAGTATAGATAATATACAGTGTGTCCCGGACCTGAGTGGAAGTATTTTAGGATGTGGTTCTTGGGGTTATTCTAAGAAAAAAAATGTTTGGGGGGAAAGTTGTATCTTCCCTCCCTGAGGCAGGCAAAAAAAACATTAAAAATCAACGAAAACACATCTTATAATATGCTATAGTTTTTTTTGAAAGATAATACTCCATTCTTGCATTTGGATTTCAAATCAAGTTGTTTAAGCGAATAGGTTTCGAAAAATTAAATTTCAAAGTCAAAATAAAAAAAAAAAAAAATGTGATTTTTTTTTTAAGTCGATATTTTTCAAAATTTTACGTAATAAAGTGCTTTCTTGTGTTCAATATTCAATGCCCTCATCATTTATTTAGTCCATTACCGAAAACCAAATGCAAAAATCTTCCTTAGTTTTTGAGAAATTAAGAAAAAACAAAAGGTACTTTTACCAAACACACAACAATTAAACGCAATTCTCCTCCGTATCGTAACCGGACTTCAAACGCACAATAATTCAAATAAAAGAGAAACCGTTTTGTATCTTTTTGTTGCTGTATGGCGATGAGACGGACACCAAACACAAATATATTTAAAATGCACCTATGTTACCTACTTGTGCGTTCATTCACAAAAGAAAATCAAAGCACAAATTGAAGAAAAAAAATATGTATCCTTTCTTCGCTCTATCTACATATCTACTCGTATGTATCTATGTATATCTCTAAGAAAAATACAAAAGGATTTATTTGAGACTCACTTAGCCGAGAAGAAAACCAATTATTGTGTGAAAAGGAAATTATAGCTTCATGAGCGGCCACTGGATTTGATTGGTGCGACTGTCGTTTGAGCAATGCTCGGTGTCCCCTTCTATTTGTAATTATTCAATGGTGCTGTTAAAGTCGAATTCAACTCATTCAATTTGATGATTAAAAATAAATCATCAACATACTTTTTAATAACTTTTGGTGTATATGGTAGCTTCTCTAAGAAATTATAAAGTAAGGTTTCTATTACTATATCTGCTAAAATTGGTGATATAGGACTTACCATTGGTACACCTTGTTTTTGCTGATAAGTTGTTTTATTAAATTGCAAATAATTATTATCAACTATACAAAAACGTAAAAGTTCAAAAAATTGTTTCTTTTTAATTTGTGTATTTTCTTTGATAGTATTACAATTGATAGTATTACAACTTTTTTCAATAATTTCTATTGCCATTTGTACCGGAATATTTGTAAACAGAGAAACTACATCAAAAGAAACTAGTATATCATTTTCTTCCAAAATAATGGGTGAAACTGTTTCAATAAAATATTTAGTATTTTTAACATTATATTTTGAATTCTCAGTTATAAATAAAAGATATTACTTTGAATAACTTAAAAACACTTATTTTATTTATTTATTTACTAAAATGCATTTCGGAAGCAATGCTTCCATCGTCAGTAAGTTTTATATAAATAATAATACAAACATAGTGAAATTAGGATCTATTATAAAATTTTTTGAAAATTGGTCCATCGTCATTATTCATTAAATTATTTCTATTTTTAACAATGTAAAGAGATTCATATGCATCTAATTCAAAAGGATAATTAACATTTCGAATTAATTTCAAATTTTGTATGTGTTGTGCTACACTCGACTTCTCAGGTTCATTGTATTTTACATGGGCAAAATGTTCTTTGAATCTTTTCACAATTGGTCTTCTTGTCTGTCCTAGATATTCTTTTCTTCAATCGCTGCATCCAATAGAGTATAATCCTGACTGTTGATATTTTTCAATTTTGTTCTTTGAGCCACTAATCAGATTTTTAAGTTCTATCTCACTACACTGGCTTATTTTTATATTTTGTCTACTAAAAATTGGTCTTAATTTTGATGTTATTTCTGGATAAAAATTGAATTTTGACCATTTCTTTTGTTCATCTTGTTCATTTCTGATTAAATCTAAAGTTGTATAATTACTTAAATTTTGTTTTCTTCGTCGTAAATTTGTGCAATCGTCATAATATCATCTATTAATTGTTCTGTATATCCATTTATCTTAGCTATTTCTTTGATCTTTCGTATTTCAATTTATTCTCTTTCTTTCGTCACCGGGATATTCAAAGCTCTAAAAATCATTGAATGGAAGGCTGATATTTTGTGTTCAAATTAATGAAAAGAGTCCGATGTTATATATCTTAGAGTATTTGAAGGTTTTCGATAAATACCTAACAACCTCGAAATTTTCACCTTTTCTAATTATAGTCAAATCTAAATGATTTAATCTTCCGTTTATTTCTTCTTCGCAAGTAAATTTGATTGTTGGATATTCTGTTTTATTTAGTAAGTTTATTAGACTTCGAAGTTCTTGTTTTTTGACTATGGCCCATACATCATCTATGTATCTGAACCAGATTCTTGGAAAATTTCTTGCATTTTTCATTTTAGTTTCTAAATTTGACATGAATAAATTTGCCAAAAATGGACTAAAATGTGAACCCATACTGCAACCAAACTTTTGTCGATAGAATTTTTGATTAAACTGAAACCAATTTTCATTCATACATAATTTTGTAAGGTTAGTTAGTTCATTGACTTCTTCTTGTCTTAAGGAATTTGTTTCTAATAAAAGCTAACCTTTTTATGGGAAACCATTTATTGTACCTCCACAAGAACCATTTGTTTATATATTCGATTTCCTGTAAAACGGTATTTTTCATTTCAATATTTTTTATACAGACGCTTCTAAAAATTTAATACATACTTTTGTTTACCAAAATTTTCAAAAAAAAATTGTTTTTTTGGATTTTTAAAATACAGATCCTCGATTATTGAATCTCAAAATAGTGAACTATCCCCAATAGTGAACACACAAAATTTTATATAAAAATGTATTTTGTATAGAAATGTCTTGCAAATGTCGCTTGAGAACACCAATGAATTGTGCCTGATTTTTTTTTAACCTGAAAGAAAGCTTTGTTTAACGCTTAAATAAATATGAAAACATCCACATCGAACAAAATTGCATTTTGTATAAAATTCACTGCCGCTCGAAACGAAAAAGTGAACAATCTCGAAAGAGTGAAACGGCCTGGTTTTTATTACTTCACTATATCGAGCGCCTATTGCACATATACATAAGTATTCAATTTTTTTGTTTGAAAATCCCATATGTATTTTGAAAACATAGTCGATTTTTTTTAAACTCGGTATTTAAGGTTTTTTTTTTAACATTCTCTAGAATATTTTAAGAAAAAAATTACTTTTATGAAGAAATAACAGTACCGTAGATACAAATGTTAAAAAACCTTTCTTTCTTAAGAACGGCTCATGCGATTTAAAAAAAATTTTGTATGGCATTCTCTTTTTCATCTCAAACTATTATTGATTTAGAATTCAGATGGCATTCTCTTTTTTCAACTCAAACTATTAAAGGAGTTGTTTTAGCTAATTTTAATATCTTATTTTATGCTCTTAAACTTTTCCTCTCATAATTTCCATGTTTTTATATACAATTTTCTTCAACCCTCAGCCTCTTGAACATAAATGCAAGTACGTGCGACCAAGTCGTGGATTTTATTTTATATGTTTTCCTTATCTAAGAAAATTTTTTCTATTCAAATGGTGCAAACTACTTTCGTCACGTCGAATCAATATGTCACATGCGTTGAGAGGTTTCTTTTATTTTGATTTTATTCCAACTGTTGTTATTCAAAAGTTTACCAAATGCATTTAAATAAAAATACACAAATATTTGAACTTAAACGTTCTTTAAAAACAATTTTATTACATTTTTTTGTACTTAAAAATTAAACAACTTATACCATCCGCAAAAGAAATAAAAATCACTTCGTTCGACTCCATTTAATAACAAATTCTCTCAAACTGCAAAGTGCAATCATAGCGGCTTCCTCTGTTTTAGCAACAGCTAAGTTCCGACAATACTTGTCACTACTTTCTGTACCATCAGCTCCGTTCTCTTTGATACTAATCACACAATTGAATAATTCCTCACCGTATAGTTTTTGTGCACAACTAATCAATCTGTCCAACTGAATATCACTCAGGATCTCATTAGAATCATTTCCGGTTGTGGTTTTATTTAAAATATTCATTAGTTTGGCAAAATGTGTCATTGATATCCGTCCAGATAAATTAGGCAATAATCTCAGAACCAAACGATATACATCCGATTGAATGTGTTGGAAATTATGGAAATTCTTTGCATTGGCTTTGATTGCATACCACAAATTGTTGATTATACTGATTATGCCCTCAATTAAGTCAAAGTGATAGAACTCGACGTCAGTGAGTAGACCATTTAGCCAAGGTATAATACCCACATGTTCAATCATTATCTTCGATGAACCCGGAATCTTCACACACGTTGAGAGTACGGACAGAATTAGCAAGTTGATGTCCAATGTTGACATGCTGCTTGAATAGAAACCCATTAGCGCCTTAAACGTACTTGTGGTCACGAGGAGAAACAAATCAGAGCTGCTTCGAACGCCGTTCCGAATGATCTCGACTATGAACTTTCGGAAGGTGTGATGCTCCACTTCTGGACTATGGAAAAGCACATTGAATTCAGGAATACACAGAAAATTGAAGGTATCTTTGAGTCGGAGGAACATTGTGAGTGGTTTGTATAGTGTATGTGTTGGATCGGTTGTTAATTGTATAGTTTTCGCCAAAAACAGCCCTGAAATATATGGAACCCTAGGTATTCCTCCGTTTTTCTTGTGTTTCAACCAATCGCTGCGTAAGGCATCCAGTCCGCTTTGTATATTATCATACGCTTGTTGCCACAAGGGTTTCTCGAAGAATTTACTATTTTCAAAGTGTGCTCGATATCTCAGATGAACACAACCAGCGGCCATTCGCATTTCCTTATCCTGGCTGGAGAGAGCTCCAAAGACAATAGAGAGTAAGCCATTCTGAACTGGCCGCACCGGATGCGTATATATCTCTGGCGCGAAACACATTGACATTAATGGAACAATGAAAGCTGGATCATAACATTCATTGTAGTGATTGTCTCGCTTGGGACACAGACGCAGCTCAGACTCTTCAAACTCACAGTCACCTTGTTCTATGCGTCTTTCTAGAAAATTAGTTCCAAACGCCGCCAAATGAACAAGTTCTGGGTCTTCAAATCGAATATTTGGAAGTTGACTGCTAGGATCTAACTTGCGCCAAATGGGAAAATTATCGAGGGTGTACTCAGACACCTGTCGGTCTACAAGTGACATTACTTGAGCTACTGATGTTTCCTGATGTTGCAAATTAGTTTTCTCTTGGTGATCCTCGTGCAGAGAATAAAATGCTATGGCTGATTCACCCCAGATAAAGGGTCTATACTCATGTAGTCCAATGTCAGCTTCTTCATATAACTGCAACAAACCCAAAGTATACCGATCAGAATCAGATAATTTTGCTTGATAAGCACCCAAAATCACTGGAATTTGCTTGGCTTCAAGCGCACTAGGACTCTTTTTTGACAGAACAAACAATAAATGCATTATTTGAGTCTTAACCGCAGTTGGCTGGATTTGTAGGACAATGCTCAAGAATTTCGAATGTGCACAGATCATTTCAAAGAGTGCCCTAGCTTCTGGACTCTCTGCCTTGTCTTCGTAGACTCTATCAATGAGAAAAGCTAGCAATTTCAGCAATTCTCCATTTACATGATCCACATCAAATTGGTTTTCTTCAGTTTCACTAATGTACATGCCTGATTTTAGGGCAGCCTTACAGAAATTCATCCAATTTTGGGATTTTAATATTTTTTCATAATCTATTCGTCGATCAGAACTGGAACCCATCCACTTAAATAAAGCGAATCCAATTAATTTAATTTTTTCTTCATCCAGAGCATCCTTTTTCAATACAACTGTAAGCATTTGGATAGAAAGATTCACAAATTGAACAAAGACTTTTGTAAAAATTTCGCTATTCTCATGATCATCGATTGAATCGAGGGCTTTTTGGAATATCGCTCGAATAATCTTTACCTGAAATACTTCCACCGAATCGAATTTAATGTTCTTGTTGCAAAAATCAACGCACTCAGATTTCGGCATGCATGCCTCGATCAGATGAATCGATGCCTGGACATTTTCCTTGTAGATTACTCCAGCTTTCTGTGGTTTTTCAATGGTCTTCATGAACCCGTTTTTATATTCTTGATAAATCGCACTCAACATCGAATCTTCCAGTGAAATTTTATTTGTAAAGGCAATATTTAGCAGAGGATAAGTGAGTTCCTTTTTGGTGATGTTCTTCGGAAGCATCTTAATCAATTCATCTTGCAAAACGGACGAATTTCTTTCGAGCAACAAACAAGCCAATTGAGTTGTATATTTGGTTAGTTTTCGATGGGAGAAAATCGATGTAAACATCTCTGATGGCAACTTAGATATATTCTGGTGGCAAACAATAAAAAACCCATGAAGAGCCTTCTCCAGGCGCTCTAAATTCATCTCACCATCGGTTTTGATCACCAAATCGATGTAAATTTTTGCGATGTTCAATACACTTTGATCACATTTCAGAGATTGTTTCGAATCCGATATTCTTTCGAGGATTGTTACTAGAATATCAAGGAATATATACTTCTGTCCAGCTTTTCCTACAAAGTCTTCATAAGAGAGTGAGGTTATATTCTCAAGAATCTCTAAACAGTTTTCGCTGGATAACTGGGACGTTTTGATTAAATCTATAACCGATTGTAGGTCTTCAGATTGCTTTTTTAGCTGCTGTTTATCCTCGGTTGTTGCTATTTCAATGGATTTAACAATTTTTTGTCGGAAATTCGAGGTAAAATCGGAGAAATTTGTAACTTGGAAAGTGTTCACGCAATCAGTAATTTGCTGAAGGAAGTATAGATAGTTCAGGTTGCTTGTATCGTTATTTAAGAGGTTTGAGGTTTGAATCATACCCACGCGAGTGTTAAATATGTATTTTAAAGTCTTTTGAAAATAGCTTAGTCGATTCTCATTTTTATCTTCTTCCAATGAAACTGCAACAACTGCCTTCTCGGAAATACTAAGGGCTTGTATGACTTTTAAAAGATTCACCATAAAATTTGACGCTGATTTTGATTGCTCCAATGTGAGAGTTTCGTTTCTTGTGAGGTGAGAAAGAATAGACATCACCTCCTGTATATAGATCATGACCATACGATCATTTTGAAGAACTGAATCGAATTGTGACTCTTTGCCATCAACAAAAGTTAATGTAAATTTATTTTTAGATCCTTGAAATATCTCTTCGAATTTGAGTTGGCCCTTGAGTACAGCCTTTTGTATTTCAATCAACTTTGGCACACTCTCAGCAGCTTTATTGCCTACCAATGACTCATTAGTGCCATTATCCATATAGTGGCTAGTTAACAATCGAACAATCTGTAAATAGAGTCCTAGTTCTTCACCGATGTCCACACCTTTCACAATCAGTGCATACAATTTACTCATAGTTGGAGTTTCAACATATCCCTGAACAGATAGTCCTTTCTCAATGTTAGAGAACAATTTGGATAGGTGTCTTTCATCGATTGCGGCTTGTTTTTCAGTTATTTCCAAAGGATCAACATCAGCTTTAGTTACTTGCAAAACTTCAATGAAAACCGCTGCCACAATATCCACGGTTACGGGATCAACAAAACGCAACGCCTCCAGCCATAAATCAATCTCCATCTCAGCAGAATCGAAAATACCTGTGGTCAGGAATATTCCTCGCAGTAGATTACCAGCTTCAAGTCGAATCTCAGCGTCTCCTTGAACAAATGCTTTAATGAAACTTTTAAGAACATTTCCAAATAACTTCTCCTGCGGCTCAAGAGCCTTCGGAAAGAGAAACAGAATTGTCTTTATAGCCTTTAATTCGAGTTTTATATTCCCATGTCCCTCATCGCTGGCGTATAACGGCCTCAGAAGCGTCAAATAATTCATGATTTTTGCAGTTTTGTTGACAAACGTACGATTCTGTTGGCATATGATCAGAACAAGGTCTAAAGTGACCTCTAAGTGCTCCAGAACATTCACACCATCCATATGTTGGTGTTGTATGGTAATATAGAGGGAGTATAGAATATCTTCAATAGTTGGAAAGTTCACCAATATATGATTTAGCAGGTCGAATTTAAACCGACGCAGGTTGTTTTTCTTTTGCTGCTCACGTTCAATAATCGTAGCCATGTAGTTGCAGTATTGACGAAACATAGTCAGTAAAAGACGATTGGTCGACAATCGGTGTTGAAAATCTGAATGTTTCAGAGCTCGACCTTGCGTTAAATGAGTCAACACTTCAATGGGCAGACAAATGGTCTTGATCCAATGCGAGAAATCGGTCAAAGTGATCTTATTCAAGGCACCCTTTAGCAATGAAGGATGCAACTCATTGATGAGCTTTGTAATGAAATCACACGAGGTAGCCCACATTGATGCAGAAGTTCGCAATGGATTGATCAGTACTCCAAAGTATTTCATAGTACTCCGAGCGATTTCAGGACAAGCTCGAATTATCTTCAAAACCAATTCGGTTTTCTTCTCAGACAGCCATGGTTTATCCAGAAAACCGATGACTTTTCCCTGCAACCTGTTATGTCGCTGCTGATAGTTAGACATTGCATCAAAAGTGACACCATGTTTGCGCGAAGTAAGCAACATCAGTAGAAACTCATGAACCACTTCAGTGACTTCCTGCTTTTCAATTGGATCAACATGTTCTCTAAGTTTCCAAAAATTTATCGCAGAAGATTCTTTTTTTTCCTCTGAGAACTTTGCAACAAGAGCTTTAGGACCTAGCCAATCATATAGCCTTGCAAATGACTTCACACAATCTAAATCAAAGACGTTTAATTTCTTTGTCTTGGAAATTTCAGGACATTCTAGAACGAATTTCTTCAAGGTGCTTATTACCACACAAACTGTCACATGATCATCGAAAAGCAATCCAGATGCAAGAGCTTTTACAAGAATACCTTTATCGAGGATGTTTTTTATTAACAAGGTATTTCCATCGACAAGATATGCCAGGATAAAATGAATATAGCACTTTCGAACTGTTTCAGTCTCATGCAGCTCATATCTGGAATGTGAAAGGAAATTCTCGATATCTCTTACATTAGAAAGAATATCAAAGGACGACAGCAGCTGCCTGCCTAGTTGTGGTTCAGCACATACTATTGCTGTTAAGAGTTTCAAAGCACATTTTCTATGATGGAGATTGTTGGATTTCAGTAGACTCTCAAAAACGGAGGCGTGATTTTTGAGGAAGTAACGACAAGTATTAATAGCTGATTCCAAATGGCTTTTCTGATTGCTAAGGATTTCCATAACAACCAAATGTAATGCCTCGCACAGATAGGAAACGTGGAAAATGTTGGTTTTATCGATACGTTCTAGAGCTTCGGCTATTTCGATAGGTTTTCCACGTTTTTCAATGTACTTTGCAATAATTTGTGGTTTTACTTGTGTAAGATGTAGAAAGTGACGAAGTTCTGAAAAGATTTTTAAAAAATATTTTATTTAATTTAAGTTCATAGCATGTATAGAAGGAGAACATTATTAGTATGGGTAACTGCAAAGAGAAACAATGGAACAAAAAATTACTGGATGAAAAAAGATTTATTACAAGAAAAGAGAAAATTAAAACTTATAGGTAGGTACTCTGGGAAATTAGACATGTAGCTTCAAATATCAAAAGATTGTGAAAAACTTAAGAGCTCAAGCAGAATACAGTGAATTTAGTTATCGATGTCAAAGATGTACCTATCCGGGTTGTTTGCAAATTTACTTTTAGTCAAGTTTTTTTTTTCAATATTGGAACCATACTTCGCAATATAGTTTATTACCAATTCAGTCGGTAACATAGGTTTGTTTGGTTACTTTTGTAGCACGATGTTCAAAAACTGTCAAATTATTGAAAGAAGGGGAAAATTCATTCATAGAGGGGAAAACTTGCTACAAAGTTAACAAACGCGAAAAACCAATTTTGTATCACTTTTGTGTACGAAACTTCAAACGTGACACACACCATCAAACACTACAGGCAAATCTTAAGACACACACAAACAAAAATACACACAGACGTGGATTTGACAGTTTTTTACTTCCTGCACACAGAAATTTGTGTAGCAGAAATTAAGATTTTTCATGGAGGGGAAATTTCTTGCTCTCTCATTTTGCTCTCTCGTTGCTACACTTTGGAGTTAACAAACAGGAATTTGTGAAATGTAGTGCGACGTCGTACGAATTCGTACGAAATTTCAGTAACCAAACAGACCTATTGAATTTCAATGTCTGAAAAAGTTACTGATTTCCGAGTTACTTATTTAATATAATAAATTCCTATTTGAGCGACGTTTCGGGCGTGGTTACACCCTTCTTCAGACCTACATATATATTAAAAAAAAAATATTAAAAATCTAACCTATTGGATATCTAAACATAAAATTGAAGATACTTACACTACCAATAGTCCCAAAATGTATGGTCCACCTAAAATACATAAAGAAAATTGGCCGCTAAGACCTATCTGTTCCTCTATTAATGTTCCTTGTTACCACCTTTCCAAATATATTACGAAAATCCTTAGTAAAATAACTGAAAGATCTAAGTATAACTTTAAAAACACAACAAACATTATTGAACGAGTTGTACCAATTATTTTAAAAGAAAATGATATACTTATTTCTTTTGACGTAGTTTCTTTGTTTACAAATATTCCAATTGATATAGCATTAAGGTTAATAGAAAAAAGTTGGAATATTATCAAAGAAAACACAAAAATCACCAAGAAGCAATTTTTAGAATTATTGCGTTTTTGTATAGTCGATAATAATTATTTAGAGTTTAATAAAAGTACTTATCAACAAAAACAAGGTGTTCGTATGGGTAGTGCTTTGTCCCCTATCATAGCAAATATAGTCGATAACGTTTTAGATAAATTAACATTTAAACCAAAAATAGTTACAAAATATGTGGACGATTTATATTTGATTATAAAATCAAACGAAGTTACCTCTACTTTAGCAGCTCTTAATTCTTTCCACCCTAAAATTCAATTTACATTCGAAATTGAAAAAGAAGGGATACTTCCTTATCTTGATGTGAAAGTTATTAGAAGTTATAGACAGATAATTTTTGATTGGTATAAAAACCAACTTCTTCAGGACGTCTAATTAATTTTAATTCAAAACAACCAAAACAAATGATTATTAATACAGCCACAAATTTTATAAGTAGAGTCTTGGATCATAGTGGTACTATATTCCGACAAAAAAACATAGATATAATAATGAAGACATTGTTATCAAACTCTTTCCCAAAAAAAATTATCAAATCATTAATTAATAACTATTTTAATTTTGTTAAAAATTCAAACGTTACTATAAATGTACCACAAATAATATATAAAAGTGGTTTATATGTTCCAAACTTTTCAAACCGTTTGCTGAACGCACCAATAAGAAATAAAGATACAACTCGTACAGCTTTTAAACCAACTAATACCCTTCATAATTCAGTCTTTTCAAATCTAAAAGACAAAATATCTAAAGAAGACAAATCAGATATTGTGTACAAGATTAAATGTTTAGGTGATGGATCCACATCTTGTTCATCAGTTCAGTTCAGTTCATCAGTCAGTAGGAACATCCAAACAATCGAATAACTGGTCATAGATCAGATATAAATAGCGGTAGCTCACAAGACTGCATTAGCTTTACATTGTATCGATTTTCAAAATGTTCAAATTTTACAAACAGAGAAAAGTTATAAAAAGAGAATGCTTTACATTGTATCGAAGAAGGACATAGACCAGATTTTCAAAATGTTCAAATTTTACAAACAAAGAAAAGTTATAATAAGAGAATGCTTCTTGAAATGTTGCATATTAAAAATACAGCAAATAGTGTAAATAGACGTTCTGATTGTGATAGACTTAGTGACATTTATGGTCAATTCATAAATAGGCATTAGTAGATACATATTTGTTATATAGATTTTAATAAAATTTTTAAACTCCAATACATATGTATGTAGATATTTTGATAAAGCTTTCAAACAAATACATTTGAATTTAAATATTCGAATTGATTAAACATTTTTTGAATAGTCTTTTTAAAGATTTTCAAAAAATAGCAAAACAAAACAAATATAACAGTTATTTATGGATATTACTCTTTTAAAATTATAAGTATCTTCAATTTTATGTTAAGATATCCAATAGGTTAGATTTTTAATAGAATTTTTTTGAATATATACATAGGTCTGAAGAAGGGTGTAACCACGCCCGAAACGTCGCAATTTTATAAAAATAAAAACAAAAACTGACCTCCAGCTCACATAGGAATTTATTATACATATGTATAACTAAAACGTCACGAATAAGGATATAATATAATTTACTTATTAAATGATTTTTAATTTTCTCGAAAGAAAATATTAATTGTATAGACTCAAAAGGTATTAAAATAAACGTTTTTAAGTTAACTTAAGAAAAGTATTTTGAAAAATTTTCTTTTCAAACTTTGCTGTTTATGTTGAATAATACACACATAATAATATACCAATTCGTTTGTCATTTCCGAGAAAACGCTAGGCACCAAATTAAAGTGTAGATATCAACCTATCTACCTACATAGGCTATACAAATTATATTTGAAATCGAATCTGAAATTGATTCAAATCTAGAAATCGGCTTTTTTTCTCAACGATGTCGTGTGTCTGGGTCTTGAATAGAAAAAATTCAAGTTGTTGAACGATATAATGTAGGTTAAAAAATTTGTCCAGTTGTGGATTGTGCGAATGCGTAAATTTAGAGATCAAAACTGACGCAAAAGAAACAAGGACCAAATTTGGGATCGGCATGTGCAATAGCCGTTGGCCAAATTCTTAAACGCAAGATTTGCAAAGCAGATTAAAAACACAGACAAAGGACATGCAAGTGCATTGCGCAAAATAATTTTAATATTTGCACAAATACCTTTGCATTTGCACAAGAAAAAAGAATCTCGTGCATTTTGGGACAGTCTGCTTAGCAGGGATTGTTATGTTTGCATTTGGGAACATTTAGCTTAGCACATTTTGCGCAAGATATGCGTTTAGGAATTCGGCCGTTTATTTAAACGAACTTCGAATATCTTTCTAGACGAGAATCGATAGGAAGCACTTTTCCTTTCATCAAAATTAGCCGCAAAACCCCGTTCATGGCGCAATCAAGGTCTTGAACTCTTTGGAGGTCGTTAACCCTAACTTACCGGTAATGAAATTTTGCCCCCTCAATTTTGTGCGGAAATTAAGCATTTTAAAATCTTTTGAAAATTTCATCTCTTCTTCCTCCGGTTCAAAACCAGAATCATTCGTATATTCTTCTGATGGAGCCGCGGCTGCCTGTAGTGGCTCTTCTTCTTCGTTCATCAATTCTGCTGGAGCTTCCGCATTGTTTTCATTTTTTACTTTTTTCTTCGGAATTATATTCGAATCAGTTTTAAGTTTTCGTTTTCTCTTATTTGTTTCAACAGCCATTGTATTAAACTATTTCAAAATCCAATTTAACAAAAAAAAAAACGTGTGCACAAAAATTTCTACAAAGTTATAAAGAAAAAAGAGGACATGTGCTCGGTTATTTTTGCCACTTTCCTACCCAGTGGCGTAAACTGACAGATCTATACAAAAATGACAGCTAAATGTCAAAACATGGATCAGCTGAGTTGAGGCGTCGTTTCGAGAATCGATTTTAGCGGTGTTCAAAAGTAAGACCCTGTTTAGATTTGTTGGTTTCACTACGTAGTGAAAAGTCATGTCGTGTATACACTTTGTAGTTTTCACAGATTCCAGTTTGTGTATCTCCAGCGACCAGACGTGTTTTTTTTCGAGTGCCCAAATAGTTACAAAAAAAAAATAACAAAAATTTAATACAAAAAATAATAAAAAGTTTATTGCGACATAGTTAGTTGTTAAAATGGAAGGTGGTGATCCCCCTCCAAATGGACAACCATTAATTAGTCCGGCTAATACAGAGCCGGTAGATGAAATTATTTTGCCCTCGCAAATGATGTCGGAAGAGGACAAACAAGAAATCCTCAAGAATATCAACTGGTGGTCGATGGACAACCAAGTTATCCGTGAACTGTTAGACAAGAGGAAGAATCTTGTCCAAAACATGGAGGTGGAACCTGTGGCTCCCCAGGAGACCCCCATGGAACCCAGTACGAGCCAACCGGTTATTTTACCGGTTGGTAACAGCACGAGCCAAGCGGGTAATTTACCGGTTGGAAGGAGCGTCATCATTGGTAACGCCAAATATTCAAGCGATGGAGGTATGGAGCTATCTCCCTCACTCTCTACTGACACAACTTTCAAAGAGCTACTGGCGAATGACAGGGACAAATACACGAAAATCTTAGCGCGTAAAAGGCGCCAAGCGACTATCGACAAATCGGCCAAAAAGGTGGCCCTGACTATTCCCAAAAGCCAAAATCAAAATCGTTTTGCCCCTTTGGATGTCGGATTGGACGAAGAGGATGAAGTTCAGGAACAGCGTGCATCGAGTGCCAATTTAAATATTCCCAACACGAGCAACAACAGCAACATCAACATCAACAGCAGCAACAGCAACCTCAACGGCAACAACATCAACAGCGACGTGAATAAGAACGTGGACAATAGAAGCTGGTACCCACCAATTTTTGCAAAAGGTATTACTGCTAAATCTATTATAGAATTTATAAAAAAATCTAAATTTAAGTTAGACGATGTCAAATTTGACTCAAAAGGGTTTGGTAGGCTCAAAATATTTGTTAAGGAGCTAGATTTGCATGGCCTTCTGCTAGATCAATTTAAGTCAATAAATATTGATGCATTCTCTTTCACTCCAAAGGAGCAGAAAAAGTTCAATCTGGTTCTGAAAGGAATTTCAGGGAGTTTTTCCCCTGCCGACGTGAAGTCGGAAATTGTCAAGTTGATCCCTTCATTGAATGTGGATGTTAAGCATTTTGAGACCAAATGGTCTAAAGATAATGACATTCCATTGGATATGTTTTTATGTGTTTTGGGGGACAGGGAGAGCCTCGTAAAAATTAAATCTTTGAAATTGCTTTTGAGACACAAAGTCAGATGGGATACAATTCGCGGGGTGGGCACAAGACAGTGCTTTAGATGCCAGCGCTTCGGGCATGTGGCCAATTACTGCGCATACGCAGTCAGGTGCGTAAAGTGCCTTAAGGAGCACGAGGTTGGGAAATGCGAGCTCAACGAAAAAAACGAGAACACAATAGCCTCCTGTGTAAACTGTGGCGCGGCTGGACACCCTGCCAGTTACAAGGGCTGCCCTAAGCGTAGGGAATTAATAAAAAAGAAAGAAGTAGCAAGGTCGACTGCAATAAATGGCAATCACAACCTTATAAATCTAAATTATCAATCGGCTAAACCAATCCCTCAAAGGGGTTTCTCATATGCTGAAGCAGTTAGAGGAGCTAGCAGTGCTCCTGAATACCCTCCCACGACTATGGCTGCGGGAAACCCTATTGCGGATTTTTTAAATGAGGCCAAAAATCTTTTCGGCCTCCCTTTTAACGTACTTTTCAATAAAATCAGGGACTTCTGGCCCAAATATCTAAAGCTCGATGTGAACCAAAAACCGGAGGCCTACTTAGGCTTCCTCGCCTCCCTCACCCCAACCTCACCATGAATTTAAACATCTTAACTGCTAACGTAAACTCCTTTTCCCGCGATAAACAAATAGAAATAGATCTACTATTAAAAGATATTAACCCAACAGCCTTATTAATACAAGAAACGTGTCTCAAAAAGAAAGTTAACATTAGTCTCAGCAACTACAGTTTTATTGGCAACAACTCAGGTAGAGGTACCGGTATTCTTCTTCAAAACTCATATAAATTCTCTCAAAAACCCTTTCAAAATGACATTATTTCAGCCTCCATAGCATTAATCCCATTAGCTTTCCAACACACAACGAAGACATTAGGTTTGGTCTCGGTTTATATTCCATGCAACATTGGAGCCACTTTACCCACAGCCTTGGATAACCTGCTTGACTGTGTAAGCTGCTACGATTTTGTGATCATAGGGGGTGACTTTAATTCCCGACACACACTATGGGGTGATTCCAAAACAAATTTGAATGGTCAACACCTAGCCCAGTGGTTTGCGGTAGACCGCTTCCTTGATTACGATATTGTAGCGGCTGAGGGTCCTACTCGTCCAAGCTCAGGCTCGCATATTGACTTTTTTATCATATCTACAAATTTCAGAGCCCCTAGCCATTCCGATAATAACATAGCGTGCCTCACCATTGATCCGATCTCGGATCACTATTCGGTTCTCATGCATATCCAACTGCAAGATGCGTCGCCTTTCCCAGACAACCCTCGTAAATTCACATGCTACAAAAACACAAACTGGTCAAATGTAAATAACTCTCTTAATGCTTCTCTCGGGAATCTAATGATCCCGACCGATAGAAATCTCTCGAATGAGGAAATCGACCTATTCATTTCAAATTTTTCCAGCTCAGTTACGGATTGCATGGCCAGCCATAGTACACAAAAGGTAATCGCCTCGAAACGCTACAACATCTCAGACGATACCCTAAGGTTATTCAGGGTTAGAAAAATTTGGAAAACAAAATTAAAGAGAATATTCCACCACTTTGGGGATCGAAACAATGTCCAATATGTTGAGTTGTCGGCAAGAATAGGTTGCTTAAGCATAATAATAAGAGATCGGGTCAATTCAGAATTAAATTCTCAATTTCGACAAAAGTTAAACAGTTTGAAGCCTTCACCAAACGTTTTCAAAACAATCAACCAAGTTACTGGCCGCAATAACAAATCCAAAAGAGCACCTCTGACTCTAAATTGGGGGGAAAGAAGTTTCACAACTCCCATAGAAAAAGTTGAAGCATTTAAAGCCTTTTATTCAGACCTGTACGCACTGAAAACACCCCAGTCTGACCTGGATAACGTGTTGTCTGTCCAAACTTTCAATAGCGCCTTTTCGGTTTGGAATGCGAACTCAAGAATTGTCAATTTCTCACCCACTAATAAGGCTGACTCGATTTCAAACGAATTCTTCTCTTCAACAAACCTTATTGAATCCACTATCAAGTCGTCAAAAAACAAGAAATCTGCTGGACCGGACATGATCAGTAATTTTGTACTACGCAAAACTAAAATCGTAATTTCTAAATACTTAACACCTATTTTCAATAACTGCATCAATAATGGTTACTTTTCAGAGGCATGGAAAAAAGCTAAACTGATCCCGCTAAAAAAAAACAATAACAGCAATAAAATTGAGGACTTTCGTCCCATATCCCTACTCTCGAACATTGGAAAAATTTTCGAAAAAATTATCCTATACAAAATCCAATCATTTTCGGATGATATCTCTTTCTCCCAAAACCAACAGTTCGGATTTAAGCGCGGACACTCCACTGAGCACGCTCTTTTACATTTTCAGAACCAAATCTTGAACAACTTAAGATCAAAAAACTGCACAGTCGCGTGTGCGCTGGACCTGAAAAAGGCTTTCGACTCAGTGTGGCACGCCAGCCTGATTTACAAACTCAGTACCCTGAACATTCCCTCACATTTTATCAAACTTCTTAAAAACTTCCTAGCCGAACGCAGACTATTTGTGAACTTTGAAAACGAAAATTCAAGTCTCATCCCAATTCTAGCAGGTGTCCCCCAGGGTTCGATTTTGGGCCCGTTTCTGTTCAATATTTACTTGTCTGATTTTCCCACTCGCAACAACAACTCTCAAGCAATTCTATACGCGGATGACACTATAATTTACAGTCCGCATGAAAGACCCCATGAGGCTCTAAATGAGATCAAAAACCACCTAGAAAAAGTCGTTCCATACTTCAAGAAATGGGGCATCGAAATAAATTATAAAAAATGCGAACTAATATGCTTCCGGAATGCCTCCGGAAAAGGGCACCACCTGGCGGTGCGCGAAAGTAAATATCTACATCTTAGTGTAGAGGGAAAGGTAATTCCTTTGAAGCAGTCTATAAAATATTTGGGGGTTAACCTCCATGAAAGGTTGAAAATGAATCAGCACGCAAGATTCGCCTTGGGAAAAGGCAAAGCCGCCTCGGCCATCCTCAAATCGCTGCTTGACTCTAAAGAAGTAGAGAAGAACACTAAGCTCCTTATATATAAAACTCTAATCCGACCTGTAATCTCGTACGGTTTTCTTTCCTGGTTCCATATCACTCCCAATGTTTCGCATGAACTGCAAATATTTGAAAGAAAAGTCATAAGAAAATGCATCTCTAAGTTTCGGAGACCATCGGGTAAGTGGTATGGAAATAGGATAGTTTACGAAGACTCAGGAATTATTCCTCTGCTTAATTACCTTACAGTGTTAGCCAGTAAAAGAATCTATGCGTTACAATTTCATGAGAACCCTGTCCTCCAAAACATATTTGTGGGTAATATAAACTTTTCAATCAACGATAGATACTATATATCGCCCATCAGTATCCTTAATGAGGATTCAATTCCAGCATTCCAGATACCAGAAGATAATAATTTGTTTCTCGCTCCTTTTTTTTCAAAAAGTTCATCTAATAACTACAGAGGCTAGCAAAACTTCCTCCTATATTGAGATTTCTAAAAAATAAAACACCAGTTAATAGTTCATATTAAAAATGTAATTCTGATTTCACCTTTCTTAATACTCTCAAAATTTGTAAATAATTTAAATTCTTAAAATAAAACATCAAAAATAATTTTATCATGGATAATCTTATAAAACCACCAAACCAATTTTCTACTCAACATAATTATTGTAACCATACCTATCTATCTAACTTACATTAGCAACATGCCCTCAAATAAAAATCTAAAGTTTATATACATTATATGCAAAATCTTATGTCAATGGGCAACATTTTCATTTAAACACACAACCAATAGTGTATTCATATAAGTCACTAAATACAAAAACGGATTGAATTATATATACAGGCTACTGCCGTGCTCTTTGTACACAAATACGAGTGTTATGGCCGAGTCAACCTTAAGTTGTCTCTGTCCTATGTTTTGTTAACACATCTCTCAAATTTTGTTATGTCTTTATTCTCTCTCTATCCCTTTCATATTAGGTTAAGTCATCATTCAGTATAAAATCATGTTCTTCTTGAGTGGACACATAAAAAAAAAAAAAAATAGTTTATCCGAGTATTTTTATCACTTATAATTTAATAGATTTGTCAAAAAATAAAAAACAAAAATACCTTGAAATTTGTATAGCTAGGCCAATACTAAGCCGGCAAAGTTTATGTTCTTAGTGTAATAACCTGTGTATTATCATTAATGTAATTGAAAGAAAAAGAAAACTCAATAAAACTTACTACTACTACTACTTGTAGTTTTCACACAAATGTATTTCTGCATGCTCATGGAATATTTGCAAATTGGAACATTTGATTTTGGACACCGTATGAGTATTTCTGCTCTTGATCTCGTCCAACCATATATCTAGGTAGAGAATTAGGTACCTTTCTGTTGGACGCACAAGCGAAAATGAACAAAATGGAATGAAATGGACCATTTTGGCTATGAAACGTGCTTGCTCACTCAAATTTTTATATTTTCTTCTTGACTAACCCCTCCCTTTTTACCTCACCGATTTCACCCACGAGCTGTCGTCATGCTGTAGTGAAACCAACAAATCTAAACAGGGTCTAAAGTACTGCCTCCTTTGGAGACTGTTTAGATTGGGAAAATTGAGTCCGGACTCGTGAGTCTCATCGTGTCTACATTAGAAAATTTGATGTGCCTCAAAACACATAGAAACAACAACAACTTCAATGTTTGCGCATTGAAACAACAACAAAATGAGACTCATGAGTCGGATGTTTATGTTTTCTTCATGCCTCACGACATCCCTGACCCCCCACTTCTCTTGCCCAGAAACCGCCGTGAGAACGGTCTCAGCATTCCCAATCTAAACAGCGTCTTGGAGGTGAAAGTTGACATTGGCCACGTTCAAACACCGAACTAGAGCGATCTGGATAGGTTTGTGTTGTTGTAATCCCTTGTTAAGACACAGCTGATGAAGAAACAGCTGTTGGCAGAAAAAAGATCCCAAGCTATCCTAAAAATTTTAGGATACAAAGCTATCCTATGAGAAATGTCAACAACAGCTGCCTTGCGTTCAAACACATACATGGATACAAAGCTATCCTAGATAGGCTATCCATTCAAACATTGAACGCGCCCATTTACACCACCCGATTATTCCACAGGCGATATTTTGTTCATTGGTGAAGGGAGTATAAACAAAGAGAGAGGCAAGGACTAAATTGTCCGTTACTGGCAAACTCAACCGATTTTTCCAGTATGTTTGCGTTCAATTTCATAGTCCCCTTTCACACGAAGAAACAAGTTGCTGGAGATTTTTTTGAAGTTTTCTTTTAATCTCCTTAAAAATCTCTTGTACCTTTCATACGAGGAAACAAATCTCCAGGCAATTTTTGAAATTCCTCTTGAAATTCTATTGGTTGAACACACCTTAACCTAGGTGTGAAAGGAAATGTCAAAAAATCTCTTCAAATCTTCGACCGGGGAGATTCTGTTCGCCCCTCTTTCCTCCTGCCCTTCTCACCTACGAACTAAAAGTTGCTGGCAACTCAGTTTCCTCGTGTGAAAGGGCACATACTTTATCCAGATTCTTGTATGTTCAGTGCTGGTCAACAGCGTTGCCACTAATCGGAAAAATTTCCTAAGTAGATCCAAATACAAAAATGAAGTAGGTAGATTTGCATTATTAAAGTTGTATTTGTATTTTCACAAAAGAAATTAATAATATAACATATATAATATAACATTGATTGAAAATACATAGCAAAAACTACTAACTACTGACAACAAATTTGTTTTGGCAATCCCAAACGCAAATGTCAACTAATTTGAGTTGTAATTTTTATACAGTGTCAATGAACAATGCCTTCTACAATTTCAAAAAGAAAATATTAGGGGTATTTGTAATAATATGAGCCTGAATACAGCCAATGCATATTTGATATAAATGTATCCTGGATGCACTCATCCATTTAAGATACCAACTGAACTTCCGGCATTTATGTACGCCATTATTAATATCGATTCTTTCGGTACGCACGTGTAATAAAAACTATTGTAAGCTCCATAAACTATAAACTGTGTTTTATTAATACTTACAACAAGTATTACATGGTGTTAGAAGTGGGATACCGACTACACGAAGTTAATAGTAAAAATAAAAACATTAAAACATAAATTAGTCGGGTATCGTCAGACATTTTTTTTTGTCTCGTGGAAAACATAAGCGATTTGGAAATCAATCACCAATTGGAAATCAACTTTAGAAGTCAACTGGACATAAAAAACAAGTAAATCGGACATCAACAAAATAAAAATAATAAACAATGGCAATGGGAACTGACGAGAGAATGCCGCCGCCTCTTGATGCCACTAACTTAGCAACACAGTGGCTGGGGTGGAGGCGCCATTTCATGATCTACATGGCCGGAAAGCAGCTATTGGACAGACCCGAGTCCGTGAAAATAGCTCAATTTTTGATGATTGGAGACAAACATGCTATAGATATTTATAGCACGATGTACCCGAACGATGGTACAATTGACGCTCTGTTGGGTAACCCCGCAGCACCACAAGAAGATGAAGAGGCTGAGCAGCCACGCACCTTGGTGGAGGTGCTCCAGAGATTCGATGAATATTGTATTCCACGAAAAAATGTTGCAATGGAGGCATTTAAATTTAACTCTATTACGCAAAAGGAGCGCCAACCATTTGCTGAGTTCGAAACTGAACTCCGAAGGCAAGTGGAAAACTGCAATTTTGTGTGCTCATGCGGTACATCTTATAAAGACCGCATGCTTCGAGACCGAATCATAATTGCGGTGCAGGATAAGAAGCTGCAATTAAAACTTTTGGATGGTAAGGACGAGCCATTGAAGGATGTAATTGAGCGGTGCAAAATCTTTGAAGCAGCAAGTGCCAACAAAGTACTCTTGCAACAGGGTACTGCCCATAACATCCTTAGTGTTTCCTCGGGTGAGACATCGTTGGACGTACATGCGGTAGCTAAAAAGTGCTACAATTGTGGAGCAGATTTCACACCGACACATTTACGTTTCTGCAAAGCCACAGGAATGGAATGTGGTAACTGTGGTCGAAAGGGCCACTTTCAAAAATTCTGTAAGCAACCGAGACGCTACATCAACAACGATAACAAAAAACCGAGCACCACAATGAACAACAATCAACAGGCAGCGGTACGAGGAAAACAACAATACCAACAACATGCTTTTAGACTAAACTGGGACGGAAAAGGTAATTTATGTAAAACAATTAATAATACGAACTTACTAAATGTAAGAAATATATCTAGATTAAAACAAGTGAGGTGGACAAAGGAGTACTTGATCAATAAAAATGTTATTAAGTTTAAGTTGGATACAGGGTCTGATGTGAATTGTCATTGACCTATTATATATGGACTGCCAGGAGCCAACTTCACGACGGTTCATCTTCAACCACTAAGCGCCACGAGCGCTTATTGGAGCAAAACAAAAATTGGTGAAGCTTTTGACAAGTTAGTTTGACGGTTTGTGTTGTGGTTATTTGTTTATTTACTTTTTTAGAAAATAATTACAAAAGTTAAAAAAGCCATATTTTTTTCAAAATAATCAGTTTTAATTTTAAGCATTTTCAATTTTCAGGACGCAAATTGGTTTATCACACAGCCACATCTAGTTCCCAACAATCAACCCAGTGCAAATCCACAACAACAAACGCAAACAGAGCACAAATGCTAGTTTGTTTGGTTCTCCATCTGCTAACACGCAGAACAAAGTATTAGGAACTCCATTTAGTGCAAACAATAATGGCACCACGGGTGGAGGCATTTTCGGAGCACAAAAACCTCTACTCGGGCAAAGTTCGTTTGGTGGTTTTGCTAGCAACCCACCACAGGGCTAATCTCAACAAACGAATAATGCTTTTGGGGGCAATATAATCGCCCAAGCCGCTCAACAATCCACAGTTGGTGGAGGCTCAATGCTCGGTGGAAGCCAACAGCAACAACAACTTGAAGGTTGACAGTAATTGACTCCTTATATTTTGTTTTCCTTATTTATTTTATGTTTTGATTAATTTTCAGGCCACACCCAAAATCCTTGTCGACGTTGGACTGATTCCGCTAGAATCGCCTTGCTTTGACGCATCCGCAGAGCTTTTGGTAGTTTTTCTAGAGGGTAAACATCTTAGTTACGTCCGTCCAGTTGATGCAACAAAAACCATCAACAAACTTGAAGATCGATGGCACGTTTCCAGAGATGATGCAAATCGCTTACATCCCGCCTAAAAAAGGAGGACAATTTCCAGACTTGTTTTTATTTGTTGGGCCAGCACCAAGGATGCGTCCTGTTAAGAATCTAGCTTTGGGAAAAGTCGAATATATTGGTTCGTTATAACAAGTATACATATATGGAAGTCGCTATTAACGAAAAAGAATCCTATCCAGGAGTAACAACTCACATGGAATTGGCAAAAACTGACTTTATGAGCAACCTGGCTAACTTGATTCCAACGCCTGATTTAAATCAATCGCCAAGGTAAGCAAAAGGACAAATAAACCTATTAGTTTCTTTTTATTCAAGTTGATCTCTATTTTCTAGGAACATGTATCAATGTCATATGGATAAGCAAACCATGGGAACTCCATGTCTAAACTGATCCAATTAGGAAGCCAACAAATTTTATCCAGTTCATCACGATACCATTGGACTAGATGAGGGGAAGGAATGCAGTCGTGGCGGTGATTTCATACACAGGCTATGATATGGAAGACGCCATGATAATAAACAAAGCCGCCCATGAAAGAGGTTTTGCTTATGGAAATATTTATAAATCAATATTTATCGAACTAAAAGCAAGCTCTTATTTTGCAAGAGATCCAAATGATCCAGATTTGGTCCAATTTCTGGATAATGATGGCTTACCACAAGCTGGTAAGTTGGTATACTGCCCCTTGACTGAACAACCCGAGGACGACAAAGTCAAGCCGACTTTTATATTAAGTTTTCACATGTACCTATTATAAATTTTACTTGTACTTTAAATTAAATCAATGAATACCGTTAGGCCCCTTATGTGCCAACAAAATATTACTATTTATCAATGTATCTTATAAGTAGTTATAAATTATTTTTTTAAGCCAATTGTAAATAGAAATGTTCAATAAAACTTAACTTGACAGCTCTGTGTTTTTAAAGATTCAATGATTGATTTAACTGAGGAAAATGCAATTGAAACAAATCAAGAAAATATAGCCCCTGTTATGCAAGGTAGAACTTCTAAGCCAAAAAGTCCAGTTCATGTGTCCAAGTGGCTTCAGTTTCTTCCAACTCCACAAAAGCCAACATTCCCGGAGAAACCATCTAAAGTAACAGCTTCTATCATCACTCCAAGAAAAAACTCAAAATCATTGAAAGATAGCATTGCAAAGTTGTATAGAGATCAACCAACAGCCACTACGAGTACTTCAAACACAATTCAGAAACCCTCAACAACTAGTTGTCCCAAGAAGCCCAAATGTATTAAAAAATCAAGCTCTCCTCTCATTAGACCTCAATGCAATGAACATTTAAGGCATAAACCTTTTCGAAATACAGAGACTATAATAAGCCGAGATACCGACCTCCCTCGGATAACTCCCCACAATATACAATCAGAATTCTTGAACGATAGTAGAACTTCGCTAACACCATCATTGAAAGAGAGATTTAGAAAAGCTTTTGGCACGGATAAATTAAAAGATGTCTTCACAGGTGACGAATTGGTTTATAATTGGAAAGAGAATCATGTCAGACAAGGCAACAAAAAAGTATTTTATGATTAGTTTGTGGAAAATAATGGTTAATAAAGATTGGTATTTATTGTTAAATATAAACTAAAAACTAAACAATGAAATGGAGCTAGCAAAAACTATTATAACTATACCAAATTTCTATACGATTTCAAGCTATATCTAGATACTTGTATTATTAGCTATGTGAAGTAGGAACAAATAATTAAGTCTTAGTAGGTTACTTTTTGTATTATTTTTAGTGTTATTTATTGAATTTTTCGTTATTGTTTCTTTAAATTGTGATCCAAAAGCTCTGTTAGTTTTTGGATTTTTTTTTTAACTTGACCTCTGGTTTTTGCATCTTGACTGCCATTTTTTTTTTTAAACTACCACTTTTTTTGTTTAAATGGCTAAAAATGAACATTCTCTGAAAAAGAAAAACCGTTGACATCTCACACACAACTTCTTTTAAACCATTTTTTTTAGCTATCTTTTGTACAAAAAGAAAAAGATATGAAGGGGATTTTCATATACCTAGTCATATTTAGTGGCCCATAGCTCCTATACTAGATGGATTTCGGGGTTGCCCTTTTGGTGACGTCAATTGCTTATTATAAGGTACCCATTGGCTAACATTTCGTTCCTGTCGATTCTGGGTTTTTTGTCCATACATTTTTGTCCATCTCCTTTAACAAATCTTCGTTTAATTAAATATTTCTCTATTAGACAAAGTTTTATTTTTGTTTATTTTTGTTTATTTTTTTTAATTGGATTCTATAATAATTCTAATTAAATCTTTTGTTTAAATTTTAAAAATCAACACATAGTTATGTTTGCCATCATTTTCTTTTACAAACTAGAAACATAATAAAGTATAATATTTTCTTCTACATTTTATTAACTGTTAAACTTTTAGTTACCCAAAGGATTATTATTCACATGTCTATTTAACAACATTATCATTACCTACGAGAGTTGTTGATTTTGTTTTATTTAAACTGTTTAAACTTAAAATTAAAAAATAATATATAGAATGTGGAAATTTTATTCCAGGGGGCTGTCTATCTATACTACTTGACACCGTTGCTGTGTTGTTTGTACGGGGGCTGTAGAAGATATTTACTTGTATTAATTTAGCATTTAAAATATTTGTGTTTAGATGCTCTTTTATTTACCAAAACAAAAACCTTCTTAGGCATCGAGCGCTGTACTAAGTGATTGAGAAGCTGGTTTTCTGACTCATCTCTGCTTGGATCTGTGATCGTATTAAATTGTAAGTGAAGTTCAGGAAGATTTTGCCAAATAACTTTAAGTGGGTATGAATTGAACATCAGTTCCTTTTCTGAATACGCAAATATCGAAATGTCAAGCTAAGAGGAAGAAAAAATAATTATAATTAAAAATCAGTAGCAAATCTTTATCCAACTCACCTGCTTATGACCGGAACACATGAAATTATCTGAATTGCTGACACTAAGTGTAGAAATCAAATGCACAACTTTTGCAGTGGCATTTTTAAGGACAACCTTCAGAGTCATTGGAACTTTGACGAACATTTTCTCTTCAATCGAACAATAAATATTTAAAGGAGGTTCATCGATTTCCAGTCCTGATACTACAAACTTTGACTCATTTTCATCTTTACAGCCATTTCGTCGCCACTTAATGCAATAAACCCCAAATATTGGTGCCATTGTTGCAGAATAAGCATCATTTTTAGTTACTACACCTTTTATAAAACCACGAAACGGTCCTGTTGGAGTTATGGCTTCAATAGCCTTACTAAAAACCATTCGTGAGCTTTAATGGGTTGCGTTTGATCTTCTTTGGACGAATCTGAGTCGATTTTTAATTTGCCGTCGTCGGAGATAGTCGATGAACTTAGAATTGAACTTTGGCACAATATTGCTGTCAAGCTTACCACTGGCCGTTAGCTGAAGTCTACGCAGATTCCGAGAGCGTTGAAATAGTTCTGCAGGTTCATTTTCGATATGCTCGAATTGTTTTGCCGTACTGCTGTTGTAGCTAAGTTTATTATCGGAAACACAGTGTTCCCGGTACTTAAAGAAAGTATTCGCAAAGTTCCATCCACACTACACACTATCAAGTACTTTGACGATAAACAAGACGAAGCGACATGTGATCCTTTTGAATGAAAATTAATATTATTAAAACGGTTTTTTTTTTCTTAATAATTAAACAATGAACAAAAAAATGTTGTTTACCAATAAATATTTCCTAAATCTTCTCGTTTCCGTTAACAGCCCAGCATATAACTTTAGTTAGAGGTCCCATTGATGTAGTAACAGCATTGTTTTGCACGTGAATTCTATAATCTTGAGCCGATTTACTGAGTTCATTTTTAGATGGATGCGAAGCAGGTCCATTGAAAATATTAATTTTGGTGTTAAGTTTGGACGATGTTGAGACAGCTGGAAACGGCTTGAGTACACTTTGACTCGCGTGCGAAGGAGATATTGCCAGTGTGCTTTTGGTTAATCGGTTATCTAAACGTCTATGTTGTTGGTAAAAAATTTTTTGTTTTCGAATGAAGAACACATAATTTAAAAACAAAACCCAGGAGTGACTTACGTTTGTTCGGCTTCGGTTATAATTGGTTTCATAACTGAAGTGTCTTCATAACAAATTGTTTTTCAGCAATTATAATGGCATCATTTTTAGGACGTGAGCTGCTGTTTATAAGCGTAACTGGTACTTCACTATTATTTCAAAAAAAGTGAAAGATTTTAAAAAATTAACAGAAAACAGACTGCTATTTACCCTGGTTCTTGATTTAGAGGTATAAACACAGGTGTTATTCTTCGTTTCCCATCTGCCGTTCGAGTTTCAGTTTGTTTGTTAATGGCTTTAGCTTGGTAGATCGTATCTGCAGAATTTGGTGTTATTGTACGAATCATCGTTTCTTTTACAGTCTCTGAACTAAGATCAATTGAAAAAGATGGCGGGCAAACTTGTTCTGGTGCTGCGTTCAACAATTCGGCATTTTCAATGAGTGTATCTCTAGCCGAAGTGGTTGTTTCAAATGACGTGCCTTTTCCATAGATTCTTTGATACAATGAATTCTAAAAAAAATTATATTTCAAATCAAATTTCATAAATTCTTGATTAGCATGTTTCTTAAATTAGTCTTTACTTTTCAGCATAGCATAAAAAAAGATAAAACTAAAAGGAACCCAAACACGTACGCATTCCATAGACTTCTATTATTTTTTTGAGAAAAGCCTTAGCTTAGGGCTGGGCCGGTTATGTTTCTTTGGGCATAGTTTGTAATGCAAAACAGGTCTTTAGTTATTGGCAGTTTGAAAGATCGAAAAATTGACAGCCGCATATGTATGTATATAAAACTTGTCTAGACAGCAGCCCAATTTCAATACTTTTTAATCAAATTTTTTCATTGTTCGAATTTGTAACCAATTTCGGCGATTTGAATGAGGTTCAACGATGGTTCAAGCTTGTAATTGACTATTATAAAATACTTGAACCATCGTTGACACTCTAAGCCACGGATCCAAACGTTTGTACAACTGGGAAAACAATGTTACGGTTTCACAGCTTTTCTACATATCGAAGCTCCAAAATATAAACATATTTCTCCATTTGTTCCAATAATGCAAGTGGTCCGTTCCTTTTCTCTAAAATGTTAACAATAATTGTTGATGTGTCAAAACACTTTAACATTTCATTTAGGAACGATCAATGTTGAAAATATTGTTGATCAGTCAAACGGCAAGGCTGGACAAAAAAAAATCGAAATGCATTTAGAATGAATTATCAAGAAAAAACTATTTATTGCATTAAATTCATTTAAAATAAATACATATAACTTGAAAATAGAATTTCTATTAACTTAAACTAACTATGAGCACAAATTTCTTTAACAAAAATCACAGAATTGATAGAATGCAATGTCGAAAAAAGTAAATTTATCACAAAACAATTAAAAACTCAAAAGCAACAATAAAATCAATTAAATTGAAAATACATATTTGCAAAAATGCAAACAATTCCAAATCCAAACAACGAAAAGTAAACAAAAGATAATCACAAAATGAAAATATTGCAGTTTCAGCTGCTTTTGACAGATCAACACTTTCAATTCATGTCGAGGAGATGAGTTGGAAATTGTTACAAAGTGTAACATTCTGACACTTCAACATTGAGTTTAGGAACGATTTTATGACGTCATAATGTTACACGATGTTACAATTTGAGAATTTAGGAACGATCAGTGTTAACAATTGTTAACATTTTAGAGAAAAGGAACGGACCAAAGACGTTCACTTTCCTTTTTTTTTCTATATTTTATTGAATGAAGATTTTGAAATCTAAAGGAAATCTGTCGAAGCAAAACTTACCTTCATAATGATAGTTGCAATGGCAGCTGGCTCATCCAAGTCCTCCAGCTTCAAAACAATCCTGAACAGAGTCTCAATGTGCAGCAAAATGTGACGTGACTTCCTCTGAGCCGATAGATCAATATTCGTGCTCAATTGTAGACTACCCTCGGGCCCCATAATATCCATGTCGATAATCTTTCTAGGAGCTGTGACACTGCCGTATTGCAGTTTGCCCAGCGAGTTCTCGAACTTCAGAGGAGTAAACACATACTTTCGCTGCTGTTCCTGGTCGTTCTTCGTCTCCGAGTTCCTGCGTTCACGATTATTTTGTCCGTTACGATTATTCGTGCCATTTTTGTTTCCCAATGACACCAGTATAAGCTGTGCATGGCCTTTCGGTTGAGTGAGTGGATGATTGAATTGGTTGTCCTTGTGGGTCTTGCTCTGGCCAGAGTCACCACTTAGTTCCGCTTTGCGTTGCCTAAAAACCGTGTAGTAATAGTCGTCTATGTATGGTGTGTCGGTATTGAGCTGTGTCAGCTGAATGCCTATCAGCCAATGTTTGTCCCGCGTACTCATCAAGTTGGCATATTCGTCATACTCATCGGCCCACCACTCCCATTTTTCTGGTGATGAATATTGCTGCCGGCGCTGTTGCTGCTGTGTTTCCGTTCAATGCGGTTGTGCTGCTGCATTTGTTGTTGGTGTTATTGTTGCTGCAGCTGTTGATGCGGGTTAATGCTCATGCTATTGTTAGGCGATGTAAAGCTGTGACGCACATTTGACAGCATTGGATGGTTTTGCTGGATCTCTTGCACCAGGCGCTGATTGAACATGTTATAGGCTGACGCAGATCCCACGGTTGGGTTCATCAAGCTCGGATGGGGAGGCATTCTAGGCGGTACAATGGGAGGGGCACCTGGGCGCATCGCATTGAAGTTGGGATGCATTGCAAAGTTGTTGAGAGCAACGAGCAAATTCGGCGGTGGATAGTTGGGAAGTTGGTGTGGACCTGGGATTCCCGGGGAAAATAGCGGGACTGCTGGAAACCCTGGCGGCAGCTGACCCCTATAATGGTTTGGAGGCCCACCCTGATGGATAAGGTTATTAAGTGGATGTTGGGGTGGTTGTTGAAATTTGGCCGAGGACCATTGAAGCCTGGTGGTGGGCCTGCTGCGTTGGGAAACGGAAACTTGAATTGCTGCTGTTGTTGTTGTTGATGATGATGCTGTTGCTGTTGCTGTTGAAGAGGATGATGGTTAGCTAGATGTTGCTGCGGAGTTGGTGGTTGATGGTGCTGCTGTGAAGGTTGGGTGTGTGGAATCGTCGGTGTCTTGGGTTTTGGAGTCGAAGCAATCATTTGGCTAGCATGAACAGCTTGCCTTTGATGTTGCTGAAGCTGTTTGTGTTGCTTTTGTTGTTGCTGTTGAGTAATTATGCTCCTCTCGATGTCTTCTAGAGTGCAGATTTTTGGGGTAGATGTAGCAGAATTTGGCTGCATTCCGAATTGAGATGGCCGATTGCCTTGTTGCACTGCTTGTTGCTGTTGTTGTTGTTGCTGTTGCTGATGTTGATTTGATTTGACGCTCGACGGTCGTTGACCACTGTTGGAGCTGTTAAACGGTGTTGGGAAGTGTTCACGAAGAAACGCTTCTGGATTCGAATATAACAAAGCGTGCCTTTTCTTCTCCAACGAGCTCTTTGACATTCTTTTGAATATTTAAACCAATCTTTTCGTTACTGCAAACCAATAACCGCAGAAGTTGTCCAATGAATCTGAAAAAAGAACTGTTAAGCATTTTCTTTTCCAATTAATTAATGAAATCTTACTGTGTTACTGGACAGTACTGGATTTCCTGCGGAGGTGGACGTGGAATTACAATAGTAGTGGTTACCAGGGATATTGTACTCGGATGAAGGGAACCTCGTCCGGAACTCACTGAACTCGATACTCGATACAGAGTTCACTGAGTTCTGGGCAAATGATCCCAATGAAACACTTATATTCGGGTTCAGTGGCATTGATGAATTGTGCGATATATTTTGATTATTTGTGCTGTGTGGATTGTTAAGTTGGTTGTGCGAACTGATGGGATTATTCGTAATATTTTGGCTACTTTGGCTGCTCTGACAGTTTTGAATATTTTGATTTATATTAATTGGTACCCGTAATGAACGTGGTCTTTGTAAACAAACTCCACCGAGTGCCAACAGAAACCATTTCATGGAAGCCCATTCGGTAGTTTGTTCTTCTAAATCGTGTTCGGAACTTTGATGAGAAGCTCTACGTTTTCCCATGCTACGATTTGGATTTGGCTGAGGAGAAGAAGGTGGTGGTGAAATTGTTGGTGGGAGTGTTGATGAAATACCTGGAGGTGTTTTTTGTAAGACTTTATCTGCTGCTTCTTTTTCTGTCTTTGTTAACTAAAAGAAAGAAATTCATTAGTTTATTTTATAAATATACATATAAACTTGTCTGTCTGTTAATTTTACCGCATCAACGAGATTTTTCTCATCAGCAGCGTCCATGTCCTTTGCTTTGTCTTCAAGAAGAGGTGCCATATCTTGAATTTCTTCTGCCACTCTCATTGCGTTATAAGCTTCTTTTATACTCTTCGCAATAGCTTTTTCAATTTTCTCTTCTGATTCAATTATTTCTTCTTTGTCAAGGAGATCTAATAGTTCTTCGACTTGTTTTTCACTAAGCTTCACATTTTCTAGTCCAATTATTTCCACCACCTAAAAAAATGATCTCTTGCAAATCAAATATATAATTTTGAAAATAATGACTTACCTTGGAGAACCTCATTGGCACTAATTGCACCAGCTTTATCGACATCTATTTTACTTAGTACTTTTTCTATCGTAGTAAGTTTCGCTTCATCGGAGGCTCGTTGCATCTTAATTTGCAAAAAAAAAAATAGAAAAATAACACCAACTTGTTTAAAAATAATTTCTAGAGATAAAAACTTACCAATTTAATAGCGTTTACAAGCTCATCAACACGAACAAGTGCTTCTGGCTTGACAATTGGCTCCGCCGGCGATCCATCTGCTGCAGAATCAGCTTCTTGAAGTTTCTTCCCGTTCACCAATGGCTGCCTTTGCTTGAGTTCCAAGCACAGTCGTTGAAGCATCGTCTGAGATCATCTAAGCCCTTGACAGTAGCAATAGGGTGTTAGGAACTTTTTCATTAAGACTCAAGCCAATCCATTCCTGCAATTGTGCTCGCAGTTTCTCGGGCAACAGTCCGTATGCACGCATTCCTCTTGTCTTGCAAGCCTGCTGCAATTCAAAGGGATCCAACGCATTCACCCCTTCACGAGCAATATCCCTGTCGTCAGCAGCTAGAATTCTTAGTTTTAAACGCAATTGGAAACACAAAAGATTCGTTGTGGCCATTGTTTGGAGTTCAAGGACCCGACAAAGTGCAACCAATTGCTCACGACTTAGAGAGTCAAGGGTTATTTCATCTTGGAATTGTTTGGAAAATTTAATAATATCCTCACTGTCAACAAATTCATTTGGATCTTTTATCTTTTGGAAAACTCGGCGAATGCTTTAGCTTCTTCACAATTGTGGTCATTAGATACGATAAAACTTTTAAGAAAACAGCGAAATATTTTTCGTATGAAAATAAAAAATATCAAACGTCAGATTCTAGGCCAAGTTGCCAGAGATGACATTGGTAATAGTTACAATTTCTCTCCACTTTGCTGTTTGCTCCAATAAGCAGTAATGTCGCTAAGAAGATGTGAAGTCGTTTTAATTCAGGTTTTTGTATGGAAATGAGACTCGACTAGCAGTCCATATATAATAGGTCAATGTTCGAACCATTGCTTGGACTTGAAACATGCATATCTTTCAAATTAATTGAACGAGTTGATGTACAAATGGTACGGAACTCAATTAGCAAGGAAGAATTCTTAAAAAAGAATGAGGATATATTCAAAGGGGTAGGGAAATTTCCAGGCAAGTTTTCAATCAAATTGAAAGACGATGCTATGCCCTCACTGCATTATAAAAAACGCATACCATTGAGCTTGATTGACAAACTCAAAGATGCTCTTGATAAGATGGTAGTAGATGGAATTATTTCACCAGTGACTTATCCAACGGAATTTGTAAATAATTTGCAAATTGTTGAAAGATCCAATGGACAATTGCGCATCTGTCTGGATCCTAAGCCACTTAATGCACAAATTAAAAGAGAGCATTTTCTTATCCCAACTATCGAAGACTTTTTAGGGAAACTAGCCAATAAATGTATATTCACAATTTTAGATCTTTCTAGTGGGTTTTGGCATATGGAGTTGGATAAGAAAAGTTCTGACCTGACAACATTTATGACACCTTTTGGTAGGTTCAAATTTCTCAGAGTTCCATTTGGCCTTAATTGTGCACCTGAAATGTTTCAACACAAAATGATTAGAATTTTTGGAGATATTCAAGGGGTATTAATTTATTTTGATGACATTTGCATTGTCGCAGAAAGTGAGAATGAACATGATGAGATTCTAGCAATTGTAGTTGAACGTGCGCGGGCCAATGGAATTAGGTTTAATGTCGATAAGCTCCAGTATAGACAAACACAGGTTGAGTTTATGGGTAACATTTTAGCATTAGGGATAATCAGGCCAAAAGATAAATATTTAAAAGCAATATTGGAAATAAAAAAACCGGAAAACAAAGGGGATGTAGAACGACTGCTAGGGTTGTTTAAGTACTTGGCCAGGTTTATTCCTAATCTCTCAAGACAATCAGCGGAGTTGCGGAAGCTAACGTTAAAAGAAGCAAAGTTTGAGTGGAACCAAGTGCATGAAAATGAACTTCAAAGTTTGTTAAAAGTGATCACGTTTAGCCCCGTATTAACAATATACAGTCCTTGTAAACCGATAACAGTACAAACGGATGCCTCAAAAGACGGATTAGGTTGCGTACTCTTGCAAGATGGCCACCCAGTGGCGTATGCTTCTCGAACGCTAAGTAAAAATGAACAAAAATGGACACAAATCGAAAAGGAGCTCCTAGCGGTAGTTTTCGCTTGTGAACGGTTTCACTATTACTTATATGGCAGAGATTTCACTGTTGAAAGTGATCACAAACCACTAGAAATACTTATTAAACGTGATATTGACGATGTGACTATTCGTTTGCAGCGCATGTTATTGTTCTTGTTAAAATATCCTAAGCTAAATATTGTCTATAGGCCCGGGAGGGAGTTGTTAGTAGCTGATTGTCTGTCAAGAGCGCAGCTGAGTGAGGTTCAGGAAAACAAAGAACTTGAAGCAGTTATACACACCGTGACAAAAGCCGTGTGTTTTTCGAAATATAATTATGATGTTTATTGCTCAACATTAAGGGAGGATAAAAATTATAGTCTGATATGCAATCATCTTGGCAACGGTTGGCCTCGTTATGACCGATTAGATGACCTGAGTAAAACCTTTCATAAAGTTAAACATGAGTTGCATTTCGAAAACGGACTTTTGTTTTTAAATCATAGACTGGTTATTCCAACAGATCTTCAAGATAGAATAGCTAAATGGTTGCACGCTCCGCATCTAGGAGTTGAAAAGACGCTTGCACGGGCAAGAATGTTATATTTCTGGCCAGGCATGAGTAAACAAATTGTTGAAATGGTATCATCGTGTCCCATTTGTGAGAAGTTCACTCGTAATCAACAAAAAGAGCCAATTGTTCAGGATGAACCGCCAAGATATCCATTTCACAAAGTGTCAATGGACCTATTTGAATACGCGGGACGTGACTTTGTAGCTATAATTGATGCTTATTCTAATTACTTAATAGCAGACAAGCTGCAAAATAAAACATCAGGTCATATCATTGAAACAATTAGTAAAACATTCAATAAGGTGGGCTATCCCTCAATCATAAGATGCGACAATAGTCCTTTCGGTTCTCTAGAATTTGAAAGATTTGCTAATGCTTATAATATCACAATCAAATTCTCAAGCCCTCGATACCCACAAAGTAATGGGTTAGCGGAGAAAGCTGTAGCTATTGCAAAGAATATACTTAAACGTTGCTATGAAGCAAATGAAATTGACCAATTTCAGTATCATTTGCTGGAATATAACGTTACGCCCATAGCTAGTATGAAACTAGCTCCAGCGCAGCTATTCTTTAGTAGAACATTGAAAACAAAGCTAACGGTATCGGAATCATTGTTGCTTAGAAATATTATAAAAGAAGAGTTGATTCAAAAAAAAAATCCTTAACAAGAGAAAAGTTCAAAAGTGTTACTATAACAGAAACGCTAAGTCATTACCTTCATTGAATATTGGAGATCAAGTCATTTTTAAGAAAAATGGGAAAGAATGGAATTATGGAAAAATTAAAGATGTTATTAATAACAGATCATATATTATCATAGATAATTTTAACAATTTCTTTCGTAGAAATCGTAGATTTATTGCTAAAACCCGCAACAATGAAATTGCTGGTGATGAGATATTAAGTGAAGGTAATATATTAACTTATAATGAAGACACTGTAAATAATGATTCAACATTGAAAGAAATTCAATTAACTCCACATCCTCAAGACAAAGCTAGTCAAGATATTGTAAATGCGGAAGAACCTGAGCCTTCAGCGGAACAGAACAGCTCTTCTGATGAGTATGACACCGCGGATAGTAAAGGTTCTGATGCATCTTCTAGTGATAGTGAAATTTCTAATGATTTTGTACCAGGAACAGTCCCAGAATATAGAACAAGATGTGGTCGCCCTGTGCGGCTTCCAGCACGATACTTAACTTAACCTTGAGTCCACCATCACACATAATTTATATTAGATAATTAAAATTATATTTTTGAATTAAAAAACAATTATTTTAAGATTGTAATTTTTATAAAAAAAAAAAAAAAAAAAAAAAAAAAAAGGCATGTAATAATATGAGCCTGAATACAGCCAATGCATATTTGATATAAATGTATCCTGGATGCACTCATCCATTTAAGATACCAACTGAACTTCCGGCATTTATGTACGCCATTATTAATATCGATTCTTTCGGTACGCACGTGTAATAAAAACTATTGTAAGCTCCATAAACTATAAACTGTGTTTTATTAATACTTACAACAAGTATTACAGTATTCACGATCCGATGTAACTGGTCTTGTATCATTGCAAAAGTGTGAAAGTGTCTCACTTTCTTGCACTACAACAACAAAATATACTAAATGTCAAAGTTTTGCGCTTTTACACTTTTGCTATAACCCAACCCTATTGTAAAAGAAAAATACACCATAGTAAAGTTTGCGTTTGTGTATTTGGTAGCTGGCCAAATGTCATTCTTACTGTCAGCTTAACTATAGATAAGAAAAGTGTATTCACGATTTATTGTTAAAAAATAAAATTTTACAATTTCGCTAGGCTTGTTGTACCACATCGTGAATACCCTTTGCATTTTATATTTTCTACGTGACCAACAAGCTATTTTCTTAGAACTGTCAAAGGCTAATTATTAGTCCACAGGATCAGGACGCATATTTCACAAAGCAGAAAGTGAAAGAATTCGCTTAAACTATGTATTTTTAGCACCCATTAACTGGTTTATTTTTTAAGACAGTTGGGCTAGTCGCACACATGCAATTGCTACTGCAACAAAACAGTTTAGTCACAAGTTGACCGATGAACGCGCACATGAGCAACTCCACAAGCAATCGCAACGAACCTAACCAACACACCGACAATGTTTATTCAAATTTTCTACCCCATACATACAAAGAAAAATATTATCGCCTTTGTCCCATTCTTTTGCTCAACAAATAAAAGAAAAGACAAATTTGTTCTCTTTCGCACAGAGAACATAAGTCACTTTGGAAAGAACAAAATTCAACGATGTGGTTAAATATTTGCAACTATTTGGTTGCATGTGCGCGCAGTTACATATTATTCTATATGACACAAATTGAAAAACCGATTTCGGGCAATCGTCCAGTTTGTGGCAAAACACAAACTGAAAAGTTGCTCGAATCGACGACTGAATAGTTTCTGCATGTGCGCGCTGTCCCATATGAGTCAATAGAGGACTCATTTTTGCAACCAAACAGTTGTGAAACTGAAAGTTGCATGTGCGCGACTAGCCTTAAGGTCACTCGACGACCAAAAAAATATTCATGTGAAAGAACAATGTCAGAATTCACGACTATTCTCAATTTTCAGTCTGCTATTCACATATCATAAGCAAAGCACTAAAAGGGTGGGTTTCAGGAGGAATAGGTTAGGTTAGGTTGTAAGGGGTGATAATGCGGCAAGCCGCACCATCTCACTCTGATCTCAGTTGTTCCATTGTGCTCCCCAGGGTATAGGTGGTTAGTAAGGAGGGATAGGGAGGGAGTTAAGGAGAAGTTTTAGGTTTGGGGGGCCTCCCTGAACCATCCTGAGTTCTGAATGAATTTCAGGATGTTCTTTAGTGGCAAGACAGAGATGTCGCCCAGTTCGTCGAAGAAGTATTCTCCAAGGGCTTCTTTTCTAGTTCTAGCTAGGCTGGGGCATTCACAAAGGAAGTGGGGGGAGCCCTTCTCTGCCTCTTCATCATGACACCCTCTACATAGGTCCGATGAGCTGATGCCCATTCTGTTCATGTGGGTTCCCATAGAGTTGTGGCCCGTAAGGACACCAACCATGAGAGATAATTGAGGCCTGCTTAGCTTAAGTAAGTAATCCGTTTTTTTCCTTGAAATATTTGGCCATAGATTCCTTGAAACCCGACAAGTGTCGATGGATGACCATCTGACATTTGCAGCTTCCAAGAAACTCTGGTGTGTTCTATCTTTTTCTTGCTCCAGTGGCATGAGCACAGAGGCTTCGATTTGGCTCGGATCAAGAGATGACCCGTTTTTGGCCAGTTCATCTGCCATCTCATTCCCATGAATATCCCTATGTCCTGGGACCCATCTAAGGGTAACTGTGTTCGTTGCATTGAGTACTCTTAGCTCATTCCGACAGCGATCGACCAGTTTGGACTTTGTGGTGATTGAGGAAATGGCTTTAATTGCCGCCTGGCTGTCTATGAAAATGTCAATATTGTTGTTGACTAATTCACTGATTGAGGAAAGATGTTTCGCGGCTTCGCAAACTGCCAGCACTTCCGCTTGGAAAACACTGCAAAAGTTTGGAAGCTTTAAAGATCTATTTATGGGTGGGTTATCTGAGTAGATGCCTGGCCCAACCCCCTCCGAGGTTTTGGAACCGTCAGTGAAGACCGAAACATGATTTGCATTTATGACCCTGTTTTCATTCCAGAGTTCCCTGGTTGGGATATCCGTTATGGTTACTGGGTTGAAATCTATGTGCGGTGAAACGTAGTCTGTCTGAATGTCTATGTCTATAAAATTCATTATGGTTCTGTGACCGTAGAGGCCCTTTTTCCAATTTTTACATTGAACAAGTCTTAAAGCACTTTTGGCCGCCACCTCTTTCGTATACAGATCGAGTGGGGCAAGTGAAAGGAAAGTTTCAAGGGCGGCCGTTGGTGTGGTTCTGAAAGCACTGGTTGTGCCAATACATGCTAGTCTTTGAGTTTTAGTCATGGTTTTTAGATTGGTTTCTTTATCTAAGGCTGGCCACCAGACCATGCATGCGTACGTTAAAATTGGCCTTATAATGGCTGTGTACATCCAATGGATGGTTCTGGGGCTGGGACCCCATCTTTTACCAAAAATTCTGCTACAAGTGTAGAAAGCTATTGAGGCTTTTCTTTCTCTTTCTTTAATATTTTCTTTCCAGGACCCATGTTCTATAACTGGGGCGATAACTTTTCGAATCGTTAAAAAATGAAACGACTCATTCCTCAGTTATCGCCTCTGGAAAAATTCGGGTTTCTGTAACTGAACGCGATAAATCTTATTTCCGAACTATTTCTGGCTGGAATTTCCAGTGGAAGGCGATAAGTCGAACTGTCATATTGACAATTCAAAACCAAAACAATCTTTATTATAAATTGTTCTTGAATTTAATTTAATATAAAAATGTGGTGTGAACCTAAATAAATTGATAAATATTCATTTATAAAAATGGACGCAAATACATTATGTTGCTCAGCATTACCGAGTACGGATTATGCCAATACAAATGGTCACAAAAGTCTCACATACACCCAAGATAAGGAGTAAGTATAATGGGCTCTTCCTACTTGGGATTCAAATTCTAGTTTCTTAATCTTTTAAGATATATCATAGTTTGTGGATCCTATGGTGATATTCGTAAAGGAAAAGAGGTATAATTGTGCTTAAAACCAGTACCAGGGATACCCATGGTTCACAGCGAATACATCTGCTGAGAGTTTTCAGCCGATGCTTATTAGGGTTAATATATTCATCGCCGTCATATCTTCTGCCGGTTGATGAAGACTATAGTTGTTACTAACGATGTTGTTAACCTTTATCACGTATCTTCTATTTCTCGGCCAACTCCAAGTCAGCAATGTTTGCCAACGAATGGACTTTGATTGAACCTCTGAATGCTTTGCTTTTGTCACACTCAAATTGTTGGCAATGATAATCTTGGCTTTTTCTTCCTTTTGGTGTTGATGCACGACAGGTTTTCACATCCCGTATTCAAGAAGAGTCCTCCAGAGCTTCACCAGTCTTAGATAATCCGAATGGCATGCAACTTTCCTGAGCCCTTGAGCCTCAGCACGAGCATCTACTGCCAACTTGGTAAAGAACTCTATGCTCTCTAAAAATTAAATTTTATCATTAATAAGCAACTACATATATGTCTACATTTATTTATTTACCTTTTTGGTTGGATCCATTTTAATTTGTAATCCTTTTTTTTTTACTTTATTGCATTTTATTTTGTTTTGTCTCTACATGAATCTTTCTGTTCAATTTTACTCGCCAGCTTTTTGGCCAGCGATAAGTTTTGACATTTAAAATGAAAAACTTATCGACTTTCAGAGATACAGAAACCCATTTTATCGATTTTTTCCAGGATTTCTATTCCTATTGTTCCAGTCGATAAAATTAACGACTGTCAAAGTTACAGAAACCCAATGATGCGATAAAATTAATTTCGTTCCAATTTTCATCGTTTCTCGACTATTTTTATCGATTCGATAATTACAGAACATGGGTCCAGTTTAGTTTACGATCGAGAACAATTCCAAGATATTTGGCAGTACCCGAAACCTGTAACGGAATTCCGTTAATGGTTGGCGGGTTTATGTTTGGAATATTACGTTTCCTTGTAAACAGCACCAGTTCTGTCTTCAGTGGGTTGATATTAAGGCCAAAATTACTGGCCCTGTTTTTGAGCTTGTCAAGGGACGTTTGTAAGAGCTCGCACAGAGTGGGGGCAAATTTTCCAGAGGCCAATAACACAATGTCATCGGCGTATGCGACTACTTTGATGCCACCCAGATTTAGTTTGACCAAGATCTGGTTGACGACAAGGAGCCAAAGCAAAGGAGAAAGTACTCCACCCTGTGGAGTGCCCCTACTCGTCCTAACTCTTATTTTGCTGTCACCCATTTCTGCATTTATGATTCTCGTTTGAAGCATGACAACAATCCAGTTTATCAGTGATGGATCGACGCTGACGGAGTTTAGGGCTTGTCGAATAGCATTGTTATCAACATTATTAAAGGCCCCTTCTATGTCAAGGAATGCTGCTAAAGTGAATTCCTTGAAGTGGATTGATTTTTCAATTGTGCCGACCACTTCATGGAGTGCTGTCTCAACAGATTTGCCCTTCAAGTACGCATGTTGGGCCTGTGAGAGCACACCATTATTCAGTTTTAGGCGAATATGAGTGTCAATTAACCTTTCCAAGGTCTTCAGGAGAAAGGAGGAAAGGCTAATAGGTCTGAAGTCCTTCGGTTCGGTATGGGTGGGCTTGCCAGCTTTTGGAATGAAGATGACATTGACTTCTCTCCATCTAGCGGGGATATAGGTGATGTTTAGACAACCTGTATAGATATCCACTAGAATCGGAACAATTATATCTTTAGAGCTTTGGAGCATCATTGGAATGATTCCATCAGGCCCTGCAGACTTGTATGCTGAGAAGGAGTCAATGGCCCAAGCTACCTTCCTACTGTCTACGATTTGTTTACCTATATCATAGATCTCACTTATGTTGGGCCCTCTGTCCACAGGAGATGTACTGCTAGTACATCCTGGGAAGTGATTGCTTATAAGTGACTCTAAAGTTTCAGAGCAGGAGTCCGTCCAGGTATTATCCGGTCTTTTTAGAAATCCCGGGGGAATGGGTACCTTAGACATGACTTTCCTGAGCCTAGCAGCTTCATTCGTAGACTCGAGGTCTGAACAAAATTTTTGCCAGGCTGCTCTTTTAGCATAGGTCGTTCGGTTTTTGTATAGATTTTTTTTGACCTTAAAGAGGTCCCAATCGGTAGGGTCATTACTGAATTTTGCTCTATTGTAAAGCCTCCTTGAGTTTTTCCTAAGAATAGACAGCTCTTTGGACCACCATACGGGGTTGAGCTTGCCTTTACTTTTGGTAATGGGGCAGGAACTCTCGTAAGCATTATTTATGGCTAACGTTAGTTCATTTACATGTTTGTCAATGTCAGAGCAGGTTGTCAATGGTAAATGTTCATAGTGACCCAAAGATGAGGCCAATCTAATGTTGAAGGCATCCCAGTTTGTTTTCCTGGGGTTTCTGTAGGGTTTTGAGTTTTCAATTTTGTGCTCTATTTGGAACGTTATCATTCTATGATCAGAGAATGAAACATTACTTGAGACCTTCCAGTCACTGACCTTTATTGAGTCAGAGTTATTGGAAAGTGTCACGTCGAGCACTTCTCTCCTATTCCTAGTAACGAAGGTTGGTTCGTTACCTTTATTTAGAATCAATAAGTTTTCCTTAATAATATATTCAAAAAGTGACTCACCTCTTTTATTTGTGTCGGTGCTCCCCCATTGTAGGTGATGAGCGTTGGCGTCGCAACAAACCAGGTGGTCCCAACCGTTCTTACCTGTTGTTTTGACGAGATCATCAAGGGCTGCTGACGGCGGTGGCCCCGGTGAATCACCTGGCATATAAATGGAGGCTAGGATCAGAGGCTGGGCCCCTTTTCTGTCGCACTTCACCGTCGTCATGTCTGCACTACTATGGGAAGATAAGAGAAAAAGATTTATAATTTTTTTCGCCACTATACATGTCCGATAGTTACCTTCTGTAGGCCCTTTATTAAAATACAGGTTTACATCTTTGGAGCTGAGTCCGCAGATCCTGCCGCTGTTGATCCAGGGCTCCTGAATAAGGGCGATATCAATATTATCTTTGGACCTCAAAGAGGTTAAGGTGGCCGAGGCCAACTTACTGTGCTGTATGTTTACTTGTAGCACCTTCATCATTATTTTTGCTGTTTATTTTTTGTAGGCTGGCTACCGGGCGCACCTTAACCATGCCCACCATCAGTTTGAAACCCCTGGAGGGAAGCATTGCCATGGTTTCATGATTTAACATCACTATGGCTTCCTGGCCCGTTTTGGAGGGCGCTTCGATCTTCAAGACCTTCCAGTCACCACTAGGAAAACTGGAATTTTGACCTCGGAGGAGGTTTTCCAGGAGTTCCTTGGTGATGTGTGGGCCCGGCACATTAATGCGGACTTTCGGTCTAGTGCAACTAGCAACTTTCAGAGTTACCCCTTCAAGCAACCCTGTCATCTCCGAGACTTTCAACTTAAGCCATTTCAAGGTGGGTTCATCCTTACAGGTCAGTATTTTGAACCCCTTCAGCGTCGATAATGGCCCGAATTGTGGTACAAACCCGGTAGAGGCAAGGATCTCGGTGTTAATACATTCGAAAATCCTAACCTCCACCCGAGCCCACTGCTCGTTTGTAAGCACCAACTCGGAGCTTCCTTCATTAACCACGGCCACTTGGAGACTTTGGCTAACAATGTCTGCTAGCGTACCTGCGCTGTGGGACGTTTTAAATTTTTTGTTGGAGGGCGTTTGAGGGGGCGTCGAATCATTATGCCTCATCCTCTTTTTTTGACTACTTGGGCCAGTTGTGTCGACCCTCGAGTGCTTTGGACCATTCATCAATGGCCTCACTTTAGGGTTGCCGCCAGTCGATTTGGAGGAAGAGGCATTCTGAGCTGAGGGCTTGTCAACTTCTTTTTTGTCGTTTGACTTAGAGACGACATTCTCGCCTTTGGTTTCCAGCTTGGCAAGCAGTTTTTGGGCCCAGCCCAACCGCTTCCACTCCCTAAGACTCAGCTCCTTAGGATCACCCTTGCCATACCTACGCACGGCTCTCTTGGCGTTTCCAATCCTTTTTAGCTCTGGATTAAGATCACCTCCCTTATTCTGCTTCTTTGGATTCGCCACTTTTCCTACGGTCGGTTTTGGCCCATCGATTGACGGACATCGACTTTCGGATAAGGCTGCCATCACGGTCTTAGAAGACCCTGGGCCATCCGCGCAGACTTCGGTTGGGTCACTTGCCCTAGACCCTTTGTAAGGAGTTGAAGTAGTCTTGGCTCCCGGCAGCGCCAGGTGGTTCGCCACAGACTCGCCTTGAGAGGGTGCCTTCATCGGTACTGCAGCAGGGTTCTCGGCCACAGTGACGTCTGCGTCTGAGCTGTCCGAACTGGCGAAGGATTGATAGTCGTCTTCATTAAGGATGCGGTTTTCCTCATCAGACGCCATCTCCTGCTCCCCAGTTCCAACAGCCCCATCCTCAGAGTCAGTAAGATCCATGAGGTATTCAGAAAATACCCCATCAATCTTACGGGCAACACTGCTGCAGGCTTTAGCTGTTGTAGCTGTTGATGATGATGATGATGTTGTTGTTGTTGTTGTTGTTGTTGTTGCTGTTGTTGTTGTTGTCGTTGTCGTTGGTGTCACTGGCGACTTAGCCTTGGCCAAGCCCTCGCCGGCAGCCGTGACTTCTGCCGACGCTGGAGTGTATATCCCCACTCGATTTTTAATAAATTTATTTGAACTTTCCATTTTATCCAGGTTCTAATTTTTGGATTAGCATCTCTGTTGGTTTTTCTTGGTTGTTCGATCCTGCAGCTAGGTTGCTGGAGGAACGAACGTAAGCCCCCCCACCACATAAAGGTGAAAACCACGGGGGGGAAAGAATGACTGCATTTCAAAGACAGAACTTAAAAATTATTTGTGGTTTTAATTTGGTTGAATTATAATTTTTTTTCGTAGAACCAAAAAGTATTCGATTATTGCCAGTAGAATTGGAATAGGAATGGTAGTTTATTGCTTGGGTGGGCATTTTCATTGCCACGCAATTTAAATTATAAAAAGTGTGTATGGAAATATTGTATATGCCATGTAACTTTTCACTTCGTCATGACCATGTTTTTGTAGAAAAAATTGGTGAGGAAAAAAATTTAACCCATAAATTCATCGTCATGGGGCGTAGTGAGCAATTAGGCTAGTCGCGCACATGCAACTTTCAGTTTCGCAACTGTTTGGTTGCAAAAATGAATCCTATTGACTCATATGGGACAGCGCGCACATGCAGAAACAATTAGCTTAAAGTGTAAAATTTAACATTTTTTTACGACGACTTTACGATGTTGTATGAATACCCTTTATATTTATATAAGATATATTCTGCAGACTGTCAAACGATAATTCGCAAACCCAAACATCAAGACGCATTCCATAAGGCATTTATCTTCACATTTTCTTAGCACACATTTTACTGGGTTTATATTTTATGGCAATTGGCATCTATAGGCAACCAAACAAATTACACAATAAGTGAATAGAAGGTCAAAATTCACGATCATTCACATTACAAAATTCACTATTCGCAGTTATTTATATAAACATTTGGTCTATAAGGACCAGTTTGTACAACCATGGTTCAAATTTTGATCCGATGCTCAGCAATTTGTCACTGCTTTTGATGGATTAAAGGCTACTTGTACAAACGTGGTTCAAGTTTTGATTCGTGGTTCTCTGATTTCGGCAGTTTAACTGAGGTTCAAAAATGGTCAAGCTTGAAATTGTTAATACAACATTCTTGAACCTTGAATCATCGTTGCACTTCAGTATCCGATGAAATCGATGGGTCACAAATGCTGAACCATGGATTATATTTTGAACCAGTCAGTACAACTGAAACTAACTGAAGTTCAAGGAGGGTTCAAGCATATTTGGCTACTAACGTACTTGAACTATCGTTGAACCTCAGTTCGGGCTCTCCCAAACCAACGTGAAACATTCGCCAACGAGGTGAAATCATTCACAATAACACAAAATATGAAAGATACACAATGCTAAACAACAACAAAAAACTGTCTTTGCAAATGATTCGCTATGATTTCGCTTTGGTTTGAGAGAGTCTATTTAATATTTATTTTTTGCCATCTCTTAAATGGTAGCACAATTATATAGCTACGTTTAATATATTTTGAGATATTTACTTTTAATTTCTTACGAGAAATTTTTTTCTAGTCTTGCTTTTGTACACTGATATCTTTCAAAACTCTGTGATGACGTGTACATTTAAGCCTTTAAGGCTCCCCCAAACCAGCGCGAATCATTCGCCAACGAGGCGAAATCATTCACAATAACACAAAATATGAAAGATATATAATACAAAACAACAACAAAAAACTGACTCTGCGAATGATTCGCTATGATTTCGCGTTGGTTTGGGAGAGCCTTTAAAGGCTTTAAAGGTTTTTAAAGGAGATTTGAGGTAAATCTTATTAAATCTCAGATTAGCGTTATACTATGCTCCCACCAAAATGAAATCCCAGATTTCAGTTGAAAACTTTTGATATTTTGAACCGTTGGAACAAGGTTCCATGGAAATTTTAACGAAATCTCAATAAAAAGTCGAGATTTCAACGAAATCTCAATGAAATTCTGCTTCACCAATTTGAAATCTCGAAATTTTTTAGCTGAAATGTGCCCACCGAAATGAAATCCGAGATTTCAGCTGAAAATTTTTATATTTCAAGTTGATGGAACAAGATTTCATGGAAATTTCAACAAAATCTCAATGAAAACTCGAGATTTCAACGAAATCTTAGTGAAATCCCGCTCCACCAACTGGAGATCTTAAGATTTTTCAGCTGAAATCTCAGATTTCGGTTTGGTGGGAACATAGTATTAGGTGGAAATGTAGCATTAGTTTTTGTTAATAAGGGTATTCATGCAACAGCGTAAACTCGTCGTAATCGTTGTAAAGTTTTAAACTTCGTAATTCTGTCACAATTTGTATGGAAAATTTGACAGATTTACGAAGTTTAAAACTTTACAACGATTACGACGAGTTTACGCTGTTGCATGAATACCCTTAATAATTTTGGTTTATTTCTACTTTTAGCTTTCACTTTTGTGTCGTGACAGCTGTTCAGGCGTACCATATTGCAAATACAAAAATATAGGCCGCTGCGGGTGCGATTTTTTGGAAATTTATCACTGTACCATTGTATATCCAATCTATAGTATTCTCATGAAACACGATTTTGTAGGTAGACATTTGGTCGATAGGTTCGCTGTGATCGCCTTACCGAGATCCCTTAACAAAAATTAGTATGACATTTGGACGCATAGATGGCCACGAGCTTTTTTTCTTCATGAGAAAACTATAGAATTTATATACAATGACTATAATTAGCCGTTTTCCTTTGGAGGTGGCGAAGTACTTACGAGTAGATGAAAACCCTAATCTAGTACTACCAACTGCACATGCTCTCATGCGCGAGTAGATACATTTTACATGTGAAAGCAGTTTGATGTGTTCCATTGAAAAAAGCTGGCAAAGTACTTGCAAGTACTTCGCCACCTCCAAAGTGCCCTTTCACACGAGGAAACTGAGTTGCCAGCAACTTTTAGTTCCTGGGTGAGAAGGGCAGGAGGAAAGAGGGGCGAACAGAATCTCCCCGGTCGAGGATCTGAGGAGATTTTTTTGACATTCCCTTTCACATCTAGGTTTACCCTGAGGCCACACGAGCCAGTACTGGCTAGCCAGTTGGGTACATATATTGTATGTCAAACTCGTATTCGTGTATTTGCTGTGACGTAGGCGACACGCCAGTTGCCAAGCAAGTTGTTGTACAAGTTTCTTTTTTTTGCTGTTGTTTCTCCTTCTGACAAGAATTATTGACAGAAAGAAAGCGTCAAGAGAAAAATAAGCATCAACAAAGGATACATTAAATTACGAAAACAAGTATTTCAGAATTATTTTAGTTTATGTTTTGTTTAATTTATGTTGACCTATTTGTACAGAAAATCATTTACCTTTGCTTCTTCTCAAAGGCTACAGAAGTTTTGATTGATTCTTTATCATACAACTATCTGTACTATAAGGATAAACAACAACCATATGTGCATTAGCTCATCGGATTCTTGGATAAAATAAGAGTTTAAATTACATTCAACACCTACAGACATAACTCTTGATCGTACTAAAATCACCGAGAACAAATACAAACTTGTATGTATACATGGCTAAATTTGGAGAGACAAAACGCAAAACTTCTTTTTTTTACTGCAGTCAACCTGTCTATCATCAACTCTGCTCATGGAAAGACCTTCAGCTTATCGCAACGAGCCAAATAAAGGCAGCTGAAAATCAACGTGTTGACGATGCTGCTGGAAACATAAATGTCTTGTCCATCAATTACTGAAGATCATCTAATTGAAATTGTTTTTCAAAAATTTGCAGCAATTTTCCATTCGGATAGCTGATGTACATAGTGTTTAATTTAAAGTTAAGTAAGTTTAAAAAGAAAAAAATTGGAAGATTCCCAAATTTAATGTATTCGTTAACATGCAGGAAGGGAAAGAGCGGTAGTTACAGCAAAACTGAAAGACGGGGTGAAATGAGGCAATAGGAGGGGAAGTGTAGATAAGCGGTATAGGGAGAGGAAACTAAAAGGGACGGTCAGGAGTCTGGACTTTAGGATTAGCCAAGGAAACATAAAGGGTTATGTCTGACGGGCCAGGAGTCTGAATCTAATAACCATTATTGAAAATGAAAATGGCCATGGAGAGAAGGGGATCGCTTTATAAGGACGAAGTAGGGAAAGGGAATGAACGAATATCCGCTGCGAGGGCCGTGGCATGCTCGCGTCGCGCGGCTAAGCTCGTCGGATTAGGGGTGGCTCTTGCCCACGCAGCAGGATCTCACCTCTTTCAAAAAAAACAAATATCATGCCAACAAAAATTTAATACCACCACCACATCATTTACCACACCTTGGGACGCTGCTGATGACGTTGCAGATTGGCCCTTACCCCTCCCTTCCTGGAATTCGTTCGGCCGGAAGTTTCGAATTCCCCTTCTTCTGTAAAATTAACTAGAGGATCTCGTTAAGCCATTCTTTCCCGTTCAGATTAAGCCAGCCCTTCCACACCCCCTGAAAGTTATCTTACCAACCCATTGAGCTGTTCACGATCTCAGTAAAATACAAGGTTTCCATTGATATTGGCGTGACTTACATATATTTTATTATTCTCAAAGAAATTCCTTATCACCTAAATAAAAGTTTGGGAGAAGCTATCTGTAGCATAATCGCTATTACGGTATTTCATTAATATCGAAAAAAAAATTATTAAGTAGCCTAAAACTCATAACAAATATAACACTTAAAACTAATATGTGATGCATGCAAAAGTATCGTAAAACAAAATAACGAATGATTTAACGTAAGTTCTTATAATCTAGAAAATAAATAAAATACATAAATATTAAAGGATGGTATAAAACTGAATATAAATTGAGATTTTTTTGTTTGTATATTAAAGGACCTTGCCAGTTAGATATAGGACTTATCGATAACAGACTCGAATCCTAGATGCGATAAGAATATATATAGGTACTCCGAAACAGAGCTTCCCGGTGTTATACTCTATCTTTCTCTTGTATGTTTTTTTTTTTTGTTTCGTATCCGATTCCGAAAACTCGTAATGGTATGGGCGAGAGCACAAATATCGAACTGGTCCTATTTGGGACTAGATTCCCCCCTATTCCCTTGAACTAGAATCGGCGTCTTGTATCCCGCCTCCACAGTCAAAAGTTTAACCCCGGAAACCCTACCTACAGAGAGCTCTTTGTCGGTGGTATCTGACCAGGGGAAAGCAAAATATTGCGTCAAAAAGGGGCAAACGAGGAACCTCTATACGCGAACAAACTAACTTAATGCAAACTCTATGGATTTGCCCAGCTCAATCACTCATCAATTGCCGATTTTTCGAACTCGGACGCTTCTCTTTAAATAGCAAAAAAAAACGGAATTTTTACAATATATACTCGTTACGAGTCCAATTAACAAAAGAAAATCTATCACGCCAATTATTTTCTACTTTGTACGCTAATATATAAAACCGCTGGGATGATGATAGTCGAACTCCGAGTATGTGCACGGGTCGTGCCTCCTTCCTTCTAGAGTAAAATCTTGCTGCAGGCTTCGATTTTGGTATTGCTGCCTTTTTTTATTTATGTAGGTAATTTAAAAAGGATAGGATAAAGTACGCGGGGTGAATCTCAAAATGACGTATAATTTGGCCTTGCAAGGGTAAGTTTAGAAAGGTCACGTGTAGGTTCGCTCGATAGCTTAACTAGTGCACTTATCTTTAGTTTATGGGTAATTCTTCAGCACGTTAAGACACAACCACTATGGGAAATTATAATTTTACTTGTGCGAGCCCGGGTCTTGCACGGGCTTTTCCTGATTGACCAAGACACAACAATTCCTGATAGCACCATTAATTTTGGGCCTCTATATCCTTAAGCTTCAATGCACCACCCTGACTCGTCGAGCGATATTGTTCCGACCTCTCTTTTATCTTCAAAAGGACCGGCGGACCCGACTTTGGACGGTGTCGGAGACCGCAAAAGATTCACCTAACAAAATCAAATTATCCATAAACTTCTTTTCGATCAAACTGACTTTAAAATTTTTCTTACCCCGATTCGCACTTTAAACCGCGCCAAAAAAAAATCCTATTCCGTGAACACTCCTTTGTAACACAAAAGCTTCAGCGTTAACTACTTTATACTGTTTGAATATTACCGGCAATTATTGGGAAGCACTTATCTAGTAATATCCGACGTGTATTCGGCGATGGTTCAACTAAGAATGATTTGCCAAAATACAGTGTACGATGCACCGTTTGCCTACCCATCACCTCATTGCTTTCTTGTAAATCAATACCGCTCGTGGTACAAAGTACACTTCTTTTGTTGTCCAGTTCAACGAACTATGTACATTGACCTACATGCATGCATTCGAAAGACTACCCCCATTTGTATACTTTTCTATTCTTTTCCATACTGTGCTTACAATTTTGTCCCCTACTTTCAGGCGATCTCAAATCTCCATTTACCTATCTCCCTACTATTGAAGACTCAACCCATTCCCATTCCTTAACCGTTTAGCCCAAATTTGTCTAATCGATTTTATTTTTCACCGTTCCTTGACAGAGTGAGCCTGGCATATTTATTATTTACCATATTTGTCCTTGTTCTACCTGTACCCCAACATGTTTCCTTTTTCATTTGTTTTACTTCGTGTTATTCTTTTCCCTAGTTGCTAGTTCCTATCAAATAACCTCGGCGTCATTATCAATTAAAACTTTTAATTGCGAAATTTTCCTAAAAACAAATCGATCAAAATCCAATCCCCAAAGGAAACAAAATTATTGTGTACTATGAATGCCCACGGATTTGGGCTTTCCCCATTTCGATTTAATCCACGGCCATAGAGCTACATCCAATGCGTGAAGCCCGGTGGGACGGTCGAGTACCTGTGAAATCCTACGGCCGCATGGATCCCCGACTTCTGTCTATCTATAACTGGCAGAATAGGTATGCAGAACTCGATGCCATATGAGACTACCCCAACATGGTAAGTGTTCGATATGCCTATCAGCTGTGCAAATCTCGTTGGGACCCCACGCGAATTCTCTAACCGAATATGAGGATGCTACTGCTAAAAACGAATCGCCTCTATCACCCTATGGTTACCCTAGTCTTCGAAAGGTATTTTAGTCACATATTCTTATTTGACATTGTACCTAAGTGATTTTTACGCTTTCATTCGAAGGTAGCCATAACAGGGGATGCAAGCTTATTGTTTTGGATAACGAGAAATCCAGGTTCACAATCAAGGAGTGGCATGTGCTATAAATCACGCAGTAGAAGATTATCTGTTTGCAAGCTGAAGTCGAGGTCACGCCTCTCTCTCTGGGTTGAGATCAGACAGAAGTAAATCTAAATTGGCTAGTGGCAGCCGTAGCCCTTCTCATTCCAAGTGTTCCACAGTCGCTATGATTCAATCTAGTTATCTGTTAAGATCGGGTCCCAAATCGAGGACAAGATCAAATTCTAAGTCTAAATCACGTTCCCGCAGTAACTGCCTCAATATCGCTAGGAAATAAGAAGAACATAACATATTTATTTATTTATGTATTTATCTACAAGCAGTTTTACACAGCCGACATTTGCATTTCATCTCATCGTTTGTTAAATTTTACTTTTCTGAATTAAGGAATTAAATAAATTTTGAAGACTTTTAAATTTAATGCATTGATTAACATATATGCTGGTTAAGCAGCACCACTGGAAACAGTTTCAAAATCATCGAAATTTATGGCAAAGAACGATTTCAAATTTTGGGAGAGAGAACCATAGTGAAATTAACATGCATTTACTTTGGCAAGTATCTATTTTATATCTGCTTTACATAGTATATTTTGCTTTGCAAATATTGCATTTAGGAATTTGGCTCAATCGCCCCTGTTATATATGTACATATGTATAGATCCCAATTATCTTCACCCATTCTGGGAAAATTCAACTCCCATGCATATGATGCAGGTTGCCAACTAGTTATCCCACAAGTCACTCTTTCAGCAAACTTTAATGTAGGGAGAGTGGCGTGCGTCCATCAGTGGTATCATTCTGACATTCTGGTACATACATACACGTATCCAAACTGAGTCTGGGGTGGAATTTGATTTCCAAACATTTTTATAAAACTCTGTACTACTCGCTGCCAAAGATCAATCCAGGTTATTCGTGGAATGTTTCATACAATCTTCAAGTTTTTCTTACCTTTATTGACTTGATGACTCAGAACTACAAGGGGGAAGTACAGGATATAAGAAATGCAAGGCATTCAAATCCATTTAGGAGTAAAGAAAGAAGATAATGGTAGTGGAAAAAATACCCAGATAAAGGGAAAGCTGGATGCGGACATATACATATAATTATAAAAAAAAGTAATTTATTGAACAAACAATACATTTGAATGAAATTTAAATTTTATATAAAACTATATAAACACTACAGTCTCTGTGTCTGTGATGCAGATTGGAATTTGGAACGATGTATTTTTTGGTTTTTTCACTGGTGACTGATTGACTAGAGCTTCTCAATAACTTTTCGTAAAGCCTAAACAAATTAAGCATTTAAATTCCGATTTTTAAAAGATGATCTTTATCTACCTTTATTTTTCTCTAAATGGAAACATATTTCAGAACTTTGTTGTTTTTTCTTTAAAGCCTTTGGCTGATGGCGAAGTACAGACAAATTGACTTAGAAGCAATAACTGCTTTAAGAATCTCTGGAATCAGGAATCATGCATGAACTTTACCGTGGTATTTTGGGAGGTCGCTTTCCTATAATAGAATTTATTTATTTATATTTTATTACAATGAGTTATAATTTTAGGATTTATACGTTTTGTACCTACCTATTAAATGCACTTCAACTAGGGCATCATCATGGAATAGTAGAGTGTGAGAGAATCATACATTGAAGAACATAAATCATGGAACTGCATCGGATTGCAGAAATATGGCTCTTGGTCCATCCATGCAGATCGTCTTAGCTCAAAGGACATGGCAAAGCATATTGCCTTCCTATAGTTGAACAATTGAACTTTCGTCAACAAAGTTTCTTTTTTTTCGATGATGTTCATGAACTTGGGTTTTGGCACAAATTTTGCTGTAAAGTCGATTGAAGAAGCGCATTCTCATTTCTTTTTCATATTGTTTGCAGGTTTCAGCAAAGGTTCGTGTTGTTAAAATATCCAATAGCTCTCGGTTTTGTTTTAATCAATTTCCATTTCAGTTTTGATTATACATTCATGTATTTTCAAAAATAAAGTACTTTATACATCACGACCACGAGGCGAAAGGCACATTCTTCGCGGATTAACATGTACATTATGTACATCACAAAACACTTGATTTAACTATTTATACCGTTTTTGTTATTGTAGATAATTTATTAAAGTTAATTCAGAGTTTATTTTAATTAAATGTTATTTTGTGAATAAAAAATAAAACAATCTTTTACAATCACACTTCTTCAGAGCTGAATGACAAATGCAATGTCAGAAATAACATGAAAGAGAGGTGCGGGGAGATGAAATTTAGACCTGTCAAATTACTGGCTGCTCTACTGGCTTCCCAACTGGCTACGAAAAAGGCAAGCCAGTTGATGAACCAGTTGCTCAGGTTTGTATGTGTTAGTAAAAAAAATGTGAGTGTATTGCGACTGGCTAGCCAGTACTGGCTCGTGTGGCCTCAGGGTTAGGTGTGTTCAACCAATAGACTTTCAATGGAAATTTTAAAAATTGCCTGGAGATTTGTTTCCTCGTATGATGCTATGTTTCCACCTAAGGTTTATCTCAGTTTAGATTAAATAAATCTTTTTGGTGTTTCCACCGCACAAAAAGATTTAAAAAAGATTAAATCTGACAACACTTTCAAAAATGCAAATGGCGCTTCAATTTTTCTTATGAAGTGCGAAAGAGACAGAATGTTTTTTCGTGTCAAACTATGAAGAACTGAATAGAGTCTCGAATGAATCGTTCAGCACCATGTTAAAATAGGTTAGTTCGATTTGTAAAACTATTTGTCCTAGGAAGATTTAATAAGATTTATTTCTAATCTCCAAGATTAACGAAATATATTTGTATGGTAAATCTTCAAGATTTAAAGAAGATTTGAGGTAAATCTTATTAAATCTCAGATTAGCGTTAGGTGGAAATGTAGCATGAAAGGTACAAGAGATTTTTAAGGAGATTAAAAGAAAACGTCAAAAAAATCTCCAGCAACTTGTTTCTTCGTGTGAAAGGGGACAAAGGAAAACGCCTACTATAATAAAACCAAAAAAAAAACACGCCTACCATGGTACCATTCCGGCAGTCAGAGTGCACAACAAGTGTGGAACAAATCTATAGTTTTTGAAATTCCGGCGTTGTCGAACACGGTTCAACTTTTTGGACGCAGAAACTGTTTTTAAACCGAATACGTGATAAGAGCTTGGAATAAAAAATACTTCTTCTATGAATAAGAACATAAATAAATAAAGACTATAAACAGAAAAGTTTTATTTCAACAATAACAATAGTATCTACGTGTATAAAACTGCAAATGAAAAATTACCTAGTGTATCCTATAGCACCGTGAACGTGAGTACCAAAAATGTTTAGATCGATTTTTGAAGCTTAAAAGAAAAAAACAACATTCGAATAAATTATTAGGTTCCTTCATCAAACAAATGATTACTGGAGTAAGTACAACATTTCTAAAGTAATAAGCTTAGTTGGATGTGCGAGCTCTTTCTGAGTTACCACTTCAGCTGGCCATACACGACCGAGCCCTCCGATCCCTTTGGCCCGATTGTATTTCAGATTGTCCCACCCAACCCCACTCACTACCGCTTTTGGATTTGCCTGAGGCCCTGAGGCCATACGGCTCTGTCGTTTATGACCAGCTTTATTATGAAGAAGTGACAAATTTATCAAACGAGTATTATGAATTGAAGGGTCATAAATTAGCCCTTCGGATTCGGCAGCCCTATCCAATCCTGCCGACTACCAAAGTAATAGGCACACGGAAGTGCTGTGAGTATAAGTCAATAGGTCCTGGTTCTCTTGGTCGCACCACCCACAGTACATTTAATTTTGTAAAAGCGCCCCAGCTATCAACAGGTGTGCCTTTGTATGACTTCGCTTAAAAAATAATTGGCATGTTAAATATTACAACAAATCCGCTTAATAGACGAAGATAAACATCTCCCACTGGAATTTCCGCCGTCACAAGCTCATCGGAGGTTCTATTCTAATAAAAAATATATCTTTACGTGGGGCTTAGCGACAGCCGAGCTATTCTTCTAACAAATATTGCTCGTAACTGGCTAAGGTTGTGAACTAGAACATATCTGTAGAGTTTGGTAGAAACATGGAAACTCCATAAAATGATTTGCGTCTTAACGTCCACCTTACATTGCGCTAAAACTTAAAATGATGAACCGATTTTTTCAAATTTGAAACAATTTAAAAGAACATAATTTATCATTATTCCAAATTTGAAACAAATCGGTCAACCTCGATGCAGTGGATGTAAAAACTATTTAATAATAAAGACAAATTATTTCATAGAGTTATCATGTTTCTCCAAAACATCAAAGATATATTGGCCAAATAGAAAAGGCTGGCTCTAAGAATAAAAGATTTCATGTTTTAAAATTAAATAATTTTCATAGATACTTGCATTACATAATGTAGGTTTAATAATAATTATAAAAGAAAATATTGTCTATTCGACTAAGGGTGAAAAAAACCCTGAATAAAATGCCAATAAACCAATCGAATCCACAAAAGTGGACTACTTGCAGTGCAATAGTAAATATTGTAAAATAGTGTTGTATTTTTTTTATAAAAATTAATTCGAGAAGCACACAAGACATTTCTTATCTTCATTAAAAGACTACCTTAAAGAACCTACCCTTAACGCCCAAATCATAAGCTTTGTAATCGAACCAATTAAAAATTACTTTATTGAAATTTTGAGAGATTTTAAATTAAGATTGTGATGCTTTGAGAGCAGTTACAGTAACGATTGATGTACCAAAATAATTATTCAGTTTATTTTGTTGTTTGTTGATAACTTTAAGCAATATGAAACAGTAGGTATCTTTCTCCGCATAGAGATGTTTATAGTAATCAAATATATAAAAACAACAGTCTGCCACTTCAGTTCGGTCGATTAGGGCCTAATTTTTGTGTTTGTTTAATAATTAAAGAAATAACCGGTGTACGTTTTTTAATTTGATAGTTATAAATCTTACTGTGACCAATACTTCATTCGTGTGCCGATGAGTTCGAAACAATCGTTACTAGTAGTCGGTCGGATACCATCAACAGCTAATATCGTTTTTGAAATTTGAATTTAAAAACAAATTAACAATTACATATCTTCAGTTGCATGTTTTATAACTTAAAGTTTTTAAATGTTTTCTATTTGTATAGAAAAAATATTTCACACAGTTGACAGTGCAGTGACAGTATTTGCTTTCATAATTTAAACCACAAATAATGTCAATATGACGTATCCCAAAAAATGATGACTGTGTCCTCAAAGAGATCATTCCAACCACTGTTCGGAATTTCCAGCAGACGTTAGTGTCAAACAAGGAAAAAGAAAAAAAAAACAAAAACAAAATTGACTAGTCTTAACAGTAATGCCTCAATACTGCTGTGTTACTGATTGTAACAACATTAGTACGGGAGGAGGAGGATTTTATTTATTTCCGCCGCCTCGGATAAGGAGTGGCACATTACAGAAACTGGCGAAGATAAGACGTGATCGTTGGCTTAGAGCAATTAATGATACTACATTAAACACGAAAACTGCTCGTGTTTGCTCAAGACATTTTATTTCTGGTAAGTAGGTAAGCTAAAGGTTTTCATATGCGAATAATAAAAGACTTCGTTTATTCAACTTACAGGGAAAAGTGCCAGTATTAAAGATTACCAGAATCCAGACTGGGTTCCCAGCTTACATATGGGTAATGCCAAGGCAAGATTTGGGGGTCAAACAAAAACGGCGCAAAATAAATTATTGAGTCAAGTGAATTTTCCAGAGTTCATTGAGCCAAAACGTAAGTTTTTGTTTTAAACATTTCTATATACCTTTTATAGGTTTAATATAGTCTCAAAGCCTCCAAAAAAATTTGTATTCTGGTTTTCCTTCTTTCTTTACAATTATACTTGAATGTTGTAAGTTATTGGTTTGATTCAATCAAATTTAATTAAAGGGAAGAATTTTCTTTTCAAACTCTTCATATTCTTTTTGACTTAAACAAATTTTACCCCACATTTTATGGATGTTTTCTTCTATCTGCTTGTCTCAAGCAGCACTAAAAAAAAACTTGTAAACAAAACTATCTGAACAAGTTTCATGAGCACAAAAGCAAAAATTCTTCCAAATAAAAAAAAAAATCGCTTCCATTTGTCACTATTAAGGCTCTCCCAAACCAACGCGAAATCATAGCGAATCATTCGCAGAGTCAGTTTTTTGTTGTTGTTTTGTATTATATGTATATCTTTCATATTTTGTGTTATTGTGAATGATTTCGCCTCGTCGGCGAATGATTCGCGTTTGGGAGAGCCTTAAGGCTCTCCCAAACCAAAGCGAATAATTCGCTGACGACGCGAAATCATTCACAATAGTACAAAATATGAAATATACACAATGCTATGCAACAACAAAAAAACGGCTTTGCGAATGATTCGCTATGATTTCGCGTTGGTTTGGGAGAGCCTTTAAGGTTCTCGCAAACCAACGCGAATTCGCAGCGAATCATTCACAATAGCACAAAATATGACAAATATACAACGCCTAACAACAACACAACAACAAAAAACCGATCGTCGTCAGCGAATATTTCGCGTTGGTTTGGGAGAGCCTTTAAGCATACAACCACTGACAAATTTGTTTAGAGAAGAGTTAGTACAATACCTTTGTAAAATATTTGTTTTCAAAGTGCAAACATCTTTCATCACTTTTTGAAAACTTTAAAGCGGGCCACTCACGTTAAAACTGTCGTAAGGACTGTCCGCCAAATTTCAGTCATATACGACAGGTTCTACCGTGAATGTCCTTGTTGTACATCGGACCGTGCGACTAACGACAGGTTGGAAGTCCGTTGAAAATTTCAACGAACCTTGCTCCACGACCGAATTGTCGTATAGTGAATGGCTGTTTTTGAGATAGTCCTTGCGACCGAACTACTCAGTCTACGAATAATCTTCATATTTCTAGGAGACGAAATAAATAAAAAACAAATTGAATGAATTTTTTGACAGACTGTTCGTAAAACTGGTTCGCAACGTGTGTGCGTACTTTCGACAGTCGTTGCAACAGTCCGATCGACAGCCTGTGTGACAGTCTAAACGTGAATGGCCCGTTTAATTAAATTGACTGAAAACTCAATAGTTCCGTTTGTATAATCAGAGCACTCACCCGAGTTGCTAGCAACTTTGTTCAATTTCACATGAAGAAACTGAGTCGCTAGCTAGAGTAATCACAAGTCACAAGCTCTTGTGACTACTACTAGTGAAGATTGTTGTGACTCGATAACATTTTGGTATTCTCCCTCTAATAGTCACAAGAAAACTCAGAACGAAACTCACCACAGCATTTTGTTGGTATAGTCTAAGAGCCAGTGGTCGAAAGACTAAAGTAGAGCCATTGTACTAGACCTCCTGAGCATGGAATGGGCATTCCTAATCCAAAGTAATAGTACCTCTGGGAGCACTGGGGCCACAGAAGTCGAAAAAATCGACCTTCGAAAACGTTATAGCAGTACGTCTGCGTCTTTGATATGTTAGACTACATAGTTTTTGCTGTTCAACATTAGTAAAAGCAGATATAGGGCGTAGTACCTCTAGGAGTAACGGAATTTTTAAAAAATGGCTAGAAAAATTCCCAAAAAAAAAGCTTTTTTTCCTAAGTACAAAAAAGCCATTTTTCTTGAAGAAATACGTTCAGGGCCCTGTTTCATAATAAATTACCAGCAAATACTATTAGTCTGTGGTAAAATTGCATTTCATTACTTTCGTACTTTTCAATTGGTTAATCACTTATAGCCATTCCACAATATCCCACTGAATATTAACAGTCAAAAAATTGAAGAAAATCATGTATAATAAGGTTTGTTCCTTGCCGACTTCAAACAGTTTGAAACCGCCAGAAACCCCGTTTCACACTTGAAAAATTGTACTGGTCCGCACTAAAACTCGCGGTCTGAAACTGTTTGGAACTAACCAAGGAACAGGGCTATAGTGTGGAAACAAAATATGAAATTTCAACTGATTTGTTTTGATGTAAGTGTGGAAGCAAAATATGAAAATCATTTTCATCACACAAATTTGGCAGTCGTATGAAATTCCTTCCCACTTTATTCTGACATGTCCAATTTTACACGGCGCATGTTTACCTTGCATACTTGGAGTCCAATAGGCGTCTCTGACCAAATCAAAATTCTGAGCGCTCAGAGGCTTGAAAGGTAAAACCACACTCGACGGTAATTCACTGCAACTGAACTTCAAAATATTTTTTGTGGCAATGGAACTGAACGGAACTGCAGATCGCGGTATGGTTGGTGAGATTATCAACTTTACTGTATGGTGCCGCGCCGCAGTGCGATATAGTTCATACAAAAAATATTTTGAAGTTCAGTTCCGCTGAAGTGCAGTTCCGTCGAGTGCGGTCTTACCTTAAGTCCGACAAAAGATCACTTGAGCACTGAGATTTAAGGTCTGTTCGTTTACTTCCCAAATTGCCAATTTCTGTCCATTTTAGTCCAAAGCTCTGTCAAAGTTCATACAAACAATGATATTGACTGAACTTTGGAATAAAATGGTCTATTTTGGGTAGTACACGGACAGAGGTATTACCACTGTTCCTTATTTAGCCCCAAACAGTTTTAAACAGTTTCAGACTGCCAGATTAAGTGTGGACAAGTACAATAGCTGCGTTTTTTTGTATGTCCATATATGTAGACTTTGGCAAAAAAGAACTACATCGGGACATTTCAACATATATTTACATAGCTTTTTCCTTGGTCATGTGACATTCAGTGATTGTACATGGAAATAAGAAAAGTACCTACGGCATATACAAAAAATCCCTTTTTCCCTACACCAACAAAATGCACAAAATAACCCACTAAATGAAACTTTTATCTTGTTTTTAAATAACGCAACTCACAATTGATTTTATGTGGCCGTACAAATTTTTATATCCCCTAAAGAATTTTTCGCTGGATTTTATATAGTTGTAATGCTGCATTTTAAACAAACAAAAATGTAAGAAATCTTTTCTACAAAAAAATATTACTCTACTGCCAATAAGACGCGAGAAAATTGAATTTACGCTTTTCAACGACTTTTTTTTAAATGTCGGAAAACATTATGTACTTTTTTGCTATTAAATTTAAGGTATGTGGTAAGATTTTAGAAAGAAATATATTTTGGTGTATGAACTTCTGCTGGGTGTGAATACAAATTATTTAGTAATACAATTCTGAAAGTACCTACGCGTTCATAGAATAATCTTATATTTCAAAAATCCATCCTTTTTTCTGTACAGTAGCTGTGTTTTTGTATGTCCAAATAAAATTGTGTGAAAAAAACGACAACAAAGCAAAACAATTTACATGTTAAATACAACAACAACTATGTCCATATAGAGTTAGCTAAGTCCAGATAATTAACTGGAGTTAACTTTTGTCCCGATAAAAACGGTAATGCCAAACTACGATTGCCGTAGTGTTATCGATAGTTTATATAGACACGTCAAGAGTATTTGTTGATAAGATAATTCAAAACGAAATGGCAGAACAATGCAAAAGGTAAACAAATGTTGAAATGTCCCGATGTCGTTTTTTTCGCCAAACTCCATATGGACATGCAAAAAAACGCAGCTAGTGTTATTTTCAAATCAAAAATACCTACGTGTAGGGATTTTTCCCTACGTGTACCATCACTGATGACATTTCTATATAAATTATCGATAACACAACGACAATGGTAGTTTGGCAATACCGCTTTTATCAGGACGAAAGTTAATCCACTTAATAATCTGGACAATGCAAATTCTATATGCTTTCTTTTGCTTTAATTTTTTTAGACAGTATTAACGCTGTTCCTTGGTTAGTCCCAAACAGTTTCCGACCGCCAGTGCCGGGATTCAGCTATTTCAGCGAGTGAGATGAGATGACTCGCCTTACTCGCCGACTCATCTCACTTCACTCGCAAAAGTGATTCAGCTATTTGAGTGAAATGAGTAAGTTCGAATTTAGTTTCGCACATGAGACAAAGAATAAATATAATAGCGCCAAATTCAACCTCCTTGTCACACTAGTACGTTTTATATTCTGTTTCACATCACCACTAATGGACGCGAAATGAAATAACAAATACAACAATGTAAACATTGAAATATCAAGGGTATTCATGCAACAGTGTAAAGTCGTCGTAAACGTGGTAAAGTCTTAAACTTCGTAAATCTGTCAAATTTTCCATACAAATTGTGACAGAATTACGAAGTTTTAAACTTTACAACGTTTACGACGACTTTACGCTGTTGCATGAATACCCATATTAATAATGGAGTATCTTTTGTATCAATTATTTTTTTTTTCTCGTAATTAAAGTTGAATGTGAGTTTTCATAGCCCTTGAGAAATATAATTCTATTATACATGATGTGCATATGATAATAAAATAAGATTTAACAATCAATAAAAGGGTATTTGTTTTATCTACATTGTTGTTTTTGTATTTCTTTCCTATCCATGAATAGGAATTCTTGGAAAAGCATACATACCTATCCAAAACTGGAAATTTACCAACACATACACCAAGTCACTGCGGAAATATCTGGCGAGTAATCTGACATTTCATTTCACTCGCTCACTCACTCACTTTTGCTAACTGAATCGATTTTCGACGAAAAGTGACTCATCTCACTCAATCCCTGCGGTTTCGAATTAGCTAAATCTCGGCACAGATTTGGTGCGGACCAGTACTATTTTTCAAGTGTGGAACGGGTTTGCACTAAATCTGGCGGTTTCAAACTGTTTGAAACTCGGCAAGGAACACAGCTATTATTTGTTGAGACACGACAAATGTGAACACACATTGGTGAGGGGTGTAAAAATGTAGGGGGAATGAAGTAACGAAATCACGTATGAAAATATGTACAGTCAATTCCGCTTTACTGCACTCCGCTTAACTGAAAATCTCGCTTATTTGAAACAAGAAATTCATAACGGAGCCTTTTTGAACATTTTTCACACAAACTACTTCGCATAACTGAACTCCGGTTATATGAAAACTTCGCATAATTGAAACAAATATTTTAGTCTCAAATGCTAATTTTGCACTTATTCAACTTCGCATTAGTGAAACTACCATTGAACGCTGCCACTTAATTTTGAATCGAGCACACCCCTCAAATTTGGAATGTCAAAAACTCATTTCTTGTCAATCCGTTCCTGGAGGATACGTAACCTTAAAAAATATTGACCAATGTTGTGGAAAATAACCCAAAATAAATGTAATATATTTTTTGTTCGATGACATTTATTATATTTTGAAGGAATTCAGCTTATTTGAAACAAGTTTCAGTTATCCAAAGTTCGGTTAATTGAAAACTCCGCTTAACTGATACAAAAATTCTGCAATTATCGTGTTCCAGTTAAGCGGAGTCGACTGTATTAAGATTTTTTCCGGTTGAACTTTGACTTTTATGATTTGACAAATGAGTAGAGGTGGGGAATGCTTACAAAATTTAAATAATGAGATTAATGTCGTTTTCCTTTTGCCACTAGGGATTTTGATCCAAAATTGCTAATTTTTCGTGGCAAATAGAACACACCTTGGGATTGATTTTTGTTCGTGCTTGTGTGTGTACAATATCAAATTTGCCGTCATTCCGTTGATGTGACCAGTGATAGAATGCGTAGGGAAAAATTCCTATGAGTAGGTATTTTATATAAGGATTCATGTGAATGATGGTGTTCATACCAGCTTCACGTGAGGCGACTCATTCTGACGTCTCTTCTTTTCATTTCACTCTCATCTCTTGGAAAGAATGGCCCAGTGAGGCAGAAATTTTTAATTTTTTTGAAAAATCGTGCCTAACTTCACCATCTCCTTCTTTTCACTAAATAAGAATGAGATAAAAAAGAGAGAAGTCAAAAAAATCGATTCTGTTCAGAAAAAAATCGATTATTTGGTTGTAAGGAACTCGACATAAGTATTTATTTGAGCAAGGCCACTAAATTATATATTAAATTAAAGGTTGCAAATTAAGCTTTTCAATGGTGCCAAAAAAAGTGTATGCCATCATCACTGAATTTTTAGAGATATAGTTGTGCAAAAGGCAGTGCCAAAAATGTAGTTTTTTAAAAATATCTCAAAATGTGTTTAAAGTAGCGAAATAATTTTAGGTATATTGAAAAGCCTAGAAATGTTGACACCAATATCATTTTCTTACATATCCTGGATCGGAAGATATCGACAAAAAGCTGAAAAAGCTCTATTTGCAGTTGCCAACTTCAAGCTCAAGTATCTCAGATCTCCCATGACAGATTTTGAAAATATTTCCTTCATATAACAAGCTCAGCATAAGCTTTCATTTGATTTGATGAAATTCATTAATGTTCACTCTGGGCCGAAAATGAGCAATACCCTTTATAGCTATTTAATTATGAAAAACAATTTTAAATCTCACAATTTAAATTTTTTAAGCCTCCCCCGCCTCTACACGTTGTCAAATCATAAACGTCAAAGTTCAACCAGAAAAAGTCTTGAAATTTTCATACGTGCTTTCGTCTTTCCGTTCTCCCTATACTTTTCTACACCACTCACCCAATGTGTCAAAAAGACGAAACCCGTAACGCCCGAAAAAACGAATCGTGTAATCAGGCTCAAATTGTCAGTGTCATAGTGACAGCTAAGACTTTGGCACACTGAAAGATGAGTTTGCAAAGCAAAAGTGTTGACATTTGAAATTGTAATCTGCTATTTGAAATACTAAATATTTAAATAATAAAACAATTTTCCTTCCAAAAGTTCTCAAAAAAACAATCCAAGTGAACGAATAAAGCAAAATGAGCAAAACAAACTAATTGTTTCTGTTACCTGTGGCTCTTTATTTAAATACTTTCAATACGAACCCTGTGCTTTTAAAATACAATAAAAATGCCTCATTGTTGCTGTGTAAGATTTTGTGAAAACAATAAAAATATTAACCCGGAAATTAATTTTTATGAGGCTCCCAAAGTTTGGAAAAGAACTCCCAAACTACAGAAACTATCTGAGTTACGATTAAAGAGATGGTTTGCAGCCATAAAGAGGAAGCCAGGCTTGAAAACAACTAGAGTTTGTTCAAAACATTTTGCTACAGGTATGCGTATGTACCAGTACCTACATACATACCTACATTATTTATTACAATTTACAAAACAAAAATAATTTCAATTTGCTCTGTTTGCAATAAATTTATTTCTTAGGGAAATGTGCCAGTTTGAAAGATTGTTTTAGTCCAGACTGGGTTCCTACATTGCATCTAGGTAAATCTAAAAGGACTTTGGCGAGACAGGGAAAGGCTTTCAGCATAACACCACCAATAACAAGCCACTCGTTGATTTCTGAGGGTAAGAAAATTACTACTATATTATTGTTATTAATCTTTGCCGAAGAGGTTCTGACTTGAGGCTTTTAGGAATCAGAGAACTCTGCTTCGTCATTTGAATCCTTTTGTTTGTGAGGCCAATTATTTCCATTTGCGTGTACCAGGCCACTGACTGTAATACGAAGCCAGTCGTATTTAAAACCGGACTCGAGTAATCTAGTAGATTACCGCAAAATCTTTTCAAAACTTCTTAAGTCTATTCATAAGCACACTTTTACTCTGTTCCCTAGCGAGTTTTAAACAGTTTCAGATCGCCAGATTTAGTCAATTTTAGTACGAACCGGTTCCACAAGTGACATTATACTGTTTCGCACCAAAGAGAGCGCTAACGAGAGAGTACAAAATTTACCCCCCTTGCCAGATTTTGTCCGAGCAATTTTTTTTGACCAGGGGTCTATAACACAATCTATAAAGTGCTTGTTGAACCAGTGAAACTCAATAACTTTTAAAAATTTGTGTGACACTGAACAACAACTCTAGGAGAACTAAAACAATTGTATTGGCTTCTTTCAACAAGTAGGAAATTTCCACCGTTTCTGTAAATGGAAACAACAAGAGTTCAAAAAATAGAGGATAAACTTGTTGAATAAATTTCAACCGACGACGACGGTTGGGGAATTGTTTGAAGTCAACAAGTAAGAAATATAAACACTTGCAATAGTGTTTATCTAGTGATGGAATCGGGAAGATTAAATTTAGAATTTATTGAGTGGTAAAATTTGGTTTACAAATTTTTTTAAGTAAAATATATTATTTTAAGGAAATAATTATTTATTGATCAAATGCATTCCAGAAGCTATGCTTCCATAGTCAGTAAGCTTTATATAAATAATAATAATAATACAAAAAAATGTTTGCTTGTTTGTTTTATTGTATGAAAAACACGTTTAAAAATCTCCACTATCAAATCAATTCAAATTTTTTTACTTTTTTATTCTGAATCCAACAGTGATAAAGAGAATCAAAAATAAAAAAAATATATTTAAAGACAAAATTTACTTTGAAATGGAGCCACATGTGCTGTCAGTGTGCGGCGCACTAAATGCTCATCATCTTTCTGAAAGTCCCCCCCACAAATAAAATTCGTACAATAATGAAAGAAAAGCCTTTATTTAGATAAAATATTTTTTTTTGGAAACTACGACTCGTCGTGTAAGAACCAGTTCAACAGCCGAGGATAATTTGTTCAGTTGACAATAAATTGTTACGGTCTTTTTTCTGTTACCGAAGTGCTTTTCACTTTTTAACATTTATAGTTGTAAAAGTAATTGTTGACTAGATAACTTTTTCTGTGTTATAGGCCCCAGTTTGAATTAAAATAACAAAATAAAATACAAAAAAGCTATGGTCACCCAAGTGTTAATTTTTTTTGTTGTATTTTTGGTAGATGTGCACAATTTATTTACCTTTTTATCAATCAAATGATTTTCATAAATGAATTTTGTAATGATAAGTGTAAGTACTTCTTGTTAGTTGTAGGTTTCTTGAAAAAAAAAATTGAGTTTCATGATTTAATATTATCACTAAGCGTCAAATTTCGAGATGATGTGTTTTTGCCGGATAAAAGGACCTCATTTTGTTTAGGTAGTACTTCGGTCCTCAGCTTACGATCTAGGATAGGACCCATTTCTATGTTATGTTATGTTATCAATATCTCGGCTTAATCACTTAGGACCACAAACGGTGTCTAGGTATATATTTTTGGGGTCAGGGAATACAACCACACAATTTTTAAATGAATAAGTTTCCAAATACATATGTAGGAGGCATGGGGTCATTAACCCCATGGTCCAAGACAATAAAATATTAGGGGTATTCACGATCTGGTGCAACAAGCCTAGTAAAATTGTAAAATTTTATTTTTTTACAATCGATCGTGAGCGCACTTCTTTTACCTAAAGTTACATTGTAGCAAACTCACAAAATTTCACAAACAAATATCAGCTGATAAAACGAATGACATTATTTGGCGAGTTATCAGATAGTGCCCTTTCACACGAGGAAACTGAGTTGCCAACAACTTTCAGTTCCATGGGAAAAGGGCAGGAGGAAAGAAGGGTGAACAAAATCTCCCCAGGCGAAGATTTGAAGAGATTTTTTTACATTTCTAATGTTACAAAAAAAAAGTTTATTTGTGACAGCAAACCAAATTTGCTTAAAAAACTCCACCAGCTTCTAGAAATCAGTTAAAACTTAACTCAATCTCAGGAAGGCTATCTCATCTTGTGACTCAATACACAATCCGTATGTTTACATTAAAAAAGTGCCAAAAACAGTTAATTTTAAAAATAAATATAAGTGAGGCTATCCAAATGTTACGGACTGTATAAAATAGGCAACTTTTTCAATAAATAAAACATGGAGGGGAAATTGTATGGTTCGTGGATGTTTGGGTATGTTTCTCTGGACATGGAGTGGGTCCGATTGATAAAATATATGTAATTATGGACCGGTTCGTATTCAAGGACGTCATGAAAAATGTCAAGCTTCCACGTGCTAAGGAGAATCTCCTCCTGAAATGGATATTTCAGCAAGATATTGATCCGAACCACACCAAAAAAGTGTCAAAAAAATGGTTTTAATTGCAAAAACTTGATGCTATGAAGTGGCCAGTACAGTTGCTGCAATACGACCACCCAATTTATTTATTTATTAAAGCCTTGCAAATGGCTTATATTTGCAGATTATATATTCTCCATTCAAAAGCTATTCGCTCCAAACCAAAAGCTTTTGCATGGTCTGGTTCATTAGATATTTGCACTCAAAGTAATTTTACTGAATTTTGACGCAATCCTATAGATGCGAATACCTAAAGAACCGAGATTTCAAAATTGTTGTGGTTGTCAGTTGTGAATAGGAAATTAACACATCTTTCCAGAAATATAAAAAACGTAGTAAAGTTGTAGACTGCCTAAATCTGTCATATTTCCCATACAAATTGTGACAGAATTACGAAGTTTAAAACTTTACTACATTTACGATGATTTTACGCTGTTGCATGAATGCCCTTAACAGTTTGGAAACTTTTTTGCTGGCAAAAAACAAACATCACCCTTATTAATGGTATTCATGCAAAGGCGGAAAGTCGTCATACACGTAGTAAAGTTGTAAACTGCGTAAATCTGTCATATTTTCCATTTAAATTGTGACAAATTTACGAAGTTTAAAATTTAACTACGTTTACGACGGCTTTGAGCCGTTGTATGAATAAGTACCGTTTTAAATTTTGTTTGCTAATATTTAAAAGCCATTATTAATATTAATCTTTAATTCTTCAAATAGATGATGTGATGAAAATCGAAAAATGTGTTGACGAAGAATATTTGGATGAAGCTGCTCACAATTCCGAAGACACCAAATCAGCTACAAGTGAGTAATATTAATTAAGCGTATTTTTTCAAGTTCGTGAAACCAAAGTTGCTATTGGGGCGTTAAACAAGCAGTAGAAGTAAAATACAAAGAAGACATTAGAAAATTATTATTTATTATTAGGCGTAATAATTGCATCAGAAATGATCTAGTAGCGTTTAGATGTGTTACGAGCCTTACGCAACAGCTGCTAATGTCGAATTGCGAATATTCGTGAATTTTGACATTTCATTCACATGAGTAGTTTGTTTCGTCGCCGCCTGATGCAATTTGTCATAAATTATAAAACAAAAATTGGATTGAAATATTCATATTTGTGAAAGTGAGTGGGGTAATTTACAGAAAAGGGAGGGGGATAGAAATTTTAAAATATTTGAAAACACTTGGTGAAGAAAATTGACGTTTTTTGTGTTCCTTCTCCCATCCAATCCAAACAACCGAATCGATCCGTTGCTCTGGTTCACGTCTGGATACGAACTAAAAAATTTGTTTTTCGCCATTTTGAAATTACGAAAACACAGATTAAAATATGAACACTTTCGTTCTTCACGTTTAAGCAAGCACTCAATTCAACGACATACACTCAGATATTAGGTGTGCTTAGTTACTTTTGTAGCACGATGTTCAAAAACTGTCAAATAATTGAAAAATATATTATATGATATAAATATTTAGTTTTGAGAATAAAGAATTTCGACATATCTCCACGTTTCGAGGCTCCTAGAATCCTAATCCACTGTTTTTAGAGAGATGCTTGTGTATGTGTTCGCACGTAAGTTCGTTTATTTTTAAACGTCATAAAGTGCAGAAAAGTTTTTCGAAAAAGTTTAAAATGTCACTTAACCCCTCAAGCAATTTGTTTTAAACAAAGTAATTAAATCACTTTTCTTCCTCATCAGAAAGTTTCAGTTGTTAACGCAAAACAAGCTCTTATATCTCAAAACTATACAAATGTCACTTACCCCCTTCTTCATTTGAACGCTTCAATTATTAATGTAGTTTTTGTATTCAAAAATATTTTTTTTATTATCCTTGTGGGGGCTACATGAAATTTGGCCTCAATGAAAAATGGCCCCAAACAATAAATGAAGACAAACTAAAAGCCTTTTTTGCTGAAACTGATCTGGATAATTTCCTCCTCGTTGGTGACATGAATGTTAGAACTGGAACAAGAGGATCTATTGACGCCAGACCATCAGCCTTAACCTCAATAGAAGAAACAAGATGTTCCAAAGATACAACCTGTGACGGTAATTGTAACATATTTCTCGAACTTCTTGAGGACATCGGTGCTTTTATTTTAAATGGACGCTGCTTTAATGATCAGAATGGCGAGTTTACCTTTGTCAGTAGCAGAGGTTCTTCTGTTATTGACTATTGCTGTCCATCATACGGAGCAGCTCAATTGATCGATGACTTCGTTGTAGGTAGCGAAACTTTTTCCGATCATATGCCAATTACCTTTTCCTTAAAATCCTTCAACACACGTCCAATATTAGCCAATACAAATCACCTTCCTCGTCTTAAATGGACGGAAAATAGATGTCAAATCTATGTACAAAATCTTGAATCAGCCCTTGAAAACAGAATGAACACATCTTCTTCGATCGAAAATCGTTGCAACGCAATCAAAGACTGCATTTACGAGGCCAATGGAGGCGTTCGTTGTCAACCGCTGAAGTTTGAACCGAAGAAGCCTTGGTTCGATCTGGCTTGTAATCAAGCCCGAAAAACTTCCTTTAAACATCTTAAAAATTTCAGGAAATTCAATCTTGATGTGTTTCGAATAAAATATGTTTCTGCCAAAAAACATTATAGAAACCTATGCAAAACGAAAAAACGTGAATACTATCAGCACATTGTAACAAGACTTCACATGGTGAGCACAACAAAGGAATGGTGGAAGCTTGCAAAAGAGATTCGTGGAGACTCACCCAATCCAAAAACGCATTTGATGGCCGAAGACTTTAAAACTCATTTCCAAATTGCACTATCGGAAACAGCAGAGTCAACTACACTATTGTATCCCGAAACACCTGTAATTGTTACATCACAGCTAGATCGTCATATAGAGATGGATGAAATACTTGAAGCAATTTCAACCTCGAAAAATAATAAAGCTCCTGGTATAGACGGGATACCATATGAATTTTATAAAAACGCTAGTCCTTCACTTATAGAAGAAATTCATAAACTATTCAGCGAAATTTTTGAAACAGCTATAATTCCCACTTCATTTAAAACATCGATTATTTATCCTCTTTGGAAAAAAGGAAATACTGATGAAGTTACAAACTATCGTGGATTATCGTTTTTAGACACACTCTATAAAATGTTCACATCTGTTCTCCTTAATAGACTAACTATTTGGGTTGAAGAAAACAACATTTTGAACGAGTATCAAGCTGCATACCGCAATAACTACTCCACCGTTGACCAGATCTACAACTTATCGTGTCTCATCCATCTGCAACTAAGTCAAAAGAAGAAACTCTATGCATTTTTTGTTGATCTTAGAGCAGCTTTTGACAACGTCAACAGAAATGCTCTTTTTTACAAACTAGCTTCACTTGGTATCTCTACAAAAATGATGAGAATCTTAAGATCGATATATAAAGATACCACAGCTGCAATCTGGGATGGCAATAGCAGAACGGATTTCTTTCCAACGAATAAAGGGGTCAAGCAAGGATGTGTTCTGAGTGCGTTAATGTTTATCCTGTTCTTAAACGACATTCACGATGAGCTACCAACAGGAATATGTGTGGAAGGAATAGGAATCAACGTTCTTCTTTATGCTGATGACATAGTTATCCTATCTGACAGTGCTCCTAAACTACAAACTTTAATAGACAGCTTCATCGCATATTGCCTCAAATGGAGCCTCACAGTTAATTTGGAAAAATCTCAAATAGTAATTTTTCGCAACGGCGGTCGAAGAGCAGCGCAGGAAAAATGGTTTTTCAGTGGTGTCGAGATAGCTGTTACAAACCAGTTTAAGTATCTTGGTGTTATTTTGAACCATAATATGTCATGGACAGAACATCTTAATAGCAGACTTACAACTTCAAAAAATACTATAAACTCAACATGGTCGCAATTTATACGGAACAAATCAATAAGTCATTCAGCAAAATTTAAGATCCACGACGCTGCTTCAAGAGCAATAATGTTGTATTGTGCCCAAGTGTGGGGATACAAGGAGCATGTCCAAGTGGAAAGGCTACAACGTTTCTTCCTGAAAAGGTGTTTTCTTCTGCCAAACAACACGCCAAACTATGTACTACACATCGAAACAGGACTCCCAAAAGCTTTCCTGGCAACCCTCAGACTACACTTTTCCTTCATATCCAGAGTCATGGAACTACCGAGAAATAGACTTCCGAGAATCCTATCGGAAATTATAATTCGGAAGGACATTTACTGGGCTAATGAATGGAAGCAGCTTTTTCTGGAAGCCTCAGTTCCTATTTCTTTTACATCGCCTAGATCTGAGATGCGCAACTCTCAAAATATTCTTCTAACTAAGCTGAAGGAGAAACATTGGAACAGCTTTGTAAGCAGTGCACAAGAATCGCAGTTCCACGATGAATACAGTAACGTGTCATACTATGATGTCCCTAACTACTTTGAAGATACAAACCCACAAGATATGATAAGCTTGATACTAAAAGCTCGCAGTGGATTACTCAATTTAAATGCAAGAGCCTTTCAAAACCATACTATTGGCATATGTACAATTTGTAACCTCGATGCACCAGAAAACACTTACCACTTCATTGGAGTATGTCCCATATTCAGGGGATATAGGAAGCAATTTCTTGGAAGCTTTGAGCTAACGAGATCCCAGTTCCTAGATGCCTTAAACGGACAGTGCTATTGGAATTTATATCAATTTTTAAAATCCGCTTTTAAATATCGCTTTCAAATAATTAATGAATTTTTGTAAAATTAAGCTCACTTTGCCTTGATTTAGTCTATACTTTTTTGAACCTCACAGGCAACTTATACAAGTTATTGTCATATTAATTTAAGAACCAGCTAAACTATGTTTTTATAAATCTATTTTGGAAATAAAATTATTTATCTATCTATCTATCTATCTATCAATAAATGAAGAATGGCCCCAAGAATGGGTCCTTTTTTCATAATGAAATATGGCCCCATTTTCAAAAACGAAAAATGTCCCCAAAATAAATGAAAAAAAGCCCCAAAAAGGAAAAGAATACTCAAACAAAAAATGAAAAATCGCCCCAAAAATGTATATGAAAAACAACAACAACTTGAATTATTTTATTTTTACGGTTTGGGCATTGTATATCCAATCTATAGTATTCTTATGAAACACGATTTTGTAGGTAGACATTTGGTCGATAGGTTCGCTGTGATCGCCTTACCGAGATCCCTTAACAAAAATAAGTATTACATTTGGACGCATAGATGGCCACGAGCTTTTTTTCTTCATGAGAATACTATAGAATTTACAACAATGGTTTGGGGTGATTTTTCATTTTTTGGGGCCTTTTTTGCATTTTCAGTTTAGGTTGATTAAATAGAGATTTTTTTCCTAACAAGCTCTAATTTAATTAAAATGGAAAAATCTCCCTAAAAATAATGACAAATCTTTTTTTTAATCTTAATTCATGTGATTTTTGTAAGATTATTTAAACAGACTCTTGATGTCGATCGCGCAATTTTAGTGTACCTACAACAATTTAATCAGATATGTATCTATGTGCATAATGTACATTATATCAAATTCTTTAAAGATCATTTTGGGACAGTGACTAAACAAACGTACAGGAAAATCGCACGATTGGCAAAAACATATGCATGCATGTATGTAGAACTTATGCAGTATTTCATTTAATTTTAAAACCAAAAATCGCGCGATTTTAAGTTCTAGATACATACATGCATATATTTTTGCCAATCCTTTGTATATAAAAACCATAGTACTATCATGGCGACGATTAAAAAAGTTGAACGACAGCTCTATAGGCGGCGCTACTATCCACAGCATTTTGACATTGGAGATTTGCATTGAGGGAAATATAAAAGAATGGAAGATAAGTAGTCAGAGCAAGAGGAAAGTATTATTTCGACTCTGGTAAGAAACAAATGGAGCAAGTGAGATAATAAAACTCAGCTGTTTTTGACAAGTCGAAATAAAGAAAAAGGTGAAGAAAATACGAAAATTTTGTTCGTCTCCTCTTTGAATAGAAGAATATTTGTGTCGTTTTATCATTGTATGAGTGGATATACAATGGTTTTATTTAGGAATATATTTTGATTTTCTATTTCTATGGAGCCAGAGAAGCAAACAAAATTGTATGAAGGGGTTGAAAGAGATACCTGTGTCTGCGTCAGCTGCTGGCGTTGATGTCGTAGCAACAACGAAGAGGCGCAGATTTTTTGTGACACAATTTTTCCTTGGTCAATGCGAAAAGAAAAATATAGATATAACCATAGTTGTATTTTTGTATGTTCTTGAGGCAGGTTAGTTTTTTTTGTAATAAACTTTTGGTAGGTACGTGGGTAGGTATTTGACTTTAAATTTTCTTATTTCTTATTATGTTTTGGTAGGTAGGTACCTATTCGAATTTAATTTTTTGCTAGATTATTATTGATAGGTGGTAGGTATTTATTTTGTATGATTATTAATTTCGAGGATATGTTGGTATGAATAGATATGTATGTAGGTAGGTATATTTTTTGTTTATTTTAATTAAAGTTTTCATGTAAAATTGGGGGTGGGTTTTGGTAAAGGTAGGATCTGTTTTTGTAGGTAGGTATTTTAATAATAAATAGGTTAGTGGGCTACAGGTCAAATGAAAAAAATTATATTTTTGTCACAATTTAGGTAGGTCCATAGGTACCTATTTCATTTGACTTGAAGCCCACTAAATTATGTACCTAGGTAGGTAGGTACCTATGTATTATTCATCAAGAAAACGGTAGGTATTTTAGTTATATGTATGTAGTTATTAATGCAAATCTAGGGGGTGGGTTATGGTATAGCTAGACATATCTTTTGGTAGGTATTTTAACTAAAGATTTTAATGTAAATTCAAGGTAGGTACCTATACCTACATTGGTAGGTATTTTATTGAGTACCTACCTATATAGGTATAGACGATATACCCACCTAGCTATGACATGACATTTAAAATTTTCTAGGTAGGTAGGTAGGTAGATATATACTTGCCTGTAATTTTGTGAAATCTTTAATTCTTTTCACTGCATCTGTAAGTGGGAATCCCTATGCAATGTTTTTTTCTTAATGAAATAAACTTTTTTCTCATCTAGGTGTAGTTTCCTAGCCAATTAGCCATACCTTTATTTTGGTTTAAAATCATTGATGCATAAGTAACTAGGTACCTATGTATGTATTGACATATGTAATGTATAGGCATACCTATAAGTAGATTGGTAGGTATGAAAGTACCTACCTACTTTCTTATCGAAAATAAATTTGTAAAAATGGTAGGTAATTGGTGGATAAATATTTATGAAGATGACCAATACCTACTTTGAGAATTAATTGCTGGAAATATTGTAAGAAAAAATACTTACAGAGGGGTTTTATTTCTTTTTGTTTAATGATAAAATTATAAAAAACGGCAATACTTACAGCGTTTATTAGAGCTAAAAATCTATTGTTTTATTTCTTGATTTAAAAAAAGAAGAAGAAATTTTTATTGTGATATTTGCATAGGTACATTCTTTTTTTTTGTAAAAATAAAAATATTAAAAATGCATTGTTGTCGGATGGTAATCTCGTTCCGTCATTCAGGTGTTCTTTAAATTTAAAAATTAAGGGATGTTATGCAAACTGGCTGCCTGGCCGGTGTAAGCTGGTTGTGCATGGTGAAGTGGGTGGTTAGTTCCAAGGCTGGTGGCGTTGTTTGTTGCTGTTGCTAATAAATGTTAAATGTTCTTTTCTTCGTAGAGAAAAATGTTATGAAATTGAGAATTTCCTTAACTAATAAGAACTTTTGAGAAACTTTCTAACAACTAACTGTCTAAGAGAATCTAATAAATAAGGCTCATAGTCACAGTGGCAACATTTTTATCTGTTTTTGACACTGAATTTAGATCCGTAAGAAAATTAAGTGGAAAATTGAAACAAAAGGAATATTTCTCACCTATCTAACCCTTAAAATTTAGTTCCCATAGAAAAGAATGCTATTAATGGTTAAAAAGAAAAGTAATTAAGTAGCTGTTCCAAGATATTTGTTAAAACGTGTTTTTTTTTCAATTCACTTTTTGTAAATTTGAGGAAAAAAAAGAAATTTTGATGAATATTCGTGTTCAATTATTTTAATGTAAATTCAATACATATTTTTTGTAAATTTAATTTTTACAGTTGGAAGAGAATATGAAAAAAATTTGAGTTAAAGTTTGAAGAATTATTTTTTTCGAATTAACATTCTTTTGTAGAAGAACTTACGGTAAGATACTACTTTGCTAAAATTAATGAACAAAACAAACGCTTTTCTTCAATCTTTTTTTCTTCGATTTTCTGCCCTTTATTTTCTTATTATTGATAGTTATACTGAGCCCATATTTAGAAAAAATGTTTATTTCACTTTTTACAGAAAAAATGAATATTAGGTTAAGTTACTCAAATCATCCGTTATACAGCTGATTTTTACATTCCGAAAACAAATTCGAGGAGAATTGAAATTATTTTTCATTCTTTTTTCATGCAAAGCATGTGTGATTTAATTAATATTGCTCGCGGGAAGGGTTCGTTTGAGTAGACAGGAAATCAAAAGAAAAACTAAGATAAAAAAAGTTTCTTTTGTAGTTTGAACTAGGAGAGTTCCAAAACTTGGTTTCAAGTCCAAGAGATATTTTCCTAAATTTTCCACTTACCATTTTCCATTACTTACCTCTGTCTCTCATCTGTTTCAATATGAATCTGAAAAATAATTTCACGTGTATTCTTTTCCACATCACCCAGTGGGGTAGAATACTAGACGCGTTTTTTTTTATGAGGTTTCCCCGGTAGGCCTAGTCCTCATTCTATTACTACTAAGATATTGCTTAATGCGCATGCGTTTTTTTTAATGAGGTATCCATGGTAAGCCTATTCCTCTGACTCTACTTCTAATTTTTTTTTTGGTTTTTTGTTTTTTTGTTTTTTTTGGTTTTTTGTTTTTTTTGTTTTTTTTTTTGGTTTTTTGTTTTTTTTGTTTTGTTTTGTTTTTAATACATATATAAATATAGGAACTATAAAGGAACTTTAGATATTGCTTATTGCACATGCGTTTTTTTTATGAGGTATCCACGGTAAGCCTATTCCTCTTACTACTAATACTACTAATTTTTTTTGGGTTTTTGTTTTTTTTTTGTTTTTTTGTTTGTATATATATATATATAAATATAGGAACTATAAAGGAACTAAAGATATTGCGTATTGCACATGCGTTTTTTTTTATGAGGTATCCATGGTAAGCCTAGTCCTCGTACTAATTCTAAATACTTAACTACTAAAATATTGCATTATTATATTATAATATTGCATTATTTATATTACTATATGAGAAGGGGTAGACAAAAAATGTTGAGATGGGGTACACAAAATAAAGAAATTCACTTAATTGTTGAGAAATATTGCAGGGATAAAAAAGAACAAAAAAATCTAAAAAAACTTCACCTATATGTATAATAAAGGACTTTATTTACAAAAAAAATATATAAAGTCAAATATTACAAAGCCTTAAAGTATTTCTTAAATTAACTAATACAAATATAATAAATATATAAATATAATAATACAATAAAAATTCAAAGATATCTCCTTCGTATCATACTTTTATTCACTTATAATTTTAATATACATATCATTAATATATTACATAAAAATATACTTATATTATAACTTAGACTATCCTTGATTTTGTTTCCTTAAACTTTTTGTTGCCTTTCTTATTCGTTAAAATTATCAGTCCTCTGAGCAGAAACTTTACGATGACTTCTTTATGTTCGTTCACGCAGTCTATATCCAAAATTTCATTTTCCATTAATTCGGCACACCATTTCTCAACTATTCCTTCTGCGGTTTGTTTCTGCCTTATGTTTCTCTCGAAATTACTTTGAAGAATTTTAACAGTTCTTTCGAAAAGAATCGAAGGAACTGTTAATTTTCCAAAGTTCGATTTCGTTGTTTTGGTGTCATATGCCCGAAGCTTAATTAATAACGTTTGCTGCCTTTCTTTATCCTCTTCGTTCTCCTCCACCATGAACTTGCAGCAAACTTCGCATTTCAATTTCGTGTTTAATTTTCCTGCTGCAAAACCGGCGTAATATGCAGCAGCTGCTTCCTGCAGATTCGTTGACACGGTTTCGATATTACTTTCAGTAATTTCGTCGATACCCTCCTCTGAGATATAAACATCCATTTGTTGTTCATCATCTGGGGTCACTTCTTTTTGGGGGTTGTCATCTTCATCGTGCAGATCTTCTTCAAGCATGTATACGTCCATTTGTTCATCTTCGTCCTCTGCTTCTTCTACGACGTACACCAGCTCGTTCTGTAAGATGTCATCTTCGATGGGGAGTTCAAATTCGAAGTCCTTGTCGTCATCATCGGTTGCCTTTTCCAGGTCTGCTTCCTGTATGAGGGGTTCCGCTCTAGCGTCCTCATACCCTGAATGTTCCGCGGCGCTGAAATTGTGAAATATTATCTGCTTGAGATTCCTAATGAATCGCCAAGCAGAAGGGTTCCGTTCGTAAGAACCCCTGTTACTTCTGATCATCGAGAATAAATTCTCGGCTACGTCCGTGTTGAAATGTGCGAGTAGGAAATAGCTCTGCTCTTCGCTTCGGAGATATTCCCACATCAGCACAATTCCTTGTATGGTTTGCTGCAAGCCCTTGAAGCATGGTGGGATTTTCCTACAGCTGGTGGATTTCCATGCTGATATCCATTCTTTTGCTTCTATCAGCTTGTTCAAGGTTTCAGTAGAATCCGATAAGACTTGCATGTTGGGATTCCTGGAGTAGCGTTGTCCATTATTTAGGATATCGAACAGGTCATTCATTTTCTTGATGAATCTCGCTGTAGCCTCAGCGCTTTTCTTTTGCTCTTCGGTTTTGAAGCAATTGGTCTTCAGTGCATACATAATTCCCGTGTATACCTTGTCGCTAAAAACCTGCGTTGCCAATTTCACCGACATCTTTTCAAATTGATTAGGATGTATATGTGATTTACTGAGTTTGAAAAAAACTTGAAAGGTATTCCCTTTCGAGTCCTCCTCAAAAACTTTCTCCAAAACTCCCCAATCAACTATATCATCCCCTATACAGATGCGATGTCGCAAAAGTATATTTCTAACACACTTAAAAAGATGTGGATAATCGTGCAGTAAAAAAATTTTTTGTTCCCCTATCTCTAGGTAGGGATTTTCCTCGATGGGTGCCGTTGCTAGCGTTTTGTACGCCAAAACGTTGTTTGATCCTTGGTCGCAGCTTGTTGCGACCACAGTAAATCCACAATTAATTACTCCTGTAATAATTGTTACTAGGATTTTAGCCAGTGTCTCTCCATTTGGTGACCCGACATAATAGGCGATGGTTTGCTTCCAGTTGGTGTTGAGACCTCTAAGCGTAAAAACCATTACTTTAGAGGCCACAACACTGGTCCTTCCCAGCTCGCCAAAATCGGTAAACCCGTAGATAATATCATCCTTGATATTGTATTCCAGCTCCCTCTGGATTGCCATTTCATCGAAGACAATAATGCTTTTTTTATCCATCGCTGTCATTCCTTTTGCCTTCTCGGTGAGCAGGTCCTTAATCTGCTTGCTGAGTCCTGCTGGTAACCTAATTTCAGAATGCCAACGGTAAATGGTACTTACCGCTGGCAGCTTAAACCCTATACTAATCATGAATGCATAACACGCTGGGGACTTAAAGAAAAACTTCAAAAAAAGTTCCTTTTCGTTAGTCTTCCAGGGTGCATTCGTCTTGTGGAAAAGTTGCGCAAAAATGAATGTACGCAACTCTTCCGAAAAATCTTTTGTTTGTTGCTCTAAAATGTCCTTGAAGTTAATTTTTGTATTTTGTCTGGGTCTTTTTTGGGGAGTGAAATATATACGCCGGCGAGCTTCTTTAACCCGAACTGGTTTTGGCATCGCTTTGTACGAGCGGTACCTCGGCGAAGGAAATTGTGACGGCGAGACCTGTGTGGAAAAAGGTACTTGTGTCAAAGATAAATCTTTGACGTATGTTTTTTGACAACCAACAGCTAAATTGACTAAAGATGCAGCTGGGCTGCTGAAAGGAAGAGAAGAACTTGGCAGTTGAGGAACAGGACGTGTAGTCTGTATTGGCAAATGTGCCGTTGTAGGTGCAGAAGTAATAGTTGCAGAAGTGACCGTTGAAGTCGGCTGCTTTTGATACCTACATGCTTGCATCGTGCGAAAGCATATAGGATCAATACTTTCATCAGTGCACTTGCATGTTGAGTACAACGATAATGGGAGTGCATCTGGAAGGAGACGCTTTGTTGTACCCCGTAGTATTATATCTTTCGAGTAGAAATGTGCTTCACACATGCAGGATTTATCATTCACATCTGAAGCACTTCCATGCTTGATCCAGATCTCTCTCCTGTGGTCTGAAGGGACTTTAAAAAATGAAATATTACTCGGGCGTTTTTGCACCACACCGCAGTTTTTGTAGCAACACTTAACCATATTTATTTTGTAATATATTTATTTATTTAAACAATGAAATAATTTCATATAAAAAGACTTAAAATCCGATCACGGCAACCCTGGTTTTTTGTTTCCAAATAAAAATCCTGTAAAAAAAAACACTTACAAAATTTTTCACACAACACAGATTTAAATAAGACACTTGGTAAAACAGTTTTTTTTTCACTCAACACTTTTGTATATTTCTTTAAAA